>VZTY01016148.1:55985-144893 GCA_013400935.1 Turnix velox | reverse complement strand
GGGGGAGGGAAAGAGCTATACATGTATATTATAAACTTGATTTAGAACCTGCTGAAGTAAACAGCTGATGCCTATTGATTTCAGTGATCTGTGGATCAGTCCTTAGTGACAAAGAGAAAGATCTCTCAGTGATGAAGGTCCAGACTGCAGCATTTAGATAAAAATATTAACTGCAAAATACTGCTAAATTAATCCAACTTCTTTTGATTATTGATGTCCTACTGTTTTCTGCCTGAAACAACGTACATGATGCATCAGTCATTTATAAATTATTCACAGTTATTTTGGAAGCAGCTTCTTTCCATTTATCAACTGATAAATGTACAAGAGATAAGGGTAATTTTATTGCCCCTTGACAGTTACTTTTGACATTATTTCCATATTTAATAAGGTAATAGTCAAATGGCATTTTGGAGATTCCAGGGTTCACATTATAAAGCTTTACAGCAACTGCTGTATCCACATCACACTAGAGGAGTGAGCCAAGTAAGTACAAACCTCAGGCGCACAAGTCCCTCTGAGCTCACTTCCCAAGACTGATTTCAGCAGCTCTGGAGTGTGCTCAGTATGCCACCAAACCATAGTCTTTTCACAGCTGCAGTAGGAAAGATTATGGTTGACTTCAGAGGCTTGGATAACATCCAAAGAGTCACAGCTCTGGGGACTGCTGAAACCATGAGACATAGCCAGGTCAAGAATTTGTTGCATGGCCTCATTTCTAGATATTTCATACACATTCCCACCCACACAGTGCTTGGACATTTCAGATCTCTGCCTAGCACGTCCACAACAGCAATAGCAATTCCATCAACACAGGAATGTGTCCCAGGGTTAAAAGTGTGCAAAACCAGGTACCTGATATTCAAAGATCACATCTGTCTCTCTGTAGATATTCATCTTTATCTTTGTTAGGTCTGCAACCCACTGGGCTACTGTACCACAGCACTACATGCAGCTGCCACACGCTGCCAGAAGTGTAAGCCACCCAGAGCAAACAGAAAGCCAAAGGAATTACTTCCATCCTAGCCAAGAATGACAAAGCCTTTGAAGAGCATCTATTTTACTTTTTCTTCTAGCATATGGAACAATAAAATAATTAGTTTTTAAAAATAAAAAGCCAAGGAAAATTTCAAAAAACACCACACTATTTTAAAATAGCAGAGCAGGAACAAATTAAAACAATGCCATTAGTCCCAAGATCTACAGGGACTACCAAAATCCTCCACACCTGATAAAGTACCAAGAGACTACTGTGAGATTTGTATGCCACTTCTACAAGTCCTATAAGTATTGCACATTATGCATCTAGAAGTAATTACAGCACAGCCAATTAACTGTTGACTTGCTCTTGCCCTGTAATTCTAGACAGTATTCTTTGTGGAGTTGTACTTTCAGGAATAATATTATGCAGGAGACATTAGCCACTGGTTCATACCCGCAAGTACTTCAATAAATCCCACTACTGTTCATTTGTGAGACACTAAGCACTGGATAATATTTATAAGGACACAAGTTACTCAGTGCTAAGAAGTCCATCATTACATGAAGATTCCTTTGCTAACTCTTCCTGGTACTTCCTCAGGTAAAGGAAAAAAAATCTCAAATCTTTTCAGTTTTCCAAGACTGGGAAGGTCAGAGAGATAGAGTTTTCTAGGACAGGTTTCTGAAGAAAGAAAATGCGGGCTTCTTGGATCACAATATAGCCCAGCCATTCTACCCATGCTCATTTTAAGGGTTGAGCTTCAAGGGGACAACCATAGTTTGATAATTAACAGCATCCAAGAGTCACATGGCAGTAGTCATTGCAAGGTCTCATATAGTCCAGTCCACATTCTCCCCCAATCAGTTGGTTTTTCACCACCCTGTCCTGGAAAAGCCAAGTCGGTGTCATGTTACTTGATGGATGTTAGAGCATGAAAGGTAAAATTAGAAGCTGAGATATGACATAACTGTTTTTCTTTTTTAAGTGACAACAGATTAATGCATACTGTTTTTAGGAAAAGAGTTCAAAAAAGACCCCACTTAAAATGCCTTCATATGTGCAGCAAGAATGGAGGAATTAAAAGTGAAGAAGAGTGTTTTCTATCATCAAGCTGTTTAACATGCAGTTAATTTTGGTATTATTACTATTATTTGTTCTGACCAAAAATTAACATAAGGCTAAACTCCAGAGGTTGACACGAAATGTTAAAGGCTACTCAAATTCAAATTCTTATCCAAAGCTTTGTTTGGGTAAATTTTTTATGACAACATTTGTGCTAGTCTATGCTGTTGAACCAACAATTCCAGAAGCAAAAATGTCCCATTTTCCCAGAGAAAAAGGAAGTACAAGGAAAACCACACAGCAGGGTAGTAAGAAACTCAGATCTGTTAGTGCAGATTACTTCGTAGGACTGGAAGTTGTAAACTAAAGCTGAAAGATAGCACCTGGGCCATGGGAGACACTGAGGTTAGAAGCACTCCCTACAGAGACCATGATTCTCCATGCGAACCACACTGTTAGGTGCAGTGCCTTTCCTATCTGATCCCATAATAAAGTTTTGCGATCAACTAGGAAAGACCAAGCACCCCGAAACAAAACCAGGCTTTGCTACAGCCTCGTTTTTAGGATTTCAACTTTCTGCAGGACTTTGCCTGCCAAGAGGGGATTTTCTATCTTAGTACACTGTGGCTGCTCCTTTTGGATATGGTTCGTTCTTCCATATTTGTTGGTTTCTTAAGTAAGACTTAAGTTTTATTCCAATTATATGGCAAGCCCCAGGGCTCAATTCAGATAAGCATGCTTCTGTTCCCCTGCCAAAAAAACCATCTTTTTTTCTCTTGCAGCCATCATAAACCAGTCACCCTAGAAAAACCAGCTCTTTGTTCTGGGGGAAACAACTATTGTCAGAATATTTTACATGTAAATGAAACATGGGAGCTCATCTTCTTCTTTTATTTGTCATTGCAAGCTTCCCCCATTTACCATTCTGCTCCGATTTTCCCATTTAGCAGTGTATGGAATCTGCAATAGTGCATATTGTAATATGCAAATTGTATATAGCATTTTGGTGTCAGACACGCTGAAATTAAATCAAATGGAAGGGGAAAAAAAAGGAAAGAGTGTAATAAAGGTACCTTTATGGCCTCAAGCTGTAGATAAATTGTGGTCTGTGGTAGTTAAACAACAGCTGTTCAGATTTAAAACAAAATTATGATAAGGATCCCCAGAAGATAACACCTCTTGAGGTAACAGCATTTACCTAAATGCATCTGTTAGCAAACACCGTGACTTAAGACTGTTTATGTGATAGTTTATTCCCTTTTGTTTTCCTTCTCCCTCCCCCCACTCGCCTTCGTTAGGGAGAACGAACCCTTCCTCGGCAATCTGTGCCTCGGGGGTCCCTGCACAGCCTCTCCACCTGTGTGTAAGGGACAGACAGCCTTTCCCAGCCGCCCAGAGGTGGAACCAGGCTGCGAGCCCTCTGCACTGCTAAGTGCGAGGATTAAAGAACAGCAAGAAACCAAATTGCTACAGTTAAAGAAAGAAAGCAGCAGGACTAACACGTTTTAGTAGGGGTACATACGCTGAGAACTCAGCAATCTTTATGCTCTTTGTGAACAGCAGTTCTTTAAGAGCTTTACACCCAATAAAATTTAAACTTTCATATATTTTTTCTTCGTTTATTGCACCGGGGTTTTTTTTTATTGCAGACATGTAGCAAGCCACCCATATGGAATTTCACAGAGTGGCAACCACGCTCAGCCTGAGCATCTCAGGCCTGCCCAAACCAAGCCTTTGGTCAGCAGTTTCAAGAATCCATTCTTTACTCCAGTTTGTTTTGTTCCTTCAACCCCTTCCTGCTTTCTCCTGGCTACCATTTTAATAAATAACACAAAAAAAAGAAAGAAAAAAAGAAAGGAATCCCAACATGAAAACAGCATTAGGATTTTCGCTTCGCTCACATGCTGGGAAAATTCCTGCCGGGGATGATGGGGAGAGGCGAGTGCTCAGCTTTCCCCCTTCTCCCGTTGCTCTTTCTCCAAAGGATACAGTCAGCAACATGGGGTGTGCAGATGGTGACAGTCCTCCATCCCAGCCACTGCCCACGGGGAACACCTACAACACCCCTCCACCTCCTCAGCAAGCAAGAGTTTAGCAACAGCAATTCATCACCAGGAGAAACATTAATATTTTACCTTAGTTACCAAGTGCACCCGTTCAAACTTTTATCTAAAACATTCTTTATCATCTTTTCATTAAGTTCTCAAGAGCTAATGGTTTCTGAGTTCCCGGGGTAAGGATGATGTTCTGAATAATGAAAGCTCATTATTTCTCCACAGAATGCTTGTTAATTCAAATGATGATATTAAAACTATAGTAGCCTTTAGCGCTGGGGTGATTTCTAGCATACTTTATCATGTATCAATATATACTCTGTTTGTCAAAACTGCCCAGGGCTGGGGCTGACATTCTCTCTGGAGGAGTCTAGTGCTTCAAGAGGCACTGAATACACCAAGGTGACAACTTGCAGAGTTTGCGCCTCTAGGAAATGGAAAGATGAAACTTGAAGTGCCATTGTCCCCCTTGATTTCCTTATTAGTATTCATAAAGAGACAGTATCCTCCTCTTTTTCTAGTCCTCACAGGCTTTTCTTTTGAATGAAATAAAAGGCATATGCACACACACAAAAAAAATACATGCACAATTTTTACATATGAAACATACCCCTTTGTTGCAATTTAAGAGATCCAAACTGTGTTTCTGTAGTTAGAGGTAGGCATGTCTATTGCTCACCCACAATAAACTCTTTAAACAAAACAAACAAACAAAAAAAACCCACATGCATTTAAAGGTAAGGCAGAATTTTTTGTACTCTTTCTTAAAAATTAAAAATTTTTCTGCATCTTCTCTTCCTCCCCAGTCCTGCTCCATAGAGCCAGGCTATAATCTCCAACAGCGTAGCTAGAAGCTCCCTGACATTGCTGCCCTCCCTTCAGCTTTGATCATTGGAGTACTGCAAATGTTATCAAGGCCTCACTCTCCTCAGCTCTACCAACATTCTGACCCTCCAAGAAAAAAACAACACACACCCCAAGAAAAGGCTCAGTCTCATGTATATGGAATCCTTTGATGAAATCTAAAAATGGATCTGCAATGAAAAGGCCAATTAAAGCATCCAAGAAGCACATTTCTCCAAATAACAATACATTTCCTGCACAAAGGCTCTTTCCCACAGCTCCTAAGGCCTGTATGAATATGCAGGTCCTTGTTTGACTGCAAATTATATCACCACCTTCCATCAGGTGTTTTGTGATAGCAGGCCTCGGCATGGAGGATAGAGAAGATGCTCAGTGACTCTAGAGTGATCATAAACTACCCTGCTCTTACATCAGCATAATCCCCCCCTTCCCAGTGATCAATGGTATAAAATTTGAGGGTTGTTAATTGAGCAAACTGCTCCTGCTTCCACCCCAGTCCTTCATCCCTTCCTCCTTCAGTCTTCCAGAATAAAATGTAATTCTGAGCATCATGCTGCCTCTCTGGTACCAGGAGCAGCCAGGTCAGCACTCACAAGGGCTACAACACATATCTCCATACTGTCATCACATAATTATTTCTCTTGTGAAAGATTTGCTGGACTTTTGCCCTCAGGCAAAACTAATAAGAATATGGTAAACTTTCTCCATCTCCCCTTATTGGCCTATCCTTAGAGTGGCAATTAAATATTTATGTGTTCTAAAACAACACCTAAGTGGCTGATATTTCTTCAGCTTCACACAGATATAAAACTGAATTGCAAGTTTATTTATGCTACCTCCCATTTTTACGCAGAAAATAAATTTTAAAAAGAATGCTTTTTCAGCTCTGTTACACAGGCTTATGGAAAGAGGAGGACAACCATGTGGTTTCTGCATCCCTATTTACCTGGAGGCATGCCAGAATCTCAGATACATCCAGGCAGTGACAGTTTACTAGAAAGTGCCCCAGTGTTTGGGTTAAGGATACTGCTCCTGCCTTCAGGAGGTAGTTCTCTATGAGCCCTACATCAAGCAGAAGGTCTGTCTAGTAATGCAGAGTTTCCACAATGCTTATGTTTATGCCAGAGTTCAAGCCATGTCAGTCAAAGAAGGAGAAAGAAGTGGCTCTTGCTGCAAACGTGCTAATGCAGGCACCTCAGCCACACGGACTTTTCCCTCCAATTAAGGGATCACACTCCTGGAGGAGTTGTGCTGGTGGAACAACTGTGACAAGGGCATGGATGATGGCATGGGGAGAAAAGGCAGGTACAGGACACCAGAGCCACACATTGGTAGTAAGATGCTGCACGCCATTGGCATCACCTCCTGTCCAGCAGAGCTAATGCTGCCCTGGATGAACATGGAGTGGTCCTTGGTTTCCATGACCTCTCCTCAAATAAGAAACAATCATGATGTAAAAGTATAGATTAGAGCTGATTGTGAGGGAGGCAACCCAAAAGCACAGTCATGGTACTTTCAAGTGCAGCATTCAGACCACAGTATTACCCCATCCTGCTAAACACACATGTCTTGTGGTTAAAACCAGGAATACTACCCGGGAGTTTCTGGGTTGGAAACTTAGGAAATCTGCTTATCCAAAAGAAGTTAATGTTTCAAGCATTCTGATGACTTAAAACAACCCCTAAGTACAGGGCAAAATTTGCTTTGTAATTTTAGTGTGGACAACAAGATATTATCGTCATGTGTTTGCATGACAAAAGGAGCTTGGTTCCTTCATTGATTTTCCTCTACTTTATGCCATTCATATCATGTAAAGCCCAATAAATAGGTAGAAACATGCCTGATGAGAATGGAGCCTCTCAAACTATAATACTATAGTTCCTATAATACTTTCCAGTTTTATAGAGAAATATGGACAAAACCAGCAAAAACAAAGCAGGCTAAACAATTAATTACTTTCTACTGTGATAACAGATATAAACTTGCAGAAACACATTTATGTAATTGTAATTGCATGAGCAGGGCAATCTGCACTTTCCATACATATACAAACATCCACAAAATCTCACTGTCAGAGAGCCCATTTTTTAGCAAATATCAACAAAACAAGATTTTTTTCTGCAGGTCAGGGAAATGCAGAGCTCCATGCTTTCAACACAGATTTACTCAATTTCAGTAGAATTTCAGAATTAAACATTAACATGCTTAAATTTCCCAACCAAAAGATAGTGAATTTAAGTGGAATGAAACATTCCGGCTTTTCTCCTGAAACTAGACTGCTCCCAGCAGCTCCAAACAGACCTCCATTTCTTTTCTTTGAAAGAAAACCTTCAAAGTTTTCCCACATTTCAAATTATCAGTAAAACCCGATGGTTCCCTGCCACCCCTTCAGTTTTGGGGTTGAGTCTTTACCCATTTATTCCTCTTCATAAAACTGAAATCTTAGTGACACCAGAAGGAAGTGAAAAGAGGATACAGGTAGTAGCATGGTGAAGAAACTTCATTTCCCTTAAGTTGTGAGGCCAGCAATCTTACTAAACCAAACTGGTGATCTAGACTGGCTTTACTTGAAACCCAAGACTTTCAAACTATTTTTTGAGGAAGATGAACTAAGCAAAAACCATCTGCAAAGGCTTGGCAAGATCAAGGCCCTAAGTAGTTCAGTACTCTAAGAGTGACTTTATGTAGAAGATTAATTTACTGGGAAGAATCCTGCAAAAACTTGTCCTGGTTTCCTTTGTACACTACCACACACACAACAGTCAAAGGAAACATCTGCAGAAAGAGTACTGGGAAGCCATCATCACTGCCCACACAGCATTGCAACAAGGTGGCTATTGTCCAACTTGTCTCTTCCTCATCAAACCATTTTAGATACATGGATTGCAGTGGCTTTGCAGCCACTCCCATCAGTTATTTAAAATAATTACGAGTCAATTGTTCAAAGATAACATTTAGTAAAAACAGTAGTGGAAATAAGCTCCTTTTATTTCTAAATTTAATTTTGCGCCAGTAAATTTAAGCTTTTCTTCATCACCAGAACTAGAATCATATTTTGTGCAATTTGAGATTCCTGCATTGAGAAGATCCTAGACCCTGGAAAAACGCCTAATGCCACAGGACACCAAAAAGCTGGAGAAACTGGCAATTCCACAGTGAAAAAATTGCTGGAGAAGCAGGAGCATTAAAGGTACCAAATGCACCAACATAAATTAAAAAAATAAAGATATTAAAAGTCTTCTCCTAGGAAGCCACGCTTGGCTAGTAGCTCCATAACCACACCTTGAAACAGTGGTCAGCAAGTGGCTGATAACCCTGTATGGTGACAGCCCTTTAAGGAAAAGCAGAAGTCTCTGCAGACAGGAGGAACAGTTCAGACAGCCTCTAAGCTCCCCATCCTCACCCTTCCCACAAATCAAGAACACCAACAGGCAGATGCATCATGGCCCCTTTCATGATAAGTCTTGGCTCCACAGCATGCTGGACCAGTGAAACTGGTTCTACACACCCCAGGGGAAAATGACAGCTTCTCCTTGCAAGTTGCACCGATCATAAAAAAGGTGGAAGAGTTTTCCATGCATGCCCAAACCTGCCTCTTTCAAAACGCGTGCACAGCAGGGGAGAAGATTCAAGAAGGGCTCCTGGTCCCTCTGTAAGTCACTTTCTGGTTCTACATGCAGCGTCATCGGGTCACAGATGGGCAAGCTGCTTTTCAAGTGCTTAACATGGTCATCCCCTTGTTTTGTTGCTGCTTCTACCTCCAGCTCCTTCATGCTCCTTCTCCTTTTGCAGTAATGGCCTCACCCTGCACACTCCTAACAAAGTGCCCAATAAATGTCAAGGGGACACCCTTGTTTTGGGTTGGGATAAAAGGAGCCAACTATTTTCCCAGGAACATGCTCCAAGTTTCATCCATACTCTGCCCACCATATATGGGAAAAGAGGCAACATTTACATGCAGAGAGGGGTATTTTCACTCACACACACACAGAGTGCACACTGTGCTGCTTAGCATGTTCTCACCAAACCTAAATGTTACTTGCCTTTGAGAGTCCAGCTATAGAAAAAAACCCACACTTAAATTGCTGGAAAATCCCATTTCAGCACATTCTATCTTCAAAGGCTACCAATGCTCATGAAACTCCTTTTGAGCCTTTGAAAACCACAGTGGGCAGGGTGACACAAGCACGAGGCCAGGTGTGCTAGTGGTGAGGGCAGAGAAGGCTAGTCATCTATAATCTCACTGTCAGCACCACTGAATGCCCAGCTCACGGTGGTGTAGTCCACTGTGTCCAGCAACCTGGTCAGACACCTTCATTCTCACATAACCAAGACTAGACAACAAAAAAGCATCAGTACCACTGCACTTTTGGAGGAACCAAATGTTTATGTTCTTCCTTCAGGTCTTCCCCAATTTCACATCTGATGCCCTTGCTTGTTCAGTGTGGAACCACACTTGTGTCCTTTGCAAGCAAGGGAAGCTAAAAAAGTTTCTTTGGGCTGGGCAACACAGAAGAAGGGGAGAAAGCATTCAGATATATGATGAGGTTAACTAAGTGAAGATACAACATCACTTCAACAACAACTAAAGAGCAGGCTAGCTAGCCATCCCAAGCTGAACAAACAAACCTCATGGCTGAGTTAACACTCCCAGAAGTCCTGGTCTCAGGAACTTTACTCACAAGACTTTATTGAAAAACAAAATAATGAAAAAACAAGTCATATAAGGCAGAAAGAAGCAAACTTAGAAAACCACGAGGTTTGGGGCCTCAGGCTGTTCCTCAATATCCCTCAAAAGTTCCAGGCATTTTGCCAGCACAAGAATATACCTTCTGATGCCTCTTCATTTAATTTTGCTTACATTCAACCCTTATATGATTGCAATTGTCTGTTACCAAAAAAAAAACAACAAACTCACACTGAAACATCAATGGGAGCCTCCTCCCTGACTTTTTAATAGCCATGTATACCATGAGATTTTTCTCTTCAATTAATGATCAATATTACAATGAGAAAAATAAAATAATTTTTATGCTTTTCAGATAGGATTAAATACATGTACATATGAAGGCTGAAGAATTTTCCTTCGAAAAGCAATTGACACTTTTCAGTTCTAGAAGATATTGAGATGATATCTTTGTAGGAATAGCAAGCACAGAGTGATTTTCAAAGGAATAAAAAGTAGTTCAAGTCAAGCATCCAGCAAAGTCCATTCCACTTCAGAAAAGTTACATTCATGTCTTGCTTGAGTTGAAGTCAAGAGAAGGCAACTGAGAAGCCAAACATTATTAAAGAGACCATTGATAAGGACCTTGGTAAGAAAATTCTTGGAAGGAGGTAATGGAAGTTGAAGACCAAAGGTGAACATGCAAGAGAACAACATAAGGAAAATGGACACAAAGCACAGCAAATAGGCTAGTTCAGAACTCAAAAACTCGACAAAAACAAACAAAAGCAATAGCAAAACAGAGATCATAGCCCCAGGGACAGTCTTGAAGCTGATGGGACTGAGGCAATATCTTTTATTTACACTGATGCATTTTCCAGAGTTTATAGAAGAGATGCAAACTGCAGAAGACATATAGGACAAATTCTGATTTAATTCTTTGTGATAAAGAAATCAAGAGTGATGGCACAATCTTTTATATGCATATATGTATAACCAGCACAAGAAGAGTTACTGGGTGTTTAACAACAGTTGATTCAGAACTATTTAGAATTTCACAACTGTGGAAGCGCTTAGAAGGTAAAGATTAAAAATGGAAGATCAGGATTTTCTAGGCTGTTTAGACATTCAGAAACATTACACACCTCCTTCAAAGCACCTAAGCAAGTAAGGTATCCAGTCCTCACTGAAGCAAACAGAGCAGGGTGCCTGACTCCAAGGCAGTTTTTCAATTGGTCTCAGGCACCTGCATAGGCTGGTAGAAGTTACATCTCCTTTTGCAGATTTGGCCCTGTTTGCTGCAGTAAGAAATCAGAGAATGCTCTACTTCTCCAACTGCCTTTAGCCTAGATAGCATTTCAGAAGGAAAAAAACAAAAAAACACACAACATCACACAAAAAAACCAACAGGCCTGACAAGAAAAAAAAAGCAGTGCCAATGGATAACTGCCTCAAAGGAGATTGTAGAAAGGAGGGAGTTTATCTCCTCCCAAGTAACAGGCAAAAGGACTAAGGAAATGGCCTCAGGTTGCACCAAGAAAGGTTTAGAAAAGGTTGGGAAAAATTTCTTCACTGAAAGGGTACAAGCTGCCCGGGGAAGTGCTGGAGTCACCATCCCTGAAGGAATTTCAAACTGGTAGCATTTGTGCTTAGGAAAATTATTTAGTGGTCATTTTGTCAGTGTTAGGTTGATGGCTGGACCTTCTAACAGATTATTTGAGGATTTAGTCATATTTAAAAAAAAAATAAAAACTGACCACACAAATCACCGCACACTCACACAACTCTAGAAGACACTAAGACTGACCTAGTGTCTTCCTCCCAGGAGTGCTAGTGGTTTGGCTGGGACTACAAATCCCTTTCCACCATGGGAAACCTCATCCTATGGAGGGAGCCAGGGAACAGTCCTAGCATCAGCACTGCCCTCCTCTGCTGCCTTGGTTTCACAACTGCTCACCTAATTACCCTGCTAGAGGTGCCAGCTTGCAGATAATAGCTCCTCTGAATTCAGGTGGCATACGTGCAGCCTAATGAGCCAAGTTTCTCTGGAGCTGTCAGGGCCTGATTTTTTTGGGAGAAGGTTATGCAAGTACACACTCAAGGAGCACCTACGCAGCACATGAGCCGGCCAAGCTCCCTCTCCTCCCTCTGCCTGCTGCAAAGGATCAGGCCCGCCTATGGCCAGGAGAGCACATTTTCTCCCACATCTTACGCAAAGCTTGGCTTGCTTTCCACATTGCTTCAAGCCTCACATGGAACTGTAGAGGGAAAAAAGAATATAAGCATATAAATATACACACACACAGAGCAGCACATAAATTTGCAAGAAGTGCCGCAGAGTGACCAAACCTTTTAGAGCATGAATATGCTTCAAAGAATTTGCATTCAGCTATGATGCTCTTCATATTAAATATGTATAATATATAAACATACCCTTTAACAACATTACTCTTAATTTTTTTCCCCCTACACTGTTTCCTGTCTTCTCTGCTTTAGGCTGCAGTACAACACACAAACAGTTGTGAGTACCTGCAGAATCCTGTTTTTTTCCCCACACTCTCCATCTCTAGCATTTGGGTGCTGCTACAAATGCAACAATTTGGAAGTTCCACTGCTAAAGTCTAATTGTGTTTTCTTGCAGAAGGTATGTACAAATTCTAGTGTAATGCATAACCAAAAATGCATTAAATCTTCATGCCCCCCACATTTTTCATATGCTATGGTGAAGTTTGGATCACAGCCCAATTCAGAGGCAGAGAAACACCAACCCAATACAACTGGCTGGAAAGATAGCAAGCATATGGTGTATTTCAAGTGATTAATTTTCAACATTAATTTTTAAACATTAACTTCATCTACTTTAAAAGGAAGAAAGCAACTGCCAAGGTTAGTTAATTTTTGGTTTTAATAACTGCATTTTTTCCTTAAACTTCAACTTCTCTATTAAGTAAACCACTTTGTAATCTCCATTTTAAAAGTGCATTCTCATATAAAACTTGGTTAGAAACTGCACAAGCTGCAAATTCCCAAAGTAAAGGATTTCAAATTGAAGTGAAACCAACACCTAAACAGTGAAATAATAGTAACACAGAATCTGCAGAGATGAAGTTGAAATTCTTAATACATATCTAAACAACAGTTGTAGTTTCTAAGCCCCAGTCATAATTCCTCACAGCAAGAGGAAGAAAGGCAAGTTGAAAAACAGCAAAATGCAGCTAGTCAAATGCAAAACAAATACTTCCTCTGGCTGCTGTTTCTGTATGCTGGGAACATAAAAATAATTTATCAACAGGGAATATGACAACCAAAGATGGCCTAAATGATTGTTAGGGCTAAGAAAACATTTACTTCTGTATTTTGTTCAGAAATGCTGCTGAGTTACAACCTGTGTCAGTGCAACCTTAGTCAAAGCATAACAGTGTTTTCCTAAAGAATGCAATTAGTTTGTTTTCAAACCAGTCCCTTACATGAAGCTGATTCATTCATGCTTTGCTCCAGCTACTCAGATTGCAATTCTATTATTAGAGGTTTTTTTTTTTAAAGTTATTTAACACTAGGTCAAATCACACCTTCAGAATTCCACTACAAATGCAGTGTAAACTGAGAAATACCATAATAAGAGTTTTACTTAGGATCTCCGTGCCATAAAGAGAGAAAAAACTCGACCTAATAAATTATATATCTCAGAGTATGATGCAACTAGGTCCCTAATGCATGCCAATTTTTCCTCTCTAAAATAAGACCTAGATTTAGTAATATTCTCTTTATCTCACACAATCTGATTGTGATTTTCCAATGCTCTTGTGTTCAGTGTTCCCACCTGAGTTTAAGATACACTTCCTCCAGCTCTACCCCACATTCCTTCATTCAAAGCCCTTCATCTTTCCTGCCAATGCTTTTAATGTAGGAATAGAAACATTTGGTTAAGCCTCAGATTTTCTTAGATTCCAGAGAAAAACCCGAAGAGAACCAAAAACCCCAAATTTCAAAGCTGACCAATCAACATCAGTCAACAACATCTCTCTGCCACTTTTACTGTCATGCCCTGCCCGAGACATACACCACCACAAGACAAGGGACCAAAAGCCTAAACTTTGCCAGCAACTCCTTGCACAGTTTCCCAGTATCATCTCCTAACAAGGAAAGAAATCTACCCTGAGGGACAAGCCTGAAAGTTACCCCAGTTGTAGAACAGCAAACCACAAATTATAAGCAATCCTGACATAACTAACTGCATTGTAGTAAGACTTCTCCAGCATCTGAAAAATATTTTCTTTCTTGATTTCCAGACAAGGGGTGTGACACCTGCTAGGTGATCTTCCCCTTCACACTTCCCTGTTTAAGTTTCCTACTGCTGCATCCCAGCACCATTTGAGTCCACTGTTCCCTGCTTCAGACCAGTATTAGCTCAGTCTTGGGATTTGGTTGCTCTAACCTGCCTTGCTGATGTAGAACTTTAGAACTTTACCTCCAGCTCCAAAGCAAGGACAAGTAGACTAGCCATGCCCAGGTAAAGAAACGGTGCAACACTGCCTTTTGTACATCTCTGGAGCTCATACCTCTACACAGCAGCACTGCTCAATATGTACCTCATTTTTGCTACAGTTAATCAAGAAATTACCCTTAATTATCTAGACTTATTCCAGGGACAGGTAGCAATAGGACAAGGGGCAATAGTTTTAAACTTAAAAGGTTTAAAACTGAAAAATTTAAATTAGGTATTAGAAATTTTCCGCTGTGAGAGTGCTGAGACATTGAAATAGGCTGCCCAGAAAAACTGCAGATGCCTCATCCCTGAAAATGTTCAGGACTAGGCTGGATGGGGCTTTAGGCAATCTGATCTAGCAGAAATTGTCCCTGCCCACAGCCAGGGAGCTGGAACCAGATGATTTTGAGGCCACTTCCAACCCAAACCATTCTATGATTCTAAGAGTGAAATTAACTTAGATCTAATCAAGATTAGTTTGAAGTCCTGTAACTAGATCCTCTCATGTGCTTAAATCTGTGCACGTCTACAGCCCATTTACTATTCCAATCAGAGTACAAGCTCAAGATGAACATATCTTAAAGTACCTGTATTAAATATGAAAGTGATGAAACCAATAAGGTGTCACATGGGACTAATGAAACACTTCATGTAGAGTTAGACAAAAATTCACTATAGAAAAATTGCACCATACAAGAAAGACCTTACTTAAAAGAACACATTGAGGTCTTGGTCTTGAAGGTCAAAAGAGGCCTCAGGTACCTTTCCAGATGCTGAAAGTTACTCAGGTTGCCAAAAACACACCCTGGTGTTCAAGAGAAGAGAGAAATCAATAATACTGCTTTGCTTTACCAGCCAGAGCATACCCAAGTCCTGTTTTCAAGACATTATCAGACATGACAGAAGGGCATCAGCAAATTAAAACCTTGTTGGGAGGAGATAAGCAAACAAGCTATATTCCAGTGGCCTGCTGTCTACAAGGTCTCCAGCTCCCTGATCTTAACAAATAGTGCTTACTGTGTTGTTCACCTGTATACTACTGTTGATCTATCTCCATTTCAGTATTTTCATGTGACTGTCATTCCTTAAATAATTACAGCTAATAACCAACCACTTTGTGACTACAAATAGCATCACATAACTCAAGGATCCTCAGTGTTTATGAAGTGGTATGTAAACCCTATGTCATTTGCTGAGATGCAGCAGCAGCTTCATAAATTTAAGCATGCTTTAACCAACAAAAATAGTCACAAAAGTACAGGTAGGTCCCAAAATGGCATTCCAGGAAGATCCCAAGCAGTATTACTACTACTCACAACTTCAGTTTTACATCTCCTCCAAAGAGACAAACCTGCAGCAGGTAAGTGAACTGTGTCACACACAGAATGTTTGCTGCCCCTTAAGCAATTATATATCAGTTGTATAATACTAAACACTACTTAAGCTGTGCTGACATTTTTTATCCATTCAGGCTACAGTTTTATGAGATTTATAAAGTTAGCAATATCATTCGATTGACTTCCTGCCCATTAATTCAGAGGGTTGTACATTATTCAGATTACTTGACTAGATGAACACTTTAAACTTCACTCCTATTGCACTGATGAAACAAACTCCCTCCATATAGAATTTTAATTTAGTTTTCTGTTGCCATTAAAAGACACTTCTAAAGGTACTGAACTACTTCAAATTCACAGAAAACTCAGACAAAGCAGAATTGAGGGGCTTTTGCTTTTTCAGAGTGAAGCTCAGCAATTCTGAACAATGCTTTAATTCCATGATTTTTGACCATTTGATCATTTCATTTTGTGATTTTATGTTCCCATCTTCCAGAACAGTAAAATCCCATTGGAGCGTTCACCCCATTAAATGTTCTCTGTGTGCTCTTTACATAAAGCTATAGGAAAATTTCACTTTGGCTTATCAAAAAAGTACGTTGATACCTATGTATTATTCATGTTTTGTTAAGACATAAGTGGCAGGCTCCAAGCTCTTCCTGCTGGAAAGCAGCTCCCGTTTCACAGCTGTCCCAGGTGCCTGAGCACTTTCAAAGTGTTCAAATACAAACAAGCATAAACACTATTTCATGGAGCCCATCATCTGCCTTCAAACCCCTCGGCAAAGGATGCGAGAGGTGCTAGTTGTTGGAAGAGGGGGAGGAAATGCAAAGAACAGATGACCACAGGGCTCAGCCAAGCCAAGACCAAGACCCCAAACACAAGTGTTTATGCTTATGTGCAACATTTTTTCAAATCTGCCAAGTCAACCCAAAGAAAAAACAGTTTTCATCAGGGACAAAGATTTTATTTAGGCATTAAGCAACCCAAAAAATGTTAGATACTTAAATACTCAAACACCTGGCTCTTTGGTATTTAGGGCCTATTGTGAATTATTCAGGGACAAAGCCACTGCTGTATCTGGGGTGCTCTGTGCTTCTCAGCACTTTTTCATACATGTTCAATCCTTCTGTCTTCATTATCACAGCATCTAGAAGCAATTCCAGTCCCGAACCAATATTTGTAACTGAGGCATCTGGACATTATTGTCAATGGGCTGCTAGTTAGTTATCTTTGTTTCTCCAGGCCTGAGAATCAAAAAAAATCAACTTCATTTAACAGAGAGGCAGTCTCACTGATGTGTAATTGAGTAAGTGATAACCATCACATCCTTTGCCTGGAGAAGCTAGCAGTTAGCTTGCGCACATCAAGAGACTGATTTTCAAATCAATTAAAACTCTGACATAGGGCAATTTTATCTCTCAAGGGATTTCAAACCTGCAAAGCCAGTGACTGGGATCCCACAGAATAAAGAGGGGTCTGTGGCAGGCATACCTCAAATGATACAGTTGGCATTTTGAACAGCTGATGTATTATTAAATTGAATGTTGCTAAGTTTCAGTGGCTGAACTGGACATCAACAAGGCATCCTTAATATAGGCCTCCTTACATAAAGTCCTCCATGCTCCATGTTAAGAATAATGAATGCCATTTTAAAAAGCTTAGAAGACATCATGTTCATTTTAATTAAATGTGTTTAAAAAAAATTCAAAATCATATTGCTGATAATGAGTTAACAGATAGTTGCCCATAAAGATGGTAGATGCTTGTGGTTTAAAAAGGAACATTGTGGTATATCTGCAATTAATCTCTTTCACTAGTGGCATCCAGCAGACAAAAAAATAACTTATGTGAGGTATAAACTACATCAAAGTTACAGAGGATATCAGTTATAAGACAGACAAATAATAGATGCCTGTACACTCAGCAACGTAATCAGAGATATCTGAAAAGAAACATGGAAAGACACAGTGACAGAAGAACAAGCAAGGAAGAGAATTGTCACAAACAGTGAAACCATCCATAAAGAACAGCCAGGGAAGGAGGAGACACTTAGCACCAGGAACATATAAATTCTTGTTGCAGTCCTGGAAGGAGACTTCTTCAGCTTTAATATCTCAGCATTACACCACACATTCAATCTGTTCAGACCTGAAGCTGACAGCATGATGAATGGTACCAGCTCAAATACCACTCTCTAGAAGTATCTCATACCTGCATGTTGAGAGGATGATTTGTGTTCTTTGAACTATAAAACTACATAACCAGGCTTGCTCTAAAGAAATTGCTGCTTTTCATGACAAAATTTCTTACCTACCAGGCTTATCTAGTAGCCTTCTGGTAATACTATATAGAAAATTATGTTTAATTCAAATATATAGTTGATATCAGAGTTTAGGTCATGGAAATGGAAAGAATTAGGAAAATAAAAAAGCACAACTAAAAATACTTAGATTAACCAAACAGCATTAAAGACAATCAGAAGTGGTCAAGGTCACCAAAATTAATGTGGTTTTTTTCTAAACACATACAAATTTCTGTACCCTAGGAAGCCCTGGGTCATGCCTACATCATGAATGCTTTTGAAATGTGGTGAATAGTACAGAAGATCTAAAATTAGTGAGGCTGAGCTACCCTTTTCTCACATCTTTTGTTGTCTAAATAGAATATTCCAGAATATCCCCTTTGCCACTTCCACTGGGCAAATTACAGCCAGAAGCATGCCTTGTCTGGAGCAACTCGGGCACAGCTCAGCCTAATACCGTGTATGGTATTTGGCATGCAAACTGGTTGCAGCCTCTAGAGCAAGATCAGCCCTGATCTACATTTTTTAAGGCAGATAAGCATAGTGTCCCTCTCCAGCCTCCTACCCTGAGAGCTATTGCACCATATCCTTGTGTTAATCCATTATCACTTAATCCCTTTTGCCACAAGAAAGGCGGGAAAGGACCAAAAGAGAGACTCAAGAAGTTAGTAGTGTTCCTGGGTTCCCAGCTACCTACATTTCTCTTTGGTCCCTGGTGCTACTTCTACTTAGATTAGATCATTTCCCTTCCTTGATATGGCCATGAAACTAAAAATCCATTATTAACACAGCTTTACTCATTAATCAAGGTAAACTTTTTTTTTTTGCCTTCTAAAGTTTCTCATGTTCTTATCTTTGCATAATTGAGCATTTACACTTCAGAAGAGTACCTGAGGGAGTGGGGGCAGATTTGGAAAGGTTTGTGTTAAATTTAAAAAAACAAGAAAAAGGAAAGGAAAAAAAAAAACCTCTGAAAGGGAATTAAGTTAAATTACCAAAGCCCCAGGGCAGAGTAACTTAAAGACTGATAACATGTAAGTTTCTCTCATTCACCACAGAAACTAACATTTCACATGACAGGAAATCAACAAGCAATACAGTTACAACATTTTGTCCTTATATAGGAGCATCTTATCAAAAAGGATCCAACAGCCTCCCAAGCCTTCACAGTTACCCCTTCAAGGCAGAGATAAAAGTGGATTTTCTGAACACTTGTGTTGGAAAATTCCACTGCTGTTTCAGATCCAGCTGTTTCCACTGAGATGTCACAGGTTTGAGCAAATCTGTCCAGTCATGAGAACTGTCCTTGCATTGCCCTACTTGCCCTACTTTTTGGGCAACTCTCGGCTTAATCAGGATTTATTTTATAACCCAAAGGTTTTAAAAGCTCCCCAAGCAGTGCAGGCATGTCTTGCATGTCCTCAGATTCAAGGATCAACCATGAGCTTCTAGTAGTGCTCAAATCCTGACCACAACAAGCCAGCACAAGCATCACAGTGAGCCAAATGCTTTGTGTATGTTTTGCACACGTGTCAAATGCATACCTTCTCTTAAAACAGTCTGTTGGAAAAGGCTGCATTCATTTCTCCTCTCAAAGGAAATTGTCCTTTCTATAACATGAGCATCTTCTACAATAGCCATTTTATATTCTCTTTCCACAGAGGGCTTTCTTTACTGTAGAAAGAAGGAGAATTAGAGTAGAATAGTATAAAAGAGGGAACAAATACCTGCAACAGTTGTTTAGCAGTCCAGTTCCATCACTATCCTGAAAAAAAGTCATAAAAACATACTGCTACCAAACAACAGCCACATAAATCCACTCTCAATGGTGCAACTAATTTGTTACAGGATATTTGTTATTTTAGGCTTGATTTTCATGGAGGGAAGTAATGCCTCTCCTGCTGTTGTTACTGTTGGTGGGAACATAATTCATCATAAACATCAATAGAATCCAGAAAACAATTCACCTGTAAAAAGCTGACTGCTGCGTTCAAGAAAATATCTGAGGTACTCAAGATAATCATCAGTGGTTAGTAAAAGTAGTAACATTCATTCTTTTTCTCAACAGTTACAGAATATTTAAAAAGCATTACAGCCACGACTTTGGCTCACCAGTTTATTCAGGACAACCTAGAATAGAAGCTGCCTGGGTGAAGCCTCATCCCTAGCACTGCTGGGAAGATTCCTTACAAATGTGAAAGAGTAGAAATTTCTCTCTACAAAAGTAAATGCAGAGATATACTGTAGGCCAGATTCAAGCTCTTAGGCAGCTAATCAAGCCCCTTACAGATCAAACAGACACACAATGTCTAAGCCTTCATTTGACATAACTCAAGCTATGTTCCAGCACCAGAAAAGTTATTGCTTACTGTCCTGCAAGGCTAAAGGGGACAAAGTCTTTCAATGGGTCTAAACCCTTCTAATAGCATCAATTTTGCTTAGATTCTTACTGAAGTGCTTCCTAGAGAAAAGCATGTTCACACTATCCTCAGCCTTTTCCTGGCTGTTTTTTTTTCCATTTGCTTGTCTTAGATGAATAAATATCCAATCTTGCATAAAAATACACAAAACAGTACACCACTACCTGGGAGAGGCTTCTGACTAGGAGGTATTCCAAGGTTGGGCTGTCCCAGAGACAGGGTTAAAAACTTCTGTCCTCATAACAGATCACAGATCTCCATACAGTACCCATATTACAGGCCATCTACAGAAACACTAGACCAAACCCAACAACAACACTTCTTAATGTACAAAAATCAGTTTGTGTTCAAGACACCCAAGTCAGAGGGCTGGAGTGTTGCTACTGTAAACTGTGGGAAGTCTAAGCAATACTCCTGATTCCAATTAAGCATTTACAGATCCAAATATTACAGGCAAGCAGGAAGAAACTCAACAACTCTTAACTGTCTATGCATTGATTCCATCAGAAATAGTTCCAATTTATATCATGAAACTCAAGCATTGCCCACACCAGCCCTTTTGTAGAAGAAACCATTTTCTTTATGCATACCACAGATTTGTCCCTTGCTGCATTCTATAACTTCTGAAGGCCTGCTTAGTGTGACTTTGATTTTAGTACACCTTGCTTCAGATTGTTCAGTAAATATTTAGAAAGTCATTCAGCAGCCACAACACAAAATTTTGGTTGATTAGCCTTTGTTTTGAAGGCGGTTTATGAAGAAGAAAGGCAAAAAAAATAATCCTGAATGTCTTAAGTACCACTGCTGCCACTATTTCCACTAATGCATAGAAGAACCAATTCAATTTGGTTTTCATTCTACATCTTGCAAGACTTGGTCAATGCTTTTATTCACAAATAAAATTTACTGAGCATTGGAAGATTAGGAAAAAGCAAGACATGCTTAACACTTGATGCACTTTATTGAAAATTTAGAACAAGCAAGGCTTAACTTAGCCATAAAACAAATAAATACTTGCTTTGTGTTATGGGTAGCTCTCACTGGCTTCCATGACTAATTAAACAATCTTGAGTTTGCTTTGAAGGCTAAGCCATCCTAAATGGCTTTAAATTACATTCTATCAAGCTAAGCTTAGAATTAAAATCCTCATCTGTAGTAAGGAATTTTACTGTGTATAAATGCTATTAGAGGGGCTGTATTGGAAAGTTTAGTAATTTGTGTGGTTTCTGGCCCTCTCAGCAAATGCACAGAAATCCCATCTTTCTCACAGCTGAAGTCTCCGCTGGTGTTAGGAGACAAAACTCCTCTGGGAATGTACAGGAAGAATAGTGCTTCTAGGGGAGTTTCACAACTGAAAGAGGATGTGGAGGTCTAAGTCTCACTAGAGACAGAAGGCAGCTGGTCAGAAAGATTATTAGTGAGAGAGGACATACCACATTACAAGAACCACCTTAATATCTTACGCTCTCTGGGGACACTCAGCTATAACCCATGACCGTTGATGTTGTAAAAAGAAGTCGCCATAGCATCCTATATCCACTTCAGTTTATGTAGTCAAGAAAATTATTTGACATCACACCTCCTTCTTCATACACGATAGTGAGGTGTTCATTTCCTCTAAACATAGTGCTCCAACATTATTTTTCCACCTGCAAACATACAAGAGCTACCTTCAAGTAGGCTGGGAGTTACTACCCAGGTTACAGAGCCAAGTCAGGCAAGAGAACATCACCTGGAGCAAAAATGGCATTTTGCTGTGAAGGTTTTGCACCACTGTCATCTACTGTCCCTGCAGCCCCTTTTTGTGGGAGGAAGAATTGGCTATGTGCATTAAAAAAAAAAAAAAAAAAAACAAACCACAACTTGCAGCTTTCAGTTTGACAAGTGGCTGGAGCAGACACAAGACCTTCAGGCTCCCTTGCTACCTCTCTAGGATGAAGCAGCTATCTCACACCCGCTGCAATAAGGAATCACACAAAGGGCTTTCTCCAAGCACAGCAGTTTTGATCTTCAGATAACCTGAAGTCAGTAGAGGCATTCCCCCGTTTCAAATAGCAAATTCATCTTCATTTGTCCAACAGGACTGAAGCCAAGCCTGCTACTGAAGAGGCAGAACACACCACTTGTCCTTTTGGCTGCTGCCTGCAGTGCATGAGGTATTCTTAGGCATTTTGAGTCAAAGCCCATTAAACAATGCTAAAGCCATCCTCAAAATCCTATCTGGCATCTCCCTGCAGTTCTGGGAATTTTACTGTGCCTGCATGCACAAAGGAAAGGAGGGGAATATTTCTTCCACAATCACTTTCCTCACTAACCTGATGTTTAAGGAATACTGGATGCTTCTCTTTACTTTCAGCTCTTCCACAGACCAGAATGTGAAGCCATCCATGCTTTCACTGATATGGCTTTGGCTAGTTTTCTTTCTCCCTTAAAGGGCTCATTCATGTGTAGGAGGCTTTTGATCCTGGGTTTAGATATTCATCCCGGCTTTACATAACCATAAGCAATGGCAGATACTTATGCAAACTGCAGTTGTGTCCTCAGCCCTGTGTACAACAAGCAGAAGTCTCCATCCATCAGTAATCTGCTTCAATTTGCCCCTTTGCAAATTAAGGAGCAGCTCAAGAGAGAGACAAGAGGTAATGTAGAACCAAGAGGTTTCATTTGGGACTTCCTATCCCCCCAGTTTGTTTTTTTTTTCCTGCACTAAGCAGCCAGGGACCGAGGCCATCAGTTATCTTCAACAGACTTCATCCCTGCAGCAGCCCATCAGCCTGCTTCTGTAGGGCTGGGAGAGGGGCTGTTCAGTGGAACACCCAAACAGGGTGTTTGGCTTTTGGTTTGTTTAAAGTTGATACTTAATAGCCTAGCGACTACCTAAAAGTGGAAGTTGAGTTTAATGCCTTTTAGATTTAAAGAAAAAAAATCTCACAGCGACTACCTAAAAGTGGAAGTTGAGTTTAATGCCTTTTAGATTTAAAGAAAAAAAATCTCACAGCAGAACTCCTGATATCCTCATGTGGGCCAGAGGTAAGCACCAGGGAAAGAGTAACACCTACAGGAACAACTTGTACTGCTGGGCACAGAAACACCTTTAAAAGTAGTTCCAGGAATTTCCACTTTGCAGCAAATCTCAGCTAAGGGGAAACCGGTATTGTCAGAAGTTAAAATGTTTGACAGTGAGTATGTCCCACAAATTACTTATTTTATTTTCTTTAACCACTAAGTGGCTATGTAACTCTCAAGAAATTCTTCCTTTCCACAGGGAAGTCAGAAGACTTCCTACACACATACTTCAAATTTCCCTCAGTTCATTGCTACACAGGGAAACATGCAGCCCCTGCTTGCTATCTGTGTGAGAACAAACTAAAAGAAGTTAGAGTTACTCACCAGATAATTTTGAAGGCCCAGCAAGCCAGCAGCCTGTGAAAGACATGCTTGTGCTCCACCACAGCATTTTCTAGTGCACACCTTTGAGATAGGAAGGATCTTCTAAAACTTCAAAAGGTCTGCATAGCTTATGGACTCATATCCACTCCAGTAACTGCTAAAATCGCTCCAGACAGAGAATAACATGGACAATGCTTGCTTTCAGAAACAAAGCATTGAGGATTTTAGTGCACCCTAAAACCACCACAGAGATCTGCTGAAGAGTCCATCTAGGTACTGCTGGAAGACACCAAAGCAAAGACAGCCAAAGCAAAGACAGGAGAGGAGAAATATAGCATCACCAAGGAGAAAAAAAGCAAAGCACAAAATATCCAACAAGCAGGCTTGCAGGAAAAGAAAGAGAAGTAAAAGGATATAAATCACCCCTAAGCCTCTTAACTAGCCCTAGGATCTGCCTAAATACAACACCTGATTGCACTAGATGGGAGGCAGCTGTTCCTGTCACCTGGGCAGCCTCCACACACTCGCCTGGGGAGGATCTCAACTCAAAGCCACTGAACCCTCATCCATTCTTTACTGTCAAATTCACATTCAATCCCCTAGATACCAGGGCACAAAGCTAAAGCTTTTGCAGCCCATGAGCAGTGCTTTACCTTGACCTCTTCTATTTTCTGATGTATCTTCTTTAATATCTGCTGATGACCTATTTGAGCACCTGTAAAACCAATATGAGATCTAAGGGAAATCTACCTTCTGCCACGCAGCAAAAAAGAAAAAATAACTGCTGTTATTAGGTATGGATTTATTTAAGGAAAATATTGTTAGAATCTGAACAAACCCCTGAACAGTTCTGTGCTGTAGATGGGGCACTAATGAAAAATATTATTGAATATAAAGCGAAGTTATGACACTTTAATGTAATACAGACAAGTGGTAAAACTTATCAGTTATTATATAGAATACAGTGGGCTCCTGTGGTTTCATTTTTCATTACTAATTTAATGTACTAACAATACTACATGATAAAAAGTGAAAAATAATAATAAGAAGTGAGCATCAAGAGAACAAAAGAACATCTGTAGAGTTCAAAGATTTCAATAAGTTACTTGAGAAAATGTCCAAGATCCCATGATACCTGAATAACATCCAGTAAAAGATCTAATAACAGAAACATAAAAGAAATGTGAAAAGAGCATTTTAATAAACACAAATTATGAAATACGTTTGTTTACATACCAGCGTTCTGCTATAGGAAATTATTTCATAGAGGGAAAAATTCAGCTTTGCCAAGAAAGGATGCTTTGTAAATGTTAGCTCAGCAATTACACAGCTGTGATTCACTGTAAACAGTTTATTCTGCCTTCCCTGATGCACCCTTAACCGTTGGGTTCTTGCAGCACACTTTCTTGTAGCCATGTAAATGACAAATCACCCCATGCAAGTAAGGAGTCTTAAGCTACAGAAAAGCTGGAAGGAGGAGATAACCAGATCTTGCACTGTTAGCTGGGAAAATGCTTACAAATATACTCTGCATGTATTCTGGTGCAGATTCGTAATGCGGCAAATGCAAGCCATTGCCACCTTGAACCTGGAGGCCGAGCTCAGGTCAAACAAGTTTCCAAGGCTAACTAGAATGAACTCTTGTAAGTCCCTGCAGCAGAAACCTCTACATCTAGGAAGAAATGCTGTTTACTGGTACATACAGAAGCCGGCTGTGAGGAGACAGGAGATACTTCGTTAATACAAATGCAGGAGAACTCATTTTGGTCACAAAATTATCTTCACCAGTAATTTTTCCTTCGAAGCAGAAACTTTGCAACAGCTGTTTTGACCAGCTTGTGCTGCATTTTTGTATTTGTAAAATGTAATTAAAGACTGCCTGCTTAAGGGAACTGAAGGAGCTGATTAAAAGTTATAGAAAGGAATGGAGGATGGTAGATTTGGGGGGATACTAAAGGATGAATGATCCAGAAGTATTGAAAATAAAAAGTAAAAATATTTTCTGACAGTGAGAATTTTGTGATGGAACCAACTTCTTTTCATGCACCTCATGCTCAGCAAAGAGTTTTTACTTTTAGAAAAGGAAGTTTCTGAAGGCTTTCCCAAATTACCTGTAGCTGAGGCAAAAAGCTGTTGTTTTCCTGAATACCTCTGGACATATTACTTGCCACCAATTTCTAATGTTGCCTTTCACAGCATTTTAGGACACCTGAAGTTTGTAATATTCATATCAGTAAATATAAACCATCTGTCTCCCTTTCAGAGCCTTAAGCTTTCACTCACAATTCTCCCCCCTCCCCTTCTCTTTCTCACGCACTTTCAGCACCTGAGTTTTGCTCCTTTTTCGGCTTTATGAGCTGTGTCATCTGTGACTGAATGCCATTGAGTATCACTTAAGCCTGTTTCCACAGTAAGGAAATAATGCAGGTTAAAACTGTTCAAGAAATTCTCCCTGATCCCCTTAGCAATGCAGAGCTTGATTTGTAGCTGTGGTGAACAGGAAAAATTCTGTCTGAAGTCTGTAGGAGTTACGTTCACTCAGCATTCCTGAAAATCATACTTTGGGTATCTGGAGTTGAAGCACAGAAATGGAGGCAGTGGTATATGCTTTTGAAAATCTAACGTTATGTGCATTTCAGACTGAATATTTCCACACTACATTTTTTGTTACAGAAAAATTTCTCCAAAGATTCTTACAGTACCCTGTCAGATGTTTGATAGTTAGGGAAGTTTTAAAAAATCCTCTGATTGTAATATAATTGGGTCGTTTATTTCTCTTTGAAGGCATGTTGAAAAGATAATATTCAATGAATCTCAACGAGCAACACGTATGCTTGGTAAAATCTATTTTGAAGATGGATTTAATTGACAAGCCTATAGCTATTTTTAAAAGAATGAAAAACATATGAAGCCAGACATCTTTGTTAAACTATTAAGTGTGAATTCATAGCTGGACATAGTGCCTGTGTGTACACAGATCATTAACTGCACAGCTGCTTGGTCCAAGGCATTTATGAGTACTTCTATGAAGACTTGAAGAGAGAGAACCCATGAAATCTTTTGGATTCACAGAGCAGCAAGCAGAGCTTGTAAAAATAGCCAACTGCTCAGCCTTAGTCTAAACTCCTTAAAGTGTGTTTGTAAATCCATATCCCCACTAGGTGTGGAGAGAGAAGCTGTTTAAGTTCCTCTGGCAACATCTGTGTGACTTTCTAAGTCACTCAAGCTTTTCAATTGTGGGTCAAGGACTAAACATCTAATTGGCAGCAGACAGTAAACTAAGTTTCTTCTTAGTCACCTTAAAAAAAAAAATGTGCAAAAATAACACTAGTGGAAAGCATAAGCCACAAATAATCACATGCTTGTAAGTCAGGAATGTGTAAGTAATTAGCAAGTCCTGCAACATTAATGGTACCATGGTGTGTGCTTGGAGGAAATTTTTTTCTATTTTAAAAGTAAAGCGCTGCTTTTTGCTTGCTGTGCTGAAGGGTGCTAGCCCCTGAGATTTTCTGGCGCTGTTTCAAAGAGAAAGAGAAATGTTCTGGCTCCTCTCTCAGGGTGCAGAGGCCAGGTGAGTAATAATTATGCCTGGACATCTACCCTCACTGCTAGAGCAGTGATCTTCACATGAGAAATGGTGCAGAAGAAGGGGGCTGGTAGGAGAGGGACTGCCCACTCTCCTACCCTCCCCTTCATAAAATCATGGAAGAACAGAGAGTTGTGAAGGACCCTGAATATCACCTTGTTGCAACCCTCCTGCCATGACTTCGGACACCTCCCATTAGACCGGGTTACTCAAAGCTCCATCCAGTCTGGCCTTGAACACCTCCAGGTATGGGCATTTATAGCTTCCCTGGGCTACTTGGTCTATTGTCTCACTACCCTCAGAGTAAATATTTTCTTACCAATATCTAATCCATATATCCTCTCTATCAGTTCAATACTGCTACCCCTTATCCTTTCACTACAATGTCTGATAAAGAGTCACACCCCATCTTTCCTGCAGGTCCCCTTCAGGTACTAGTAGGCTGCTATAAGGTCTCCCTAGAACATTCTTTTCTCCGGGCTGAACAGCCCCATATCTCTCAGCCTGGCTTCATAAAACAAATGTACCAGCCTTCAGACCTCCTCCAGACCCACCCCAGCAGGTCTATGTCTTTTCTGTGCTGAGGGCTGGAACTCCAGAGAGATGGACACAGTACTCCAGGTGGGGTCACACAAGAGCACAGGGGCAAAGCCTCCTCACTCGGCCTGCTGGCCATGATTCTTTTAATGCAGCTCAGGATGCAGTTGGCTTTGTGAGCTGCAAGAGTGCATTGCCAGGTCATGTTGAAGATCTCATCAGCCAGCATCCCCAAGTCTTTCTCTACAGGGCTTCTCTCAAGTGGTGTTTTGCTGTAGAGTGAAAACCTGGTGTAGCTAGGAAAGTAGCATAAATTTTGGTGCGACTGCAGGTTTGAGATCACACCCAGGGGAGCTGGCAGTGGACAAAAGGGCCAAAACTCGTGTATTGTCAATGGTGGCACCAAGTTCAGTTCAACTCATGTGAGGGTAGACTTCCTCCTTATTCTCTTCTATAATGCAGACACCTAACTTTTCATTTTAAGGCAGGGCATCTACCTTCTCATTTTGAGGCAGGGTGTCATGATAAAAAAAGCCAGGTGCTAAAAAAGTGAAACCACATCTGAACCACATTGAACTCACAGGCTTTTCATTTCTAAGGCATGCAGCTGATACCCACATTTGAGCACATTTCCCATTGATGTAGCTAGAAATTGCTAAAAGCAGGTGTCTATCCCCTGACTTCAGAGTGTGCAGAGCTGACAAGTTCCTCGTGAGCTGCAAACCCATCCCTGTACGCACTGAACACAAGCACTGGACAAGTGTAACATCAGAAATCCCATGCTTAGTCCTCCTTTGGTAATATATTCAGGATTCCTCTCTCTCAGCTATTGACAGCATGCTTGCTTGTTTACTACATCCATTGTTTTCCTCGCATAGATGGATCACATTTCTTTAAACTATTTCAGAAACACTACATTCATTTGAAGCTGAAACAGCTCCCATAAAGATTGCAACAAGACCACACATTTACACACAGAAACCAGATTTGTACTTGGTGTGGACTGACTGCATATTTACTACAATGCTCATTTTCTTCTTTGAATAAAAGTGCAGATTTTTTTCCTCTGCTTTTTGCCAACGCTGTTAACTAGGCACATTCCTCCATTTGGTTGTATAATCTGTGGCCTTCTCTGATCTTCCTCAAAGTAAACAAGTCATTTTTGACTGCAGGACACCGTGGCATCATTGTCACAACCTTCCCTTAGCACTATCTCTGGTGTGAATAAAGATGTAGTCAAATGTACAAGAAGAAACCCATTTTTTGCTGGGGTATGTAGGTTATGTTCTTGTAGAGTCACTATTCTGCTGTTTATAATACTTAAGCTGCTGCCCTGCCTCCTTAAATACATGGTGAGGTCCTCAGTGCCCAAGATGACTCTGCCCATACCAGAGGATGGACTTGCGCAGTCATCCAAGGCAACAGCAGAGGAGCTGGGGCAGGCAATACCACAGCCATTCTTCCCTCCCTGCCTTTGAAGAGGCAGAGTGCTCTCCTCCTTCCACCACTCAGAGACCCCAGGGGAGCTGGAGGCTCATGCCTGGTGGGTCTTGGCACTTGGGGAGCTGGAGAACATGCAACTGGTACAGCCGCTGGAGAGCATCAGGCAAGCAAACTGGGAGGCTTTGCAGGGGGAGGCACAAGCTGGTTTTAATGGACTGTGTGCAGTCTGAGAGCTGGCTCAGCTGCCTGTGTAAACACAGCCAGTAATACCACTGATGTAAAAACCATGTCGTTAGACAAGAATCAGACTCTTTTTATTTCCCCTGTACCTTGTTCAAAGCTTTATCAGGCAGATGAATCAGATCTCAGTTCCTAATGTCACAAGCACATGGCTTCACCAATTCTCCCACTCTTCCCTACTACAGGCAGAGCAAGAAAGCAGCATATTGGCTTCTGGCCACCCTTCCTTGTACTTGTGTTTGGATTGGAGGAGCCACACTCAGGCTACAGCCACCACATGCCATGAATAAGCTTATAGAAAGAAGGTATGTCTAGGGGAAGAGTATGAAGTTTCTTGGGACTGATTTGGGAAGTGTTGATGGTTTTCACTCTGCACTGACATCACCGACCAGGTGTTGAAGTCACATTGATCAAGTGCCGAGTGACCCCTTCACTTTGCTGATAGATGTTAGACTTCTGAAATCCGAGGAATTCAGGATCTCTGTGGGGCAGCTTTGGTGGACACTGCTTCCAGATCCAGGAGGGGACACTCTGCCGTGACATGTGAGAGCAGAGTTTGAAAGTTCATTTCTTGGCCCTTGATATGAATGAATGTATTTGACGACATCATTTTAAGTATGAGAAATTTCTAATTTGAGCTCTGCCACTTTGCTTTGCCCACTTGTTGGTGGATTTCTTCAAGAGTAGGATTAACCTACCTGCCCCACAGGGGCTCAGCACCTCGACTCCCATCAGATAAAAGCACCCACTGGAACTACATCCCCAGAGAGCCTGAACATCTCAACAAGGCCTATGAGGGCATATTTTTGGAAGAACAATTTAGCTGTTATTTCTGAGGCACTACGAGCAGTAGCAAAATTGCTCTTTGATGCCACTACTGTGAATGTTTACTAATATGGCTTGGTATTGCTACCTGTGGTGAGGAAACCTAGTCTGAATCCTTATGGGTGTGCTGCAGTGATCTTATTTGCTTCACAGTTTAGTGTCATTCATTGCAAGTCAATTACAATTATGAATGTTAAAAAGATCTGAGAAGGGAATATGGAGAAGTGCTGTTGATAGGGATCTTTTTTCAAGGACAAGAATAAAAAGAAAGAAATTTAGATGGTGTCATAAAGGTGAGTCTTAAAAGAAAAGACATAATTTCCATTAGTAAAATACTCCATTTCCACCAATACTCTGTTTCCACTTTGAAGATTGATACTAGGATTTGTGTAGCTCAAAGCCACTTGTGTCTTTCTCACTCCTTAGATAGATAGGTAAAATTGCAATCATTTCAATTGAAGGGTTTCTATTTAAATAACATTGCTATAATCAGTCTATTAAAATGGGAGGTGTTAATTTTCCAGTAATCACTACACTTTCTTTCTATCTCCTGATTGAAAGGACAGACTCATCCTGAGTGGTTAAAATGTAGTAATGCATTTAATGCCAGGCTATGATTTTAGACCTCCAGCTGTTTTACTGGTTGTGTAAGTAAAAATAAGATAATGTTATGCTTGGTAACCATGGTTTTTGTAGGCATTCACATTTTACAAATCACTGCACAGTATGCAAACCATTATATATATTTTAAATGTTTAAAATCAAGCCTACCAGGAGTCTACCACTTCCATTATTTAAGGAGGAGGACTGCTAGACTGTGAAGAGCGATATATTCTATCAAGCTACTCAGTAGAATTATATTATCAGTGCAAATCATGTAAAAATATGTGCTTCAGAAAGACAAGGAAGGAGTATTCCCTGCTATAAAAAGTGTGCTGTGGGAAGCTAGACCGAGTCATTGGTTTGGCATAATATATGAGTAAAATCTTACTTGTTCAAATAATAACAAAGGAAAAAAAGAAGAGCGCAGAGAGAAGGCAACCATGAAGCACTTGTTTATTTTCTCCCTATACAAAAACCTGCTTCTACTTCAAAGGAATCGAGCCTCTTCTACAGATTTAGCCAGGTGTAACTACTCATCTGAACAGAAATCTTCCTGATTTATACAGGCAGAGGCAAGAGCAGAAGCAAAACCAGGGTGATGAAGGAGGAGGTTATTGATTTGTTCCATACACACAGGCAAAAATATTATACCTGAACATCATGATCATAAGCATGTAGTTAAATCCAAGTAAACCTTAACTGGAATACTTCTTTGCAAGAAAATACTGGTAAGAGGAGCTAATGACAGCTACATTTTCAACAGCATCTGCTTTAATAAACAGCAGTCACTCAGAACAAATGTTTTTGGAGGCAGATTGTGCTGCTCTGATTAGGAGTACAGGCAAAGATAATGGATAGTATTCAGCTGCATCTGAAATTGCTTTTAAAGTTCAGTATGGAATTTGTAGCAGAAGTGGGAAAAAATGGCCTCTGCTTGTGCTGTAATTTTTCAGCGAACACACATGTAACACTCTGGACAGTTAGAGCTTTCGATTTTAATTAAAAAATGGTAAGTATTACACAGTACAGTCAGACCTGATTAATAGGGGTGGAGCTGGTGTGTGCATATGTCTGTGAATATAAATGCTCTGAGTATTAATCAAGCTTGCTGTATTTATTTGTTTTATGTATTTATTCAGACTGACCTCTGCTTGACAACCTCCACCATTCAAAAACATCAGTCAATGCAAAATCACAGCAATGGCTTACAAAGGCAAAAAAAAAAAGAGAAGAAAGAAAGAAAAATGTGCTTTTTCAGACCATAGTCTTTGTGTTCTTTGTTCTTTTCATCTTTAGAATGCATTTGGGTTAACTTCAGAGGTCCTTCAGAGGAACAGAAACCAATGTAGCCTGTTCCACATAAAAACAAACTCTGAAGTTCAAGCCAATAACCCATCTTCATGAACAGAAGTGGTAATTAAAACTTTGACTACACTAAGAATTGCATGAGAGAATGACGGCAACACTAGCTCTAATAGGCATCTCTTGATTCATGCCCAGAAGGTTCCCCAAAGGATACTGTAACCCAGGAGCTGAAAGCATGAATTCTGCCAACAGTGCTCTGCATTTCCTGCCTGAAAATACATTTCAGCAATGTAAAAAGCCCATTTGCTTAGCTTTAAGTCAGGAAATCCCCAACTGCTGCACATCAGAGGAGAAGTTTCAGTCCTCTATTGTGTTCATTTTCCCATTTTCTTGGGAAACAGAAGATAGGCAATGTACAGAAAGCACTCCTCCCCTGCTTCTGCCTCTGCTGTGATCTGTAGGCTGTCTCCTTTCTCCTTTCCTGACGTAGGAAAGAAGTAGTATTTCAGCAGCCTTAGCCCAATGGGAGGAATGGGTTTAACATGATGCGACAAAGTGGAAGCAAGCAGAACCAGTTTCTATCAGGAGTGATCACAGCAGTCCCATATCACTGGAGGTTTCTGTTATTTACTTCCCTGGATTAGTCCATTCAACTATCAAGACAAACATCCTGAAATATTTTTCTTCACAGTGGAAAATGTAGAACTCTCTCAGAAGGAATGCGACTTGTACAACTGAATTAAAATTTTGACTTTCTCTTCGTCTTGGCCACAAAATAACAATTTCACAAATCAGCCACATCCTATTCATTCCACTGGAAATGTATTAGAAATTCTTTAATAATATTTTTCAAGTTCTACCTCTGTGAAAACCTGCTACACAAGTATTATTTCCTCTTCACAGACATCTGATAATTTTTCCCAACAAATGCACCCACACATAGTAGGATTTTATCTATATGCTTTGCATTCGTGAATCCCTTAGAATACTAGGAAATAGCTAGTACCAAATATCACTTTGCCACCACACACTTCCATGGGCAAGTTTACCTGTGAAGTAGATATAATAATTTGCCTTTGTATAGTATTTTCAACTAACAGAAACATTTTCTGCTTGTATCTTCGCATTTGTTCAGTGTTTTGCAACCGTAAATTAAAAAAAAAAGTTCAGCCTCTCAAACAAATAACATCTGCAAACAAGATGCCCCTACACTGCAGATGGCACTCAATTCCAAACTCAAACCCCATTGTAAAACACATGTCCCTTCACAAGTTAATGAATTGTGGTCTTCCGTGTCTGTTTTAACTTCAGAGGGGATCACTTGACATTACACAGGTTCACATCTGATGAAACAATGTGGTCTCATCACATCTCATCCATTTCAGTGACCAGAAAGATAGGCCCGAGCTATAAAGGACTCAGATTTGAATCTAATCATTACTGGGCCACAGCTCATCACCAGCAATCAGAATAGGCTATATCATCAACTTCTTTAATTAAAAAAAATACAAAGAAAAGGCTGGCTTATCTTATTGACTTCCCATCCTGGGAAATCAGGCAACCTTCAGAGCCCCTGGAGGATCTGCAAGGGCTCCTACAGGGCTGCAGCAGATGAAGAACCTCTGTAGCTCAGCGGACTCCTGGAGCAGACTTGGAGGAATACCCTGCAAATAGCTCAAACACAGGAAACCTGCTCCTTTCTCCTCTGCTGGATCATGATGTGAATTTGATGCAGAAAGATTCTTTCACACAGGATCCTGCAGACAAAAGGGCAGCCAGGCTGAGCCCTCTGGGTAATATCTGTACCACGGCACTCTATCAGTGGGAGACCAGGGAGTGGAATTATCACCTGATGCTCTTGAAAAATTGACCTAAAGTAGTCTAAACCTTTCACTGGTTTATCTTTCACACATTTCTAGATGTCTCAGAAGCACTGACAGTATGGATGCCATCCACACACAAAGACTGGTTCAATTTACATGCAAGTACAGGACAGGTTACACTTTGTATACTTTCCTCACCACTACACATCCTGTTTGCTCTGGGATGGTGAAGGAGAGCACAGAGCCATGACACAGTGCAGCAACAATGAAGTCTGTTAAGGGCATCCACAGCAGTGCCGCCTCTGATTTCCTAGGGAGGCATGGGTTGTACCTCATGGTTAGACCTATCTGTCCCTTCATCTCTTCCAATCTCTTTTGAGCCTGTCATCTGTGTTCAACCAAGCCAAGAGGCAGAATAAAAGTGTCCCTATGAGTTTTATGAAAAGATGACATCAGGAAGATGCAAGAACTTATAAGTGCCAGCTGAGGGATATGCTAACAAGATCTGCCTCTCAGCTAGCAGGGGATCCCCACAGGAAGGAGTTATTGGAAGCCAGGCTTCATTACTTCTGGTGCTCATGAAACTTTTTGTTTAATTGTGTTTTAAATTCATAAAGGATTTCTATGCAAAAGAGAAACACCAAAGCAACCCTTCTTTTGCAACATGCTCATCTTTATGAAATCCTCACAATGGCTGATTGTATTATTTAATGTGCTCACATTCAACAGTCTTGGATCTACACATAAAATCTTCCCATCAGTCTGGTGACTTGCAGCTTTTTAACTTAGGCCATTCCTGATTCATCAGCTGTCAGAAGCACTTAGGTCTGCTTTGGTTTTTGTGACTTCAGCACTAACAGCTGGATCCATTCTAAATACTGAGACTTACCAAACAGCAATGCCATTCACAAACAAAAATGTAGAGGGGAAAGTGAGCATTTTAAATTCTGAATTTCCTCTTTTTCCTTTTTTTGAGTTGTCAAGGACATAGAAGATATACACCACCACCAAACCTATGTTGTACCAAAGTACAGGAAAGGAGTAAGCCACAAAATTCAAATACTCAATGCCCTACTCTCCTTCTCTCCAGAAGAGAGAAAAGCTCTAACTCTTAACAGGAAAACACAGAATTTTTTTTCCCTGCCTACTAAGTTCTGATATGCCACAATGTTTGAAAGGCCTTTTCTGAGCAAGAGGGATGGAGCTGAAGTACAGCTGCTCCACGTGAAATAATTCCCAGGCAGTCTAGGAATGTCTTCACCTGAAGTACTTAACAAAATGTGGATGGCTAGAACCTGTGGCATTTTGTTCTCTATAACCGTTGTGGAGTTGTTTTTTACAAAAGATAGGGAAGAGGCAAAAACATGTCCTGAATGAATTATGATATAGGTCTTGAAATACAAAATACAACAAGCTCCATGCTCTTTTCACATGCACCCACTCTCTTCTTCATAGATCACTGATTCCACTAGAGGAGGTTGTCTTAACCCTCTGTCAGCACTCAGCTGGCACGCCAAACAGAATGCTATGTGATCCCTCAGGCACAGGAATCCCCTGGGGTAAGGTAATTTTTAACTAGGGAAAGCTCAGCAAAAGTATTCAAATAGCAAAGACCTGCTTAGTAGAGAACCTTGTTCTTTGCCTGGAAGGCTCTTGGAAGACATGGCTAACTGGGTGAGTGAGAGTTACCTCATTCCTGATATGGGAAAGATTTGCTAATAAGTGGGAACTGTCATGAGTTATGTGGTAACAGCAATGAGATCTCTTGGTAGGTTTGAGTAGGTCCCTCGCTTGCACACGTTCCTGGTCAGTGTGGAAAAGCTTACTCACTTCAGCCTCCAACAGTATGTAGACCACAGATCTCCACCTCCCTGTTCTCCCACCAAGGCCCTGAAGGAGGAAGAACTGTTGCCTAGTCTGACCTCAGGAGCACACCTAATATGAGGTTTGTGAGGAAACCAATCCAGACAACAATGCAACATAGTGAAACCTGACGAAAGAGCTGAGTGGCCTTGTACAAAGTTGTAGGGATCTCTCCTTCAAACAACATGCCTTCATCACAATATCAGACCTGGTGACATTGCTGCAGCTGATCTGCACCATTTAAACACTAAGGTGGACTTGTGGTCCACCACCTTCCACCTAGAAAGGCTGCAAGGTGTGACTGTTGGGACATTGCTCACCTCTTGGCCACTGTAATCTGCAAACTGCAAGGTATTAGAAAACACTTCCACAGGTGATTCCTTGTTCATGATGTTGTCATACCCTGAAGACATTTTAATGACAGATTTTCCTCATGATATTCCACTATACTCTAGTTTTTGTTAGTTTTTTGGTCCTGGGTATTTTGTAAGGTGTTCTGTAAAATTCACCACCAAGTACAATTCCAAGAAAAAATTTCAGTAGTCCACACCAACTCATCTTTTGGTCAGAGCTTCATCTTGAACACTGCAAGTAGCTGATAGGGTACTGTGGGCATGGCCATCAGCATACACCCACAGGCTGCTCAACCAGAGCTCTGCAAGACGATGCCTGTCTGTAAGGTGCTACTGTGAGTTTCCCACTGGATAAGCTTGCAGCTGCTCCTAAGAAATAGGTCAACCTCAGGAATAAGATTTTCCTTCCCCTATTTAGCAGCAGAACCACCCGAGATGAAAAGGGACTGCTTGCAGGGTCCTTGACCAGGGATCAATAAACTCCTGAACCTCTGTCAGGGTCTCCTAAAGAGGAAAACACCCTTAAAGTCAGCACCTGTGGTTTTCATTATGTTACATTTAGGTTTATGTTCCATAGTGAGATCTTTCCTGCATTTGTAATTGCTGGTTGAATTCATTCTGCTCTGAGAAAGGGGAATATTTCTTGGTCATTCATGGGTAGCACTTCACTTGAGGGACACCTGGACACTGTCCCCACCTCTACCTTCCATTCCTCTTATGAATGGAAACTCCTATGCTGAGGCACCATGAAGGTGGCATTGATGCCAGACATACCAAAATGGGAGCATTCTATGCATGGTCTTACCTTCCCTACATCTAGAAAAGGTGACTCTGAAGTGAAGGAAGAACCTCAAACAGGCTTGGAAGGGGTTGCTTTGGCCTATGCTGTTCACACACTCAGCAGCTGGCCATACAAGCAGGAGCCAGCACTCTAAAAAAGCTGCTTCCAGCTTCCCAAGTGAGTCCTGCAGCAACCTGCTGCCTAATTTTCTTCTGGCTTTCTCAGTCCACCAGCTCAGTAACTTAAACTAACACTCCAGCACAAACCACCTTACCCACCACATATTTGCATCTTGAAATTGTGCTTAGCCCAGATTTCTAAGAGGGGGTGCAGATGGAAGTATAAGAGATGTATGGTGTAACACCAGCAATGCAAACTTGAGATTTAAGTCTCAGCCATGCCTATCATCAGGAAAAAAAAAATATATACATATATATATAACCTGTAGAACTGGCAAGAAGAGCAAAACAGAGCATTGAAATCAAGAATATGCAACCTAGCTTTGATAAAAAGATTTCTCCATCCCTCACACCCTTTCCATGCCATTCTACCTCAACTGATCACTTTGCAACTCGGAAAACTTGCAAAGTTTTCACTGTTGCCTTTATTTTTCCCCCTCATTTTTCTGAATGTTTGCATTGTGGTTAAAATTACTAAAATGTACCAGGATAAAAGCACTTCCTATTATATCTGTTATGATTGGAGAAAGACTCAGGGAAAGTCTTACAGGAAGCATTCTTGTAAGAATTCCAGACTATGAAATCAGGGTAATTTCCCATTGGTTGGGGAGTTTATCCAAACAACTCCTTTTTGCAGACACTTACACAGTAAGGGCCTGATTTTCAGCTGGTGTAAACCAGCTCAACCCCATGGATTTTTAAGGAGCTGGTCTAGTTTCCCTTGGCTGAGTCTTCACCCTCTGGATGCTGAGCCTGTGTGATGAGAGAGATTCTGGGCACCACTTTCCCCAATGAAACCACACAGGGGCCAGACACTGAGAAGTCCATCCCTGTCCATCTGTCTGTCTGTGGCACCACAGCAGGTCTAGGGGCAGACATTGAAAAGTCCATCCCTCCCAGCCTGTCTGTCTGTGGCACAGCAGCAGGTCTAGGGGATATCTATCTTGCAAGCTTGCAAATTAATTTGCCTCTTGCCCAGGGAACGTAAGCGCTGGGGCTGCCACACGGGGAGCTTTCTGGAGCGGCACGGCAGATTTAAAGCAGGCTTCGCCCAGTTCCCATTTCCACGTCCCAGTAACCACATGCTGGGGAGTGTGGGAGAGCCACAGGTGACTGACCCCAAAGAGCGCAGCAGAAATTTGCCCCGAAAGGCTGGCAGCTGAGCGCGACACCCGAGCCCAGCTGGAACAGGCAGCCAAAGGAGGGAGGACAGGCTGCAGGGGGGCCAGTATCCTGCTGAACAGGTTGCTCCCAATAAAAGCAACTTCCCCACTGGATTGAGGCGGCGGATGAATTAATTGTGCCATTTACGTGACATTCTGCTGCAGCTTAAACGTATTAATAACCGCTCATCCCCGAAACAGCTTTTTCCTCCTACGCGAAGGGGAAAAAAATATCCATCTGAATTTTTTAGATTATGTGACAGGCTTGCAAACTGTTGTTAACTTTATCATTTGGGATATGGATTAGACTGCAGCACATTAATTTATCGGGAAGTAAGAGCTGCCTGTTCATCTCTTCTCTGTTATGACATCTGCAGTGAAAGCACGACGGGAGCCAGACAGACAGTGAGTAATAGACTAGAATATGAAGTTTGGTGAAGGAAAAAATGGCAAGGTTTTCTACAGATATAATTGAACCCATTAAGCAAAAAATAAAAGAAAAAAAAACCAGTCAGCGGTCCTTTAGCAGATATCATTCTTAATGAAACTGCAGATAATGAAACCTGCCAGTTAAAAACTATATCAATTCATATCTATTAATGTTGGCATGGAAAGTCAAGCAAAAACCACTCCTGCAATTGAAGAAGTTTTGCTGGAGTCCCCAGGGCTTTGAGCTACCCACCTTTTGCTCTTCACCTCTTCAACCACCATGGAGGGGGGGACACAGAGACACTGCCTCCCCCAGGGCTGGGCTTGGACATGCAGAGTTTTATCCCACTGCTTGCCTTTTGCTCCTGCCTGATGGACCTGCCTGCAGGGCCACATGGCTGAAACAGTGGGGAGGGTGAAGGGCTGTGATGTGTGGGCCAAAAGAATTCATGAAACATTAAAGAGAGCCTTGCTGGCACCCTAAATTGTTAATGTAATCTCTTCAGCTTTGCAGAAAACATATCCGTGTCGTTGTTTTCATTCCACCTTGGACTGTTAGTCCTCCAAGGATGTGAACAGTGACATACGAACAATTATCAGTTACAAAAAGTGTGAGGCCTCTGTGTTTAGGTTTACCCCTTAATTCCAAAGGGCAAATCTATTTACATTATCTATATTTAACGTGTAAGGGTCAGTGTCCATGAACTTCTAGACTGAACTTGACAAGTCATGACAGCATGGGAAGCCCTCAGTTTATTTTAACTCTTAATGCTGAACACAAACCAACTACAGGGCATAGGACAATATGCAGCTGCAGTGCCATCCCCCAGTCTTATCTCTCAGCTCCCCAGAGACCAGACTTGCTACCCCAAATCCTTCATAATTTCATTCCTTCTCAAGGTATGCTTAGCTGTGTTTGGATAGAACACTTCCAAGCTAAAAATGGTTTGCAAACATTTAGTCAAAATGAATTCAGCAAATTCATGCTGAAGGTGTTCCCAGGCCCTTTTTAATTCATATTATGTAAACAATCCCAGAAGCAACTTTTTCCTTTGTTCCTATAAATTCACTGGGTGCATGCATGAGTGAGAGGCATAGATTTATGTCAGGAGGATTCTCATAGTCTCCTTGCAATCTCTTTGCTTAGATCCCCCCCCATTCTATTGATAAAAGGTAACCCTGACCTAGCCCTGGCACAGAACAATGCTGTACAGGAACAAAGGAATGGCCAGGTGCTGGATCAAGCCGTTGTTTTACCCAGCTCCCTCTCTGTCTCTGCCAGTGGTCAAGACCAGCTGCCTCTCAGGACAGTGCAAGAAATCCTCCCTTAATGAACGTTCATGGGATGATGTGCCCACAGGGGAAGTTTTTCCTTACTCCTTATCAGTTAGCTGTTTCCCAGCATCGTGAAGCATGAGAGTTTGCATCCATTGAACATTTTTTTAATCTAGTCTAATGTAGTTCTTGTTACCCATACAAATGTCTGGTCCGGTTTGGATCTGTTAATCTCTCAAGCTCAGTGGTATTTTGAGGCAGTAAGTTCCCAGGGTTAATTAAGCATTGGCTAAAAATATTTCCTTATCAGTTTCAAGTCTTCTTTTTTTCCCTTTTCCCCCCTTATTGAGTGACTCCTGCATGTGATTTTTGAAAAAACTGACTTAATATGATTGTTTTTCTAAGCTTTTCAGGATTTCTCATTTCTCTCTAGTTTCCCTCTTCTTATTTGTGATATCCCGAAAGAGAAACACCGAGCACCTTTTGGCCTCTTCTTGTGAGGAGCCCTTTCCAGGACAAGATCACACCCCCTTTTTATGTAGAATATTAGCAGCCATCCAGGCCATCCATTCATACCGCCTGACTCAAAGAGCCTCAAAAAGTTTCCATTGCCACAATAAATAAAATAAAGTAGCCAAAGGCAAAGGTCAAGCAGTTCAAAAGCAATCCACCAGCTTGGACAGCATCCACCAAGGATGGATCATTATTTGATTGGAACTGAGGAGCTCAAACCCATCAGAATCAACAAGTTTGCAGGAAACTTGCGAAGGAAGGGACCAGAAATGCAAAGCTGCCTTCTTCCACTGTCAAATACAACGGGTTGGTTTGCCCAGCTCTCCTTTGGTCATGCAGCTTCGTTGGGCCGTGTAATTGCTGCCTTATCAGAGAGATACGAGCCTGCCTGTCGAACAGATGCAAGTTTCCCCTGCTCTCGTTCAGCTGGGAGCCCGCTCGGCAAAGCAGAGATAAATCACGGAGAACTTGCTGTCATTTTCCTCCACCTTCCCACACACCCTCTGCCTCTGCCTCCCAACCGGCTCGAGCTGGCGTGGTTTTTAAACGAAATCTGTGAGACTGGCATCAGCAGCCCTGCCTAATTTTTAGCTAATACCTTGGTGGGTTCTGCATTCGCATCTGGCCGGCGCCGTCCTGCTGAGCCTGATGATAACAGGCTTCTGCTCTTTCCGAGCGGGAAGCTGGGGTACAGCTACCCACAGCTCAAGCACAGATTTGTTCCAAGCACAACAGCACATCGCAGCCAGCAAAGGGTCTGCAGCACGGGACTTCTCCCAAGGCATAAAAAAAGAGAGAGAGTAAAAGAGAGAGAGGGCGAGGGGGGGAGGAGAGAGAGAGAGAAATGTGTTAACTGTGCTAACAGTGCCAAGTAATATGCTTCGTTAAAAATTTAATCACCTGCAAGTGCAAAACAAGTGCAAAGCAATCATGTTGTAATTAGCACAGCAATTAACACCTCCCTTTTCGATAGCACATGCATCCTAGGAAGCACATGATTGCAAGTGTTTATGCTGCTGACAGACTAAGTTCCTATAGAGAGGGAAAAATTGCTTAAATAGATTTTTTTTCCCCCCTTGTCTTTTTGGCATTTGGGCTGTTATGTGTCCATGAAACCCCAGTACCAGCTGCCATGTTGGTTTTGTGTGAGTGCTGCTCCATTGCATCACATAACTGACGACTACAACTTGATCTGGAGCCTCACGAAAGATGACTGCAAACCTCTAGAGTCCCACTGTGAAACAAAGATGTAAGTATTAAAATTACAAGATTTTTTTTTTGCAGACTACCACTTGTCAATGAGCAAGCACTGAGCCTGCATTGAGACCGTAGGCTCTGGGATACTACAGCAAAGGGAACGGGACAAACTGCAAACAAGAAATTTTCCCCAAAAACTGTGCTGGAAGCAATTTGATTCCATTTGCTAAGTTGATCAATGAAGACCTGGCTTGGGAAAACATCCTTCTGCAAGCCATGCCCAAGCAACTGCTGCTCCTTTACTCCCACACTGTAGTGTCCATGCTTGGCTGCTTGTCCATGCTGTTCCGCTACTCATCAACCCTAGAAAACCTGGAGGATAACAGTTGCACTTCCAGACCTTAACCTCTCCCAGGACTGTCTGCCAGTTCCTTGTGAGACCACATGAGGAAGTAAAACTGACTCTCAGCATTAGTTTGGAGAAGTTATTAGACTTAATTATTCAATATATGGGACGCCACGCACAGCATCCTGTTGGAAACTCAGCAGCTCTTATGGCTGCTTGGTGCAGCCAAAAAGCTGACCTGCAAGCTCAGCATCCAACAACTGAAACTAAATGCCATCTCTGAAAGCAAGCCATGAGGCCAGTCTTGATGTTCCTTCTCTCCCAAGCCCTGAGACTGTTGGAAGGTATTCCCACCATCAATATTGGGATTCCTAAATGCCAAGTGCTTTGAAGAACACAGAGACACAAACAACATTACTATCAGGTCTGAGACAAAGTAACAAACAATTCTGCAATAAACTCAACACCTGACTAAGTTACTTCCTAACTAAGGTTGCTGCATAGCCTCAGAAATTTGTATTTTCTGCACCATTAATTCCACAGATTAAGATGAAATTAGAGCTCAAATTCAGTGGTTACCACAGAGCCAAATGAAAAACAAAGCTGGGAGATAGCAATGGTACCTCTGCTTTCCCACTGTATTTTCCTGTTTCTTGAGCCACTTCTGAACTGAAACAGAAGCCAAGTCTTATATGGCACCAGTCTAACTATAATTTCAGCACAGTTTCTGACAACACTGGGGTCTTACGATCATTCCTTTCCCTCCAATCAATTGACCTGTGTTTCCCTACAGAACTCTGGGTGTCCCAATTGTATCTTATTTTATGGTTTATTCCCAGAGCTCTCTGGCCTGCTGGCACCATTTCTTGCCACCAGTGAGCACTCCCTTGGAGCCAAAGATCTTTGAGATAGTTTTGTCCACCTCTCTGCTAGGACATGAGCAAATATGAATATTTTTTTGGCTTGGTGTCTCCTGTTGCCTTCCTGTACCTCAGGCTACACATGGGCCTGCCCCATTCCCCTGAATTCAGTTCAAGCATCTAGGTTTTAATGCTTTCAACTGGCAGTGGTGTGCACTCACCTCTAGCACGTAATACATTTTATATTATTTTCACAAGTCTTCCATACCACGTGGGCTATAGAGACCTGAAGCACATCTCCTAGTTCTGTCTGGGGCTGTGCTGGAGAAAGGCGAGAAGAGGCCCTAGTATCTGCATTAAAAGGTCTTCCACCACTTTTGTGAGGGGTTTGGGGTGATTTCCCTGCCTCTGCTGGAGTTCACCTTCTCAAAGGCATACTGCTAAATCATCCCTGCCAGAGATGACTTACCCCCAAGGCTCATAGAAGTACTTCTGAAGAACAGTCCTGTTTGTACTTGAAAAGCACTGAAATAAGCCACTTCTGAGGGCTGGGGGGAGGGATACCAAGGAGAGTAGCCCTGAAACACCAACCCAGGGTCCTTGTCTCAGCTGACAGCATATTGCCAATGATACAAGTACAATACCATGCTGTACTATACAAACACTCTGCACGTTTTTCAGGAAGGTCTCATGTAACATCCAGTCACCACCTACACTAAATAAGGCATGGTTAGATTCCCTAGTGCCAAATTTCCTTCTGAACACTAGAATGGTGTCTATTAAGACTGGGGGAAAAGTCTGTGTTAGCTGCTTGTTAAAATGCCTGCAGCACAGCAAAAGTTTAAGTACTGTGAGTCCCTGTTCTCTTCAAACCATGAAAAGCTGATAGACACTACCAATAATATGTTCGGAAAAACACTGGGGGTAAGGAGAATCTTGCACACATAGGAAGACACGAGTTACTGTAACTGGAAAAAAGCTCATGGTCAAAATATATGTAAAATGCATCAAAAACTCCTCATCCTAAGAACAAGCAAAAAAGTTTACATCCATGGGACACAAGCACAGGGGTGGAAAGCCACTCTGGGTAAGGGCCAAAACAGAGAAAAATATCACCAGGGAAGTGTGACAAGATTTCATACCACAAACGTCTCTGGATCTGAATAGAGGCAATGGTGGGGCAGTTACAGGGCCAGACTGGGACCTGTGATCTGTTCAAGGATGTGTTCAGCAGGAAATTGCCTGGCCTGGGAATTGGAGTAGGGAATTGCATATCTTTCAATGGTTTTGGTTGAAACTGAACAAAAAAATACCCAACAACAAAACAAACATAGAAATATGCCTTATCAAGCATTTGCAACACAGCCTACAGCCCTAGAAACCTGGAGGATAACAGCACTTAGGACTCATAGCACTTAGGACTTGTTTGATTTTTAGAAACAGCAGGTAATTGGAGTGTGATGCTCAGAGAGAAATAATAAGGAGATATTATCTAAACCATAAATACAGCTCTGGAAGGAAGTTCAAGACTACTTCCCCCAAAGATGGGTCTTTGTAAGACAAAAGGAATTCTCAAATAAATCCTTATAGATGAGCAACCACTACAGCCAGGCTTCACTAGCAGGATTCAACTGTGTCTAGTACCTTTGCTCCTTAAACTGTCTGGTCATGTCACAAGCATCACTATGTCCCTTGAAGATGTCTTAGCCTTAGATCTCAGTATCACATTGTAGATGATGTATATTCATGGCATTCAAAGGGGTGAATGTAGATGGTGAGAAACACAGGGAGTCATATAGGTTTTTCAGTTAGCAAGGCATATGCCTTAAAAGTAAGAGATGAGATGGGTAAAGGAGTGAAAGGAAGAAGGAATACAAAGAGTGTCTGAACTGCAGGTACAAAATGCTTGTGAGGAATTTAGGCTCAGGAGGTATTTAGGAAAGTTAAAGTCCTGCTCCATTGATCTATAGAGCAAATTTTGTAGATTTTCTGGGCTAAGGCCATGAATTAGATCTCAAAGTCTGTGGCTTGATTCCCTTTTAGCAGTAGTGGGAACCATGGACTTTGGAGGAGTAAAATCACCACCCTCTCACTAAAAACCCACCTAAAATTGACATGCATTGCTCTCCCACAACTGGGGAAGATAATTCTTCTCACCAATATATCTGAGTCTGGAAAGAAAGAGGGTGAAAAACCCAGAGAAAAAAAAATCTCAATTCCCACTCATTTTGCATATCCAGGTTCCCAGGCACCCATCCCTTTTTTACTAAAGGGGGGTAAGACATATATTTAATAAAGATCTGGCAGGAGTATGATGAAATAATGAGTAGGATGAGACCATGTTACATAAATTGGCAAGGCTCCAGCTTGTAAATGATTAAAACAAAAGAAAAAGGGAGTTTCCATGAAGACTAACGTAAAAAGCATTTTATAATCAAAAGGCCTGAAACTATGGGGGCTGATGGGAATGTCTAGCAAAACAAGCCTGTTCTGAAGCTTCCAGATGATACATGGAAACTTAATCAGCTCATCTCACTCATCCTTAAATCAAAGAAGAGACTGATTGGAGGTTCAAAGGGAAGAGTGGTTTTGTGGCTCAAGAACAAGAGCAGGATGCTTCCCTGCTTCTGCCACAGATTTCCTTTGAGATTTTAGGTAAGTCAGTCACTTGTGTGATATTAAATTTCACAGCTATTGGCTACAATAGTTTGCCTTACATGCATATTCCAATTTGTTCCTGGAAGTGGACTATTACATTTATATACCCAGCTCTTTACACCCACACGTATTGTTCACACAGCACCGCTGCTAGCAAGCAGGTCTTCAAATACTCTTTTATAATTTTTTCCTCTTTAAAATATGGAGAAGTCTCATATACCTTCATAACAGTGGTGTCATACTGAATTAGCACATCATGCTTCCAAAGATCTTTGAATAGATAATGTCACAGAAGTGAGACAATTCTCTGTAATTTACTGCTACGAGACTAACAGTAAGTGCTTCCCTCTCAGGTAGACACCAAAAAAGAGGAAGCAAGTTAAATGGTTGTAATCTTTGTGCTGTTAAGAAAAGCATACTTGTGGTTCACCTGTAACTCTTACTCCTTCTTTACCCAAAGCCGAGACCCAGTGACATTAAAACTGAGAATTATAACATCAAGAGAGACACACATCTCATTTCTATTGGAACAGAAAATTTGTTACTCAAAATCTAATGCTAATTAGCTCCAGCATTTTAAACTAAACAAGCTGAGAGCCATGGAGAACATACAGATCTTCAAGGGGAGTTTGCTAACCATATGCAGTCAGAGCCCAACCTTAATGTCCTTTTATCTTGCAGGTTTACAAGCGTATGTGTATGTGTGTGCACATTTCTGAAAGTCTGCTCTTTTGTACACTGAAAATTCAGATGAAAGTCAAGAAGAGTAAGGTTAGATCAGGGAATGAGGACTCCTTTATACTGCTTCCAAACTCTGCCCTGATACATTGTGTAACCTTGGGCAAGTCATTTAACTTGTCTTGCTCATCCATCAGATAGAAAGATGATGCTTATCTGTTGCATGAAAATGAGTTAATTGCTGTTTGCCAACTGCTTTCATCTCTTTGGATGAATCAGATTGAGCCCATATATGTGAGTGTATATAATTTTGCCAGTGTATTTTCATTTAGGGCTTACTTATGTCTTGGAGCACAGATTCTTCAGGTCAACACTGGTTATCTGCTTGGCAGGGAGCCCCTGCTGTACATTTCTGATGTAATGCAAATAATCGCAATGAGAATCACATAAGTGAAAGGTATTACTCTTATCATCATCATTAGCTGTTGTTGTTATTATTATTATTATTATAGTTTCACACTTGGATGCTAAGATAGGACCACTTTAAAAAATATGGCCCCAAGAAAGAAGTCTGCTGTTCTTGGGAAGAAGTCTCTAAAAATAAAAAGGAATGGGAGAGGCACATGCCTGGAGCTACCTCTACACAGATGCAATGTTTCCCAGGGGCATAAGCAGATCTCTAAACAAACTTATTTATAGGATTTACCACTCAGGAACTGACCTGTGCAAGTGCTTAGCCAGTGGGTGTTCCTCCTGAACAGTAAATCTCCTCCCTCAAGGAGGAGTCATAGCACTTAGGACTTGTTTGATTTTTAGAAACAGCAGGTAATTGGAGTGTGATGCTCAGAGAGAAATAATAAGGAGATATTATCTAAACCATAAATACAGCTCTGGAAAGAAGTTAAAGAGTTGCACAACCATTGGGAGCAAAGTCATTTTCTTAATCATCATTGGATGTGCTACAGACAGTACCTCTTGGTACATGGAGTTGATGCTGCTGTTGAAGGATGTGGAGTTGCCTGCAGAGACCAAAGGGGTCACCATTGGTTTGGGAAGCAGGACTGGAGTGAGCAGCAAACAACAACAATCAGATGTGTTTTAAAGGTATAATCTTTAGATATACATGTGTTAACTACAAACACTTGTTGTTCTTTCATGCCAAGCACTCCACCATAAGAGAGTATCTTCAACAAGTGCCAGGTTCTCCTATCTAACCCATGTCCTCACTACTGATGCTGCTGCTTTTGTTGTGCAGCAATAGTCACTGTCATCTCTCTGGAGCAGTATCACCAAAATCACTAGTTTTGCTTTAGAAAAAACTTTAGCCTAGTGACATTTTCCACCAGAAAAAGACTCATCAGGTAGAAGCTGCAAAACCCAGATTCGCTAATGTCTAAACCTCTGCCCTGAGTACTGGTTTGTCCTCTCTGTAGGGTGAAATCTCCCAGGCTGTGTTTGGAAGCACTTGCAGAGATATTGCTCTCCACAGGCAGGCTGCAAAACTTTGGAACTTCGAAGCTGCTTTACCAGTCTCATGGACCACAACAGCAACACAGCATCCTCTGTACCAAGATGATGTGAGAAAGAAATTCTTTATGGTGAGGGTGGTGAGACAGTGGAACAGGTTGCCCAGAGAGGTTGTGGATGACCCCTCTCTGGAGATGTTTAGGGTCAGACTGGACAAGGCACTGAGGAGCCTGATCTAGTGGGAGATGTCCCTCCCTATGGCAGGGAGGTTGGAACTAGATGATCTTTAAAGACCCTTCCAGTCCAAACTATTCTATGTTCTATGATTTTATGCTGACTTGTTGTGTCTGGAGTTGTTCTCAGGGCTCATGGTTCTGCCATCCCTCTTGGCCTCAGAGATACATATGTCTTTTACTCAGTGGCTCTTCCAGTTTCTCCTTTCTTAGGAATGAAAGAATATGGAAGATTTTATCTGGTCATTCTAAGCATGGTTGAATTTTACCCATAAGGACTTGTTTTTATTCATCACACACTTTTGTCACACAGAGTATGAAAGACCTAATAGACTGGAATGCATTGTATGTTTATTGGATGAAATGGCTAATGCTGCTTAATTGTAAACTTGCTTGATTTTTTGTTATGGATTGCAGTGCTTGTCATTATTTAAGTTAGATTGGTTAGCTCATTTAGTTGTTTCACTCTGCTTGCTTTACTTGCTTTTTAGTGGTTGACTTATATAATGACTATGATTAAATTAATCGGTTTTAGAATGCAAATTAGTTTCTACTGGTGTTTATTAGATACATCGATGGATAGGGTTTAAATAAAAACACAGCCAATTCTGAAATCAGAATTAGTGTGAATTCTAATTTCGGTGGCTGGCAGTGACCTAACTTTCTCTTTGTTATTTAGATATCTGGAACAACTCTCTTTAGTCCATCTCTGAAAAACACTAATGGCACAAAGTAATATTATGGGTTTTTATAGAGGTCTAACTTTGCTTAGTTAAAGACATGTAGCTCTTAGTGAAGCAATCAACTTCTGTGGGCTACAGGGGACTTAGTGTTATAAAGGCTCTATAGAAAAATAAGACAAGCTTTCAGAGCAAGTTAGAAATCCCAAAGGATAGCAGAAGAAGATAATGTTTACAAGGCATAAAATAATCTGAAAGAAACTGTTTCCCATGCTTCCTGTGCCTCCAGCTGTCTTTTTTTCTTGCTAGGACATTTTGCTCCTGTTCCCACTTTGTAAAAGATCATTAACTGCATTTCAGTCTAAACTATTCTGTGTCAGCAAAAAGATCAGTAATATTAAAAGAGGTGACTGCCACAGGTGAGGGGGACATGCATATTTCCATGCTTGACAGTGTCATCAATTAGGAGCCTTGATGATTCCTGCCTCCATTAATCTCTTTAGAATCTTGCTCATCTGGCTCTTCATGCTGGAAGGCAACAGGGAGAAGCAGTCTTCCCAAAGCATCTTCACAGTTGTTCTCAGTTATTGGTATGATACCAGGTCTATCAGGACTTCAAGGAGGGACATCCTGGCCCATCATACTAAACCAATCCCTGTTCCATGCAGAATCAGCTCCCAAGTTCACAGCACAACCACCAATATTGAAGCCAAAACCTAGAAGTCTCCCTTGTGCTGCCTTGCTCAAGGGGAACCAAAACTTTGCTCCCGACTTTCCCTGCCCCTGCCAGATCAGCCCAGGTGGATTTTGCTTCACAGCACATTCTGCTCCTTTAAAGGTAATTACCAGGGGAATGTTAGTGATGCAAACTTGTTTAAACCTGAGCATGAAGTTAAGTCATCTTTGTAATTAATTGCCTCATCACCGCAGTCATCCTTCAGGAATGCTGCACCACTGGTTTATGATAAAGTAAGATAGGGTCAGATCCCCAGCAGAGATTCCACAAAGTGACCAAAACCATGAAGCTCCAGAGCAGGTTAGATCTGACCCTCAGAGAGGAGGAAGGAGGAGAGGCATGATCACCCCGCCACCAACCCAACATGCAGAGGTGGGCAGGGATGTGCCATGAGACCCTGCAGTGCACTTCTGGTTTTGTCCTCAGGAAAGTACTGGTTTCCCTAAGGCATGGTCTCTGCAGACATCCCCTCTGGGTGCTGCACCATGCCAGGGCTTTTCACCAGGTCAGTTGCTGCAGAGCCCTCCAGAGCTCACACTCATCCCTGTTGCAAGAAGGAGAGACAGAAAGCATCAAACCCACTAGCAGCACATGAGAGCAAGTGGAAACAGCATAGGACTGAGAAAGATGCAAATGGAGACCCATCTACAGACACCAACATATGATGAGGAGGGATGGTGGCAGTACATTCTTCATCCTGTACCTGAGATAAGAAGGTAAGCAGACCAAAGCCATAAAACTCCAATTACAATTATCTTCTTTCTGCTTGTGTCTTAATGCATCCTGGGTGAGCCTGTTCAGTAAGTGGTTTTACTCTCTCTCCTTCAGTCTGGTCTCCCTTGTGGACAGGAAGAGGAGGAGGAGGGAAGAAAAAGGAGAATCTCTGTCTCTAAGAATGATGAGAAGGAGAAGAGAGAAGAAAGAAACCCAGTAAGCGAGAAAATACAGGCTGGAGGGACCTATACCTGCAAGGAGGAAGCAGAGAGTAATGGAAAGGGTTACCAAACTGAGAAGCACCATGGACAACTTCTGGATCACCTGATAACCATCTTTCCCACCTTTCCACTACTTAGAAGGCTGCTGTCTATCATGGAAGAAAAAAGGGTGGAAGGGAGACAGCTATTTCGAATAAGAGCTGCTGTTAGTATTTGTGACTATTTTATGATTGCTAATTGCACTCCAATTAAATAACTACATAGAGAAAATGACCAGGGTCTAAATTAAAGGCAAGCTGAATGAATGGTCAGTATAAACCCCTCCACAGGTCCTGCACAGAGAGTAATCCAGGACATATAACCATGCTCCATCTTGTCTCTGCTAGCCATCAATCTAACTTTTAGATTCAACATCTCCAGTGAAAAAAGACACATTTGCATGGATTTCTGGGCAGCATTTTCACTTCCAGGAGAAATCAGTGTTTTTTTGCCAGTTCTCCTACATAGCTGTCAGCCAGTGCAAAGACACCATTTACAGTCCTTTTCTCGTGCTGCCAAGTAGCTCTTCTGTGAGGATCTGGGGGAATTCTAGCACAAGGAAGCAGAAAGGGCAATCAATGCCTACAATAAGACACACTCCAGCAAATTGTTTATATTCTTTCTCACTGGGTTGCAGATGACCTAATAGGCTCTATTCCCATCTCTAATTTCTATGAATCTGCAATCCTATTATTTATATTATATCTTGAGGGTTTCTTCAAGAGTAAATGATGTAATTATACCCTGCACCGCAACATTTCAGGATCTAGTGTAATACAACTAAATATGCAATTATGTGCTTAGTAAATGTAACAGTACAAAACTCAAAATCCATATCCATGTACTGTAGCTTCATAAGAAGAATTAGTTTCCTGTTATGTACACAGCAGATGTAATGTAATTATTGCTAACTGGAAATATCACCAGACATTCATATGACACTAACAAAAATGCCCCTCCAGTCAATTCTTCATTCAAACATATGAAAATGAGACAATTCACATAATTCTATCTTATCAGTGAAGTTTAGGCACATTTATTTGATTCTCTGCATATCAAATCAATACTTCCCAGGTGTGGAATTTCAGCCAAATTACAAGATAGCAGAAGACAGTCCATTATGCAACTTGTGTGGGCTATGGCTGGAATAAATAAAACTAGTCCCCAACTTTTATACAACACTCTGTGTGACAAAAAGAAAACAACATGAAAGGAACCACAATCTAGTGGTCTAAAAGCTAATCCTGGACCAGGAGATATGATTTCTCCTCAGAGGTTTGCCACAGGTTTCACACATATGCAAAAAGAAAAATAAAGGAAAATTATGAAAAGGAGAATGAGAAAAGAGGGGAAAAGGAGAAAAGAAGAGAGGAGAGGAGAAGAGAGGAGAGGAGAGGAGAGGAGAGGAGAGGCAGAGTCCATTGAGCCACATTGTCTCCCTGTACCAGGCCCTCTTGGACACAGGAAGCCATATGATCATAAAAAGAGGTGTTCAGGAGCTCAGCATTGCCTAAGATTGTGGTTGGATGGGGCTTTGAGCAACTTAGTCAACTGGAAGGTGTCGCTGCCCGTGGCAGAGGAGTTGGAACCAGATGATCTTTGAAGTTTCTTCCAGACAAAATTGTTCTATGATTCTGTCATTATCTTGCTTCTTAGAATCAATGTGAACCACCCATAAGAGGTGCCCAGGTACTAGTCTCCCAAAGTTTGAAGATCATAACAGTACTCTGAACTCTGGTGCATTCTACTTTCCATTTGTCACAAAAGAATAAATAACATACCATCCCTTCCACAGAGGAACAACTCACTTGAATGCCTTAAAGCACCATACTGCTCTTTCCTGCCTTTTTAACAGTCAGTGATGTCTTCTACTTCATATGGCTGAACCATTAAGATAAAGGTTGACATGATGCACTCTCACAATGTGTAGCTTTAAGGTGAAATAGTTGGCCATATTTCCCTCCTTCCCATATTTCTGTCATGTTATTGTCACTGAAAGCATTAGCTTTTTGTAGTCACAATTACATGAGAACTAAGTAAACTGCAGAAATTTGTAAACTGTTGCATTGCTAAATTAAATGCTGTTTTAACTAACAGTTAATAGTGTTTACTGCTGTGTAATAGTAATTTTCATTTTTTACTGTATCTAATGACTTTCTGATGACTCAAATTCTCTGTAGGGATACCAAATCATTACATTAAGGATGAGTGATTTTAGTATGCAATGACTGATCAGTACAATAATATGTAGACTCATGCTTCAGCTAGTAAATTAAATCATTTACACCAGAGCGTTTGTCAACCAGAAGAGTTCTATTACACTGCTGCATTCTAATGTAGAGTCTGCTCAAAATAAAACACATGCTATATAAAATCTGTGCTACTTGACACACAAAACCCTTAAAAAGCAAGGGCTTATCATATAATAAGGGCATGGAGAAGGACTTGTTTTCACATGGAGGGGTCAAGCCAAGAACTTTTCAAGTTAATTTGGAAAACACAATCAGCTACACAGAGGTATGAGCTTACTAATTTTCATTAGGCATCCAAATATCACTTGAACACCTTATTAGGTACTAATGAGACCTATGGAAGCAAAAATGTCCAGAGTTTGTGAACTTTCTTATAAACATACAGGCGGGAGAGCAGCAGGACTCAATACAATCACCACATCACCCCCAGCCATGAAGAACAGGTCAGTTTACTTTGTGGATACAAACACTTGACAGGTCTGCTGAAAGTGAATGGTAGAATGTCTATGATGAATGGCCCATCAAAATCTTATTTTAAGATACTAGATCAATTCTTTCCTTGAATAGGACTAAAAATACAACCTCTCCTAGCGTTTAGCAGTTTCCTGTAGTACGGTTTGGTTTGGACCCAATAATTATTTTGATGCCAAAATGTTGAGAAGAACTGAAAAAATGCTTTAGTTCTTCAGTGTTTCAAAAATCTGTTGGTTTAGTGTTTTGCTTGAGACACCAAGGGGCCAGAAAGGTGAAAGCATCACAGTTTCTATTTGCTGTAATTTGAATCAAAGTTTCTCTACTGAATAAATCAGACCCCAAAATGTCAAAATTATCTCCCAAAGGCCACATACTAATGCTAAACCATTGACTTTGGCCCAGTCATGCTCATATAAATATACACAGTGAACCAGAATACCAGTTTCCATCAATATATAGTAGTGCCAGCCAGAAAATACCTGCAGGGACACAATGCTTCCTTAGTTTAATTTTCCCCATTGTCTTGTGACACATCCAGTGACACATCCAGGAGAAAGCCTTGGAGAACAGTAGGAGATGCTGTATCATGTTTACTGATTTCATCTCTCAGATGTGGCAGCTTTACTGTCAGAGAAGAACTCTGAATTCCCCATAATGGACAAGACTCATGACAAAGGGAAAGTCTCACTTTATGAACATGAATATGTTATTTTTCAAGAACTTAGTTTTTACCCTTGGGATAGGCATAGTCACAAAACTAGTAGTATTTTCACTTCTGAAGTCTTCGTCATGAAAAGCTTTCTGTGCTGCTGCTTAAGAATTAAGTTTCTCTGTCAAGAGCTAAAAAGAGAAGTTATCATGGCTAGTTTATTACCTGGTATGCTTTACTGAAAGGCACTTAATGATCTAGAGGTGAAATCAGTGATGACTTGACACCTAATGCAGTGGTCATCTCCTGCACAGACCATGAGCCATAGTCTACATGACACATCTGAGTGTAACATACACTTTCTCCTCAGCAAGATCACAACATTAGCCCCTTGAATTCTTTGTGGTTGTCATTTGCCTAAGCATCCTTATGGGAAAAGGCACAATAAAACCTTTTGAACTTTTTGTTTAAAATCTAAGTGTTTCAAAATCCTAATAAGCTGGATGTTTGCGAGTTTGCAGGCAGGCACTAGGTGAGATTTAATTTTTGCACAGAAATCAAGTATTAGCAAGGAGAATATGAACACAAACAAAAAGACTGCTCATCTGGCCAGCATCTGGTTTGATGGGGTCATTATTTCAACAAGTACTTACTGGCAATTTTTTGTTGTTTCTACTTCCTCCCAGAGCAGCAACAAACTAGTAGTAGAGATTAAAATTTTCACATCATTCCCACACATACAGTCACGTTGTACAAGTTGCCCAGAACTCTTAACACCTTTTTTTCTTGCTTAAGAACACTATTATACTTAAATAGATGGGAGGAAAAATTGAGAAGTTAAAGTTGTTATTTTCCAGCACATTCTTGCAATACAAGTCATGACACTGTTTGTTACACGCTTCAAGAAAGATCTACAATGCAAACTTGAAAACATTTATTCCAGGTGCACACTGGGAGATGAAATCAGCCATCTTAAGACTCTGTGGCTCTTGGTTTCACAAATGCTCATATATTCATCAGTTCGGGCTGTCCTATTGCTCATACCAAGTCTATTGATGTCCATCTGGGGAAGTGCATCCTTTTTTCCCCATCAAAAGAGAGGCATTTTTCCTTGAGACATTTATGGTGATGGGCAGAATGAAATGCACCATTTATTGCTGTATGTGCAGGTATATCTGTGCTCCTTTCCAGAATCCTGCTTCTTTTTCTTAAGACAGTGGTAAGTGTGTCCCTTTCTAGGTAAAGTGAAAGCCATCACCAGTCTTCAGGCTAAACGAAGCCTGAGACAACCACATGTGCCCCACTGGGTGGTCTGTGTCTCCTGGGTCTTCCAGTGTTGCAAAACTTTCAGCAGTTTCAAGCATCAGCCATGCTCTCAAAGTCAATCAGCTATGATGAAGCAACCAAACATCCACCAACTAAAGAAAAAAAAAATAATAATCTGGGTTATAGATTGTAAACTAGTGGCAGAAGGAAGAGCAATGCTGAAGAACATCTGTACACAAAAATGAAACGAGATTTATCTCCATCACTACGCTGATTGATCTGCTTTTCATGCTAATGTCATTTCTTCCGCTTGTAGCACCACCTGTCTTTATGTTGCTTTTCTTCTCTGATATGACTGTGACCATTTCTGAGTTTCCCTAATGCACAAGTCAAAGTTATAGTTACATTTCCCCAGAAGCAGTTTTACTATTGGTATGACAATCCATTTGCTACAATCAGGCCATTCCATGCAACCTATGAACACAAAGGATGACGAAGGCTGATCTGTCTTGCCAAAAAAGCTCAGGATACTCAGGATACTAGTTTAGATTTGAACTGAAGCTCTCACCTCCTGTCTCAAACCCTCATCTTTTTCAGAGCAACCTCGTCAGCTCACCATGGAGTGACACAGACAATGACACACACCCTGCAGTGGCATCAGCCTGGACATTAGATCTCTGTGACAAAGCGTCTTCTTACCACTGGTCTCAATTCTGCTGGCTGACTGAAAATTATTTTTTCCAAAACAGGCAGGAGTATGGTTCCAACACTTTTTTTCTATGGGCACAAAGGAGACAAAATTAAATTCATTAAACAGCTATTCTTGTCCATTGGTTTGAGACCATCATAGAATCATAGAATAGTTTGGGTTGGAAGGGACCTTAAAGATCATCGAGTTCCAACCCCCCTGCCATAGGCAGGGACACCTCCCACTAGATCAGACTGCTCAGTGCCTTGTCCAGCCTGGTCTTGAACACCTCCAGAGAGGGGGCATCCACAGTTTCTCTGGGCAACCTGTTCCAGTGCTTCACCACCCTCACTGTGAAGAATTTCTTTCTTATGTCAAGTCTAAATCTACCCCCCTCCAATTTACATCCATTGTTTCTAGTCCTCCCATCTGATATCATGTTAAAAATTCCTTCTCCTGCCTTTCTGTAGGACCCCCTCAGGTACTGATAAGTTACTATGAGGTCCCCTCTGAGCCTTCTCTTCTCCAGGCTGAACAACCCCAACTCCTTCAGCCTGTCTTCATAGGGCANCTGGACACAGTACTCCAGGTGGGGTCTAACCAGTGCCGAGTAGAGAGGCAAAATCACCTCTCTGGACCTGCTGGTCACACTTGATGCAACCCAGGATTTGGTTGGCCTTCTTGGCTGCGAGTGCACACTGCTGGCTCATGTTGAGTTTGTCATCAACTGACACACCCAAGTCTTGCAGAGCTGCACTCAAGCCACTCTCCACCCAGCCAGTATCTGTGCTTGGGATTGCTTCGACCCAGGTGCAGGACCTTGCACTTGGCCTTGTTGAACTTCATGAGGTTGGCATTGGCCCACCTCTCAAGCCTGTCAAGGTCTCTCTGGATGGCATCCCTTCCTTCAGGTGTATCAACTGCACCACACAGCTTGGTGTCGTCTGCAAACTTGCTGAGGGTGCACTTGATCCCACTGTCCATATCTCTTACAAAGATGTTAAATAGCACAGCTTTCTTTCTGAAGTGTTGCTACATCTCTACCTGGTAGTATCTCAGGTTTGAGAGACATCTGGAAGGTGTGTGTTTGTATGGAGAGGCTTGCATGAGGTGAGAAGGAGGCAATGTGCTGCTGCCAAAGAACATGAGAAAATAGACAGTGCATTCTTCCCACTCCAACCAGAGCAGAGATGGAGCCAGATGGGAAAACAAAACTGAAGCAACACATGGCAGGTTACTTTGACAGTAGGATGGTGCCCCACAACAGTGGGGCTGAAGCTTAGAAATTAGCTTAGGAGCTGCTTGTGCAGGCCTGGGTAAGACCCTTTGCTGCAGACAACGCTTCTCTAAGGCTTTCCTTGTATAAATAAAGTGCTAACACACAGTCCAGAGTATGTCTGGAGAACAACTTTTCTTCGTTTGCCTTCACTCAGCTTGCTACCCTTCACTGTCACTGAGGTTTCAGCAGGTTCCCTCTCTACTTATTGCAACTTCGGCAGCTCCATCAGCAGGCTGTTCTGTTTTCTGTACATCCCAGGTGATAATTAGCTGGTAATTTCTTATCTCTGATTGACATAGCTCCTATTCCAGCACAACACAGAACTTGTTTTTGTCACTTTGTGACTTTCTCAGGATGCCATTAGTGGGCAACATGATATGATGTGACGTAAATCATACAACGCCATAAACACAAGGGCAGGGCCAGATTCAGACTCTATTGTTTCAGTTTTACTCTATAGGAACTTTGTTGAAATGAATCTTGCTTCATGTAAGATCAGAGCTGCATATTCAGCCCACAGAGTGGTCATAAGACACCACAATGGAAGAGCATTCATTGCTACTTCTGGAGAGAACTTTTGGCATACAACTATGCTTATGTACCATAAACAAGCAAATACTAGGTAAAAATACATGCACAGAGAGGAACAGAGTTGGGGTTTCTATGGTAACTCAGAATTCCTGACTTGTATACTTAAAATTAGCCATATCCCTTGTTAATGGAGTTGTGAAGACAAAGAAATGGTTTTGGTTTTTTTATGTTATTATGTGTGAACACTTTCAGTTATCTTACTCTTTTCATCTCTCTCACACTTACATATTCATGCACTTTTTTTTACAGTATATATATTTTATATACAATGTACACTGTGTAGCCTTCCCAACTCCCACTATTATTAACAGAAGTTACTCATGTAAATGTCCCACTGACTGTTGGGACAATAAATCTCAGAGAGTGTGAAAGCACTGCATTAAACTAATTTTTCTCCATACTGATACAAATATAGGACACTAACATCCAGATTAAAAAGGACACATAAACCTAAGGACCCACTGTTGCCAGATATCATGCATCATGCACTTATCTTGCTGTCATTTGCAATGCTGAAGGAGAATGTTCTTTACAAAATACATCTGTATTTCCAAGAACAACATCTCTTGATAGGAAAAAGGAGGCAGCTCCAGTACTGAAAGCTTTCCACAATAAAGCATCCAATAACTGCCTGTAGCTCACAACCTTTGGCTCTGATTGTGCCATATATCACATCCTAAGTAGAAGTGGGACTGATCAGAGTTTGGACAGAGGACTTCCAAGGTCCATCAATATGGCAGAAGATTGTATTAGTGGTCTACCATGCAGTGTGGATCCCTAATGCTTAATATTGAACTTGTACTCCAGAAGTGACCCACTAGCCCTGATGGAGATGCTAGATTTTAAAAAGAAAAATAGAATCACAGCAGCAACCCTTCCTGAGGAGAAGAAACAATATATTGCCTCCATTTTTGCACAAAGCTCGGCCTCAATTGCATTGCTATGCTTAAGTCAGAATCAGTGACTTCAAAGTCCATCAGTAGCTGGCAAATGGTGACAAATCAGGAGTAAACTTAGGGCTACCATTTTTTTCCACCCACAGATGACTGACAGATGTAACAATTAAAATTAAGAAATGGAAAGATTTTGGTGCAGTGGATCTGAGAAGGAGTAAATTCTTTCCAATACAGTCACATACATGGTCCTATTATCATAATAAGGCAGGATGATAGCCTTATTCCAACCCCAAAAGGTTTATTTCAGCAGTGGGCCCTCGTCATGCCATCTGCCAAGTACCTTTGGGAACTGACAGCATGGTAGGATCATTAAAAATGTAAGAAGTTGCTGTTTACATTAATAAAAACACAGGTTCAAAAATGAGGTTGAAAAAGCAACAACATTGTAAACATGCCTTTAAAACGAAAGCCATTTCCTCTCGTAGTGAAAGGCAGGGTTTACTTTCAACTGTTAGGATGTGACTGTGCCGAATCTGGCTTCTGCTTCCTCCCTGTACCACTCTCCAATGGAGCCCGCACTCACAGAAATGAAGTGTGCATTACACATGGGTCTATGTCTGCTCTTTCACCTGGGCAGAAATAAAAATAAAGCTCTCCTGTTAACTGTATTTCAAGCCCTATCCCATTACTTGCAGCAATTTTATAGTGAGGGTTGGGTAAAATTGAAGCCTATAATAAGAGCATGCTATTCCTTTTTTTAAAGGCTGACCTGCAATTCTGGTTTACAAACCAAACAACTGTAGTCAGGCATATTAGTGCTTTAACCTTTTTATTACATTACATACATGAAAACAATTAAGGCTGGGATTCTTTCCAATGTATTATCATTTTCTGTTCCCTCTGGCCTTTTTCCATCCATTTCAAAGAATGTACATAGCATCAACTGAACATTCTCTCATGTTCTATTTTTTTGTTCCTTTTCTTCTGAACAACTGTCATGCTTTCAAGATCAGCCAACTATAGAGTATCATGCAACACCAGCAGCTGACAGCAGCAACAGCAAAAACAACAACAGAAAGTTTGGGGGTTTAAAACTCCTCATAAAATTAAATCTGAGATTTAAATTCTCCCTCATATTTTATTGTCTTTTCTTTTCTTTTTCCTGTGGTAAATGGTAATTAGAGTCAATAATCTTTTGCTGAGAGAGCACCTTGTCCTCACAGTGTTTATATCATCATCATCAAAGATCTGCCTTAAGGCCCTGGCGTGTTAATAATTTAAGGTGTGCACAGCCTAGTTATAGCAGGAAGCCTAGTTATTGAGTTTGTAAACCAGCTGATGATTTATGGGAACACCTTGCATGAGTCATGCTCATTAAATAAAATACTTCAGTTTAATAAGGAACATGGGGTAAACAGTTCTTCCCGTTACAGGGTGACTGTGCAATTGGAAATTGCAGAGTTTTGTCACCAGCTTTGCCACTGCTGTTTTGTCTTAATTCTAGTGTCAGGGTCAGCTTGTCTGTATGTGTGTACACACACATTTCCCTTGAAGTACAGATAGAAAGTCTTTCACTGATGCTCTTTATGTTCCTCCCTCCCTCTCTGCCTTTCCCTCTCTTCTCCCCATACAGCTGTTTCATAAGTTACCCTCTGATAATGAAAATGTTAAATCTCTCTTTAAAAGGCTACTAATTAAGAAAACAGAAATGTTCGCTGAAATAAAATTGCAAGGGGAAAAAAAATCAATATATGGTTGTTAAATGTAGCTTGCGTTTGAGAGCCATAACCATATTTTACTTTTAAACACTAGAGTTAACTCTGACTCATTAGAAATTCCTTGGGAAATTGAGGCAGTAAAAGCCCTACACATTGGCCTCTTCTGTTTTACCAGATTCAAGCATGTTTTGCCCACCGCTTTAGAAATCCACTGTACCACCAAGGGATTACAGTGGGATACAGTAAAGTGTCAGCATCTATCCTTGGATGGAAAATGTGCAGACAATAACATCCTCTGCATCATCTACTTCCTATTGATTGCATTTTTTAGCTTTTCAGAAACTGGAGTGTGATTTCTACCTAAGCCAGTGAGTGGTACTTGAGCACTGGGAGTGGAAGAAGGCATTACAGACATGGCTGGGGACTTCTAGGCTGAAAGATGCTCCAGGGCAAAATTAATTTTGTCTTCACTGGGGAGGAAGTGGGACTCATGGAGTTACAATATTTTTGTGGAGTAAGAGGAAAAAACAAATTTAGTAATAGCATAAAAGCAGTATATATCCTTTTCTTGATGTATTTCAGTTCTTATCATCCCAAAACCAAAGGCAATATAACTGGGTTTATTTAAGCTGATAAACAAAAATGAAGAAAATAGTTTTCAAAATATGGAGAAGTTTCCCCAGAAACTGAGTACTAGCAAGCATGTCATTGCCCCTGCAATATTGAATTTATTTTTTTTTTGTTCTTTAAATTTCCTTTCAGATGCATCTTTCTGTATTCTTTTCATATGGGTGACACAACTCTAAGTTTAATTTTCTGACTAGTAAATTAACATCCTCAAATACAGACAGCCTGTCAGACAACATTAATAAATTTGTTAGAGAATATTGGACCAGACCTACTTGTGGTGTAACTTTTGGATTTAACAGCACCATGCAGGCAAGTGATCTGACTGCCAATTTGTAAAAAATGCTTTGAGTCTTTTCCAGGAAAAATAAAGCATGACATAGCAGGGCATACATAACACTTGGGCCACCTCTTTGAGATATCTAAATGTTTCCTATCACTTTAATATTTTAATTCTGCAATCTTTTATCTGTTGAACACTTGTGTCAGTGAAGGGGAATACGATGATCTCATTTTGCAGATGGAAGAGGTAGCATAGAAAACTTCTAGTGAGACCCAAGACGAAAATTAGGCATCCCGAAGACCAGAGTTTTATGACATTCTGTTGACAAATACAGGGTAGATGTGGGGACAAAGTCTCTTGTAGATGGCACTGCTGGCCATGTTGCATAAATTATCAGATCTGGTAGCACGAAGACTCCACAGCCACTAGAGTGCAAGGGCCACTCTTCAAGGCATCCACCCAGTGAGTTTAAAGACAGAAACAACAATGATTAAGGCAGAGTAGAGCTAAGGCTCACTCTGGAGTCACCTTTTTCCCCATATTCTATCACAAAACAACCACTATGGACCATCCCTAACACAGTGGTCAGACCTTAAGGGATTCAAGCTGTTCCTCCAGCTTGCGCATTGGAGGGACACCAGGAAGCTGACTTCTTGGTATGTAAGGGCCTTATCAACCAAAACCAAAGTTTTTTTCTCCATAGCAGGCTCATATGGGAATAATTAGCCCTCCTCCCTGCAAACACTGCTAGCTTCACAGTTGCAGTAGCCCAGAATGGGTTGCACATCCCCTCAGCAGGGACCTGGAGCTGCTTTGAAACCCTGAGCTCCTGCAGTGTGCTACCTTGCGTGAACTGATACTGAGATGTCTGACCTGTAGCAGCTGTACTAAATGCATTCATGCATGCTTTCAGATTTCAGTTGTCTCCAAGTCAGGTGGCAGATCAGTGAGGCATTTGAGAATGTAAATTTTGCAAGTAGTAGCAGTTAGGCACAGGGATCTCACCCAACGAGTAGAAGTCACTGATTCAGAGGCACACAAGGAGCCTGAGGGCAGAGAGAAAAATTCAGCCTCTTCGAGGCACAGAATAAGTGCCCTAATTCATAAGCTTGTCTTCTAAAGGGGAGAAATACTCATAATCTCTCAGCCACGACACTCCTTACTCCTGGAGGCTATAGCAAAGGTGATCTGGAAAGGAAAAAGATGCTGGACTGAGGGAGGAGTATCCTGCTTACAATTCTATCATTGTACATGACTGTTTTAGACTCTCTTTTTCCACTCTTCAGTACTATGAAGTATGGTTTGTAGTGGCCTCTTCATAATACGATAACATGTTCTGATTCCATATATGCTTCTGTTTTTGATGTTTTTGATTCCATATGTGCTTCTGTCCATCTTGCTTTCAGACTATGTACCAATAGTTTATGTTCTATGGAAGTCAATTAAACGTTAAACTCAATCTTAACATTGGGTTGAGATGAAGTGTGGCCATACAGCATCTCTAACTTCCTGCTCACTGCTCCCTACCACTCTTCACTTTATCTTCTCTAAATGCTGAGGCTCAACATTGAACCTTTGCCATTAATAATTTGAGCACCAATAGATACTCAGATTTTCCTTTGCAAACTTACCTGGATGACCTAATTACCAAAGTCAGCAAGAAGGACTGGTAATAACTGTCTCTCCCTCATAACAATAGTTCCATCTGCTGTGGGTTCCTGACCCCCGTCATGTCACAAGATGTAATCTCCAACCCTACCCATACCAAGAGATTGGATGCACAATCAGTTCATGGTCTCTCTCCAGACTAATGCTCTCTTACTACTTTGTCCCCAGAATAAACAAATTGTTGGCAAAAGTGGATCAAATTAAACTCTTTTCATCCTGCTATCTAGTACTGGTAAAGAACAGCAGAGGAACACATGCCCAAGCTGGGCTAAAGAGGAGTGTTTCCATTACTGGAGGCCAGCAATTGCCTTTATCCAGTCTGATTTGCTGCAGGAAAACATACCATTGCTTCCTCCCCCAATGGTATGTGGGCAAGTGGATTCCTTTGGAGATGGGCAGCCTTGTAATTATGATTATTTGCAATGGAGTAACACCTAGAGTCTAGATTCCTAGCATTCTAATCTATATAGTGAACAATCTATACAGCCAATGTAAAGAATTTTCAGCCCAAATATAGAAACATCCCATTTCAGGTCTTAGAGGTTTCAGATGAGGAGAAACAGTTTTGGACGATCCTTCAAACTGAGATCAAAAATGGTCATAAGATGTAGAAAAAGAACGAGCATGAATATGGAAGCAAAAATCCTAAGAAAAGGAAAATCCAAATTAGGCCATTAAATTATAAAGAAGGTATCAAGTGGAAAGGATGCATCTTTGGGATAATTCAGAGTGCTACTTGGATGCCTGGCTAGTGAAAACCCTCTGGAATTAAGCAAAAGAATCATAGAGACATCCTCAATGAAACATTTGGAGAGTATCAAAGAACCTGATACCTCACCTGGTTTTGCAGGCTATTTGTTAGCAAGGCATTACAGGACTGCAGACCAATTGAAAATTAAGGGGGAAGAATAAAGGGAGGGGTGAGGAATGAAAAGAACTTTCTGATTAAATTCTTAGATTCATTAATATGAGCAGAAATAAGCCATGGTAACAATGAATAAGCCCATAAAACACTGCAAATCATATTAAGGATACCGTTTATCACATTCTGCCCAAACTGCACAAATCTGTTCAGAAAATTGCAAAATGAGCTCATGCTCAGTATAAAGGAAGGAAGGAATTTCAAGAGACTAATATGAAGCAAATGTTATCACTGTATTTCCTCATGTCCTGTCTGAACCAAAGTCAGCTTGCATCTGTGGTAGGGCAAACTCAGAACTTGACACAACCTGACTTGGATTTTGAAAGCATGGTTCCAGATGAGCAGCCAGCAGACAGGGTCTAGGTAACTCCAGATAAAAATCTCTCCTTAGCTAGTGAAGATAAAGAAACTGAATAGCATGTCATCCTAAAACAGTCGAAAATCTTAGTCATAGCCTTCAGTCCAGGTCATAAAAACAGAACTGGAGATGATCCTTTGCAGATAGCAATGCACCCACCAGAGATAAGATAACTGAATGAGTGGTTCTATAATAAATACTGAGAGCAATATACAACAGACTCAGTGAAACAAGATACTCCCAAAACTTTTTGCTACTTGACTGATGGATACCTATAGTAGTTAAACCTGAAAGGTCACTGAATAAGCTGCCTCTTTTTTTGTTGTCCTCTTCTGTCCCAGTTTTGGGTGCTTTGATAAGCACAGCACATAGCAGTGCTTTTACAAATCATAATTTGCTCCACATGCATTTCCAGTTAGTTTAGAAATAACTATCATAGGTTGTAAGTGTTTTATCTGACCAATTCTCTTCAATTTATCAGTCAGGAACACCACACCAAGCCTACACCCTGCAATGTCAAACAGCCTGGCAGATGGCAAATGAGAAAGAATTTGATAACAAAAGGACTTAGGTGATGAAAAAGGCTGATATTTCTCAGCATTAGAATATCATAACACACCTCACAATACTTTATTAGGCTCAACAGTTTGGGGCAAGTAGGCAGAAGGCAAACAACAATCCTGCCAACTTCTTGAGCAAATACAACCAGTCCTGAGGTACAGTTACAGAAGGTTATGCCAGGACAAGAGCAATATCCAAAGTTGCCAAATGACTGCTATCTAAATAGGAGAAATTTCAGCAATTAAGTATTTGGGAGCTTGACACATGACTATTTCAGATGTGCCAAAGCCAAATATGAGAAGCCTGTGTTACAGGAATGCCTGCAGGAGAGCCTGGAACTGCCGGCTGTACCTTGAGGACATCCCAAGGCAGTTGGTGTGGTTCCTGTGCTGGCAGAAGTGACACATGCCCACCTCACTACTGGTGACCAAGCAAAACAAATGCAAAGACAATGCAGATGCCAGGTGCTGCTGAACAGATGCTGGAGATGAGGAGCAGATCACATGACAGGAAAGTCCCGGAGGTGCTTAGAATGTGGTCACTAACCTAAGCCTTGTGAAGCTGGACAGCCTCTTGGCACCAAGGGAATTCTGGTCTTCTTCCCTGCTCCCTTCCCAAATGCATGAGATGTGCATTCATTAGAGCATGTGTTTTGGGGACATTGGGAAGAAGCTGCTGCTTTTTTATGTTTACTTTCACTTTCTTTTCTTCTCATCAGATGTATAGTTTAACAGCAATGGAAAGACACTGACATCTGTTTTGTGGCAAGTACACAGTCCTCATCAACCTGGGCCAGTGCTGGATCACAAGGCATAACCTTAGTATCTGTCAAAGATAAAGAGGGATCCTCCAAAGGCTGGATGCCTCCAAAGACATCAGCTCAGGTGGCAGAAGAGGTAGTGCGATGGTTCAAGGTCTGAAAAAGACCATACATCATTCCAGAATAAAAGAGAAGGCAATGGTGATCAGTTATTGCTATCAGGTGGAAAAACAGACAGATAATTTAGCTTTTTTATTCTTTTTTTAAGAATTCTCTTATAATAAGTTATAAAGAAAAGCAAAAGTTTTTCAGAAAAAGCACCCTGAGAAGGAAACATTATGATAGCTTATCAGATCATCAGATCTGCTTGGCAGGAACATCCCAGGCACAGTCTGGGGGCAGTGCTCTTACTGCTGGCCACATCATAGACGCAAAAGCTGAAGTGAGAGCAGTGTGTCTACACCCACAAAAACCCCAAGTGCACTGTAAATCCCTGTGAATGGTCTGCTCAGAGATTTCTGAAGGACTGAGTAACTCAGACAGGGATGTGGCTAGCCCAGAATCCTGAAGGATTCCACACAAAGCATCACCACAAAGCATCACCAGGAGGGAGTTTTTTGAATCTAGCTGGGAGAAGCACATCAGAAACCTGTCATATCATGCAGAATGAACTGCACAGGAGTTGCCTTTGCTGCAAGACATCTTTCAAACTCAGTAGGGCCATGGCTCATGGTTGAAAGGCTGATGCCCTCCTTGCCACGCCTTAGCAGTTAAGGATGCTCCAGCTAGCTGGATTAAAAAGTAACAGGCAGTGCTTGTGCTGAGGGCAGACTCATAGTTGCAATGCAGATATACTCTGGCTCAGGTTGGGGAAATAATTGGCATGGGAACAATAATGAGAAAATCAATGGCTAAGTCAAATATCATCGACTGCAATGAAAATTCTGTACATGGAGGATTTGCAGGATAAAGACCCAGGTTTTCTTTTAGCCTAGAAGAGTTGTTAGAGATGCAAGAAGAGATAATGTGGTTAATACTGCTGCCCCTGTTCCCCTGCACTTCTGTCCGGAATTCAAATGGGGCATGGCCTAATGTCTTCCCAGGGCGATACTTCAGACCTCAGTTTTAGGCTGCAATTCTGTAAATGTTCAAAGATGTGCATGATTAAGACCTTGTGAAACTGCAATATTACACTAACAGTCCGGGCCACTGCACAGCTACATTAAATTTGACATGAGAGCTAATGTGTCGGCAAAAAATACAACTCAGTGTCACCCTGCATATCTCTGCCTGTATGTGGGACCCTTCACCTCACAAGGCCCACAATTCTTGTGCTATTATTTGCAGCAGTTTGCAGCTGTACTCAAAGCCTTTAATCAATGCAGGATCCAAAGTGTGAAAGAAAGGCCATCCTTTCCTCAAAATGAATACTATCTGAGAACACTTAATACCATCACGAACCATTCACTCTGTTTTGCATGATGTTATCTTCATCTTCTGTCAACAGTATCTAGCGAAAGATCGATAGTAATCTTAAAGAAATGTTTATTGTTGTCTTGCCTCTCACACCTGCCACATTGTACTTTGCTCTCAGAGGCAGTAAAAGTGCAGCAAACTACTGCAAAGACATCCCTGCATCTCACAGTGTCATGGCTTTTATTGCAGGATTACAGTGCTACTTAAAGAGCACGTGTACATCACCACCTCTACTTCTTGACTTGGAAGTGTGGAGTAATTCTCCTCCAGAAGCTCCCTCTAGAAATGCATCCATAGGCATTTGTGCATGCTTGAGAGATATAAGAGGGGGGAAAAAAAACACCAGCTATGAGTTTAGCGTGGATATATTTGTGAATATGAAGTACTAGGATTAAAATTTTCCCCATGAAACGAAATGGCTAGACGGAAAAATTTCAGGCGGGACAGTGGCAAATAGGAGAAGGAGGCAAGGGTGGTGGAGGTTAGTGAGAAAGAGTGTGCGTGGGTACCAGGACGTTTTAGTACTAAATCCGGTGGGAGGTTCCCTTGTTCCCGGCATCTCTCTGGCCAGATAACCCTTAATATGGGCCGGTCAACAGTCAGCGTTTTGCGCGTTACGCTCTGCGCGCACTTTGCGCGGGTCGGGTGTTCCCGTCCCTGTGGGCGGACCGCTCCGATCAGCAGCTGCTGTCGGCAGCATGTCGCTACCGGGAGCGGCTCCCCTGAGGGTGGCCGGCGTCGCTGGCGGCCCCCGCCGGTGGCAGCGGAGAACAAAGTGGGGCCGGGAGCGAAGGCGACGGGCGGCAGGAGGCAGCGGGGTCTTCCCCCGGCGAGGAGCAAACCCCTACCAGAGTGGGAGAGGGGCAGAGTGGGGGGGAGGTTGCAATTTAATCTGCTGTCGCGACCGAAATTCCAAGAGAATTCACTTCAGTTTTGGGAGGCGAGTGCGGCCGAAGGGGCCAAAGCGGGCAGATCCACCAAAATTAAACACCCCGAGCTAATAAAGCTACTTCCTAATAAAGCCCGTGTTAAGGCAGTGTGTGCCGTTCCCCCCAAATCGGAGGTAAATTCTAGGACTGACGTCATTTTATCACCGATATATTTTTTTAATTAGGTGGCAGCTAAATGAAGAGTGATGTAGAACAATGTGAATATAATTATCTATTGTGCTGCGGAGAGCCGCCTGTAGATCTTTTTTTTCCTCCTTCCTCTTCTTCCCTCCCCCCCCCCAAAAAAAAAACCTACGAAGAACCTGGGGAATTCAGATAATCTTCCCATCCCTGTGCGTGGATGGAGCCTGTCAGACTCTGTGCAAGGGCTACTGACAAACACAAAGGAGCAACAATAACTGCACACCACTTACAGCACTGCGAGACTTATTCATTCATTGTAACGTAATAATTTTAGATGGTCGGTGAAGAGAAGCATATGTTCCGGGCAGACATCAAAAGAACAACCAGGCATTTAGATAAGACAACTAAAATTCAGTTTTAAAGTTTCAGATCTAATCCTGGGTAAAGACCAAACAAAGAGTCAGAGAGCAGAAATCACGTTATTTAAACTGACACCACCTAAATCGGATCCTTTCTTCTGCGATCTCGCATAAACACAGTGTGTTCATCACATCCAGCCAGCTTCATTACTATTTATATTACCGTGCGCTGGCTGTGTGCAGTCAATTCATAATTGTCCAGTTTTTTCTAATTAATCACAAAAGATTTTTGTTTTGCCTACAGCTAGTTCTGGGGTGACTCACAATGGCAAGCCAAAGCTCATACATCAAACACAGACCCTCTTTACTCCAGCCTTCTGCTGGAGGAGGCTGCTGGGCTCCCCTCGCCAGGCTGCCGCTCAGGGGGCATGCGCGGCCCCAGGCGAGAGAAGGGCCCAGCGCTCTGTCCTCTACCCTGCCACTTTTATTTTTATCTGATGCTTGCAATTCTCAGACCAAACCCAGCCCAGAGAATTTTTTTTTTTGCCAGATTTTTTAATTCAGAGAGTTTTGATTTCCCCCTCTCTTTCTCTCATGAGCATCCCCCCTCGTGCTCTTGTGAGCTGTGCAGCTTCAAAAGAAGTGAGCTGGACCAAATATTAAGTAAACTGCCATGCTATCAATATTTTCTTAATGAGCTCAACGTAACCAGTGGATGCTAGCAAAGAGACTGAGCCAGCTGCTAGGTCTCTTCATCTCCGACAGCGACAAGGCTGGTTGGTGACATTTGCAGCAGGCCAGGTCGCTCATGCCTCCTCCGCCCACACCACAAAGAGCAGCTACTTAGATGAGTAAATCCTTTCGGCTCCTTGTGGAAGTAGCAGGTTGCCAACCTGAGCCAGAGGAGAACGATCTGACCTCCATTTATTGTGCTACCTGAGGTTTAGTTAAGCACGTAGAAGCTATTCCATGAACAAAGACATGGGGCAATTTGCCTGGTGACATTATAACAGAATATTCTTTCCCTACACAAGTCAGAAAAACATGCAATTCTTATTTAAAAATGAAAAATGCCACTGTTTTTTTTTTTTCTCTTTTATTTATCATTGATGAAGTTTGTAATACTGGAAGTCACCATAGTTAAGATCAGCTGGATTTTCCTGAAGAGTAGAAAGCAATAGACCCACTCAGAAGCTGCCTCTGAAGAGCACTCCAACTCGAGGCTACAAATGTTGTGAGTTATATGGAAGCTGTCTGGTGAGATGCATCTATTGATGCAATCTTCCTTGATCACATTCTGCCCACTGCTGGGTCAGCACAGTGGCAGGAGAAGAGCATTTTATTAATAAACCCTGCGCAGAACCCCAGGCTCACCTTGGGCATTTTGGAGCAAAAGAGGCTGTGAAGCTAAAGCTGGTTTCTGTGCAAGGAAGCACTGGTGAGCAAATAACTGCCAAGAGCAAAAGAGATAGGTTTGTAACAGTATGGAAGAGATAAGTGTGTTCTTGTATCCAATTGCATAGAGGAAAGAGTATCTCTGATTTATTACAGAAGATTTCAAGTAGAGTTATTTGGGGGGGAAATGCTATATCTAGCAAATTGGCAAAAAATATGAATGAACAAAAAGTAAGGTTTTCATAAACTTCTGTCATGTAGATTATTTAGCTGGCAGCAGACTCTTTTCTCTGCAGAGTAAGAAGTTCAAATAATTGAGGGAGTAGGGAGGGGGAAGAAGGCTCCTAAAGCTTCTTTTCTCAGGTCACCTGGAGGATAAATTGTAGTGTAAGAATGTACACATAGTGTGGTCCAGTTGGAGACATTCCAGTCTTCTTTCTCAGGAACTTAGAGTTTTCCCAGTAATCTGCTGTGATTTTTAAAGTCAACCAGGAGCAATGTGATCCACAGAAAATCCTGCAGGACCTGAGCAAGGTTTACACCTACCTCCACAGATAAGATAATCTGCAAAAGAGCATATTCAAAAGATAACCCATGAGAAATATTTTGAAATATCAAGCCAAACAGCTTTATTCCTATTGCCAAACCCCAATTTTCCACTGCAGTGTCTGCTGCTCTGCATGAATGCACATAGGGACTACATGTGACAGGAAGACATCCATCAGTCCACCACAGCAGCCTCTTAGATTATGCTGTTCTGGTGCCTTTCAGTAGCCTTTCAGAGACCACCACAAGCACTCATGGTGCACTTTGCTTTCCCACTCACCATATCATGAGCTAGTGATAGCAAAGTCTCCCTGCCTTGTTAGCCCCTCCCTCGGACCCAGCTTTGTGGTGGCACCTTGGCCACCACCACAGGTAACACCAGCAGCCCTATCTGAGGGCAGGATCTACAGCCTTGCTTTTACCATCGTTTCAGCAGCCCCAGTATTTTTCAGTCACAAAGAGTCAAATCTAAAGCTCTCTTGAGCCCAGGGGAATATTTTTCAATTGGCAAGCAGGCAAGTCTCCTGTGCTCTGTTGCCACCTCTCTCTAAAGACGGTAATTTTGCTGGGACAAACTGCTTATTACCCAGTTGTAAGCTTAATAATAACCACGGGCTGTGATTCCTCCTAAGGAACTGAGGACCTGAATTAAGTATTATTAATAACAATAATATTGTGCTAACAGGGGGAAAAAATAGCGGTGTTCATAATAATGTTCTCTTAATGGCAGTGTAAATATAAGGTAAGTAGTGTACCTGGCTCCTGAGGAGTGTTAAGCCAAACGATGATCTCCTCTCAGGGCAGTGATAAACAACTCAGTCATACTGAGTTTACAGTTTTAGTAATAGCTGGCTTGAAGGGGAAAAAAAAAGAAATACATGAAGCCCAGTCACAGGTTAACTACTTTATAATTACAGGGTGTCATTTCAGCCCCTGCTCCTGGAGTGGAAGGCAGAGTTTTTATCTGATCAGCTTCCATGTGTAATTCCCTACTAGGTTTGGGGCTAAGCATTATTGTGCTAATTTTAAAAATAACTAAGCAGATACATTGGGATTTCAAGTTGCCTCCACCCCAGGCAAGCTTGCCACAGGCTTGGAAGCAGGACCTCCCACCACACTGAAGCAAAACATGGTGGCGCTGGCTGTACCAATGCAAGCGCCCGTGTCACCTGGGCAAGGTAAGTATGGTGGTGTTGCCCATGATGGGTTGCTCTGGGACTGGCCAGGTTCCGCAGGTATGGTGGCCCCCACTGGCAGCAATAATAGCTCCCATTGACCTGCTGGAGATAGGATGGGATGTCTCCAGACAGCTTAGAAAATCCTGATACTTGGTCATCTTAAGAAAGCTCTCTGAGAAAAGTCTCCCAAAACCAATGCCACATGATAAAAAAACTGACCTCCAAAACCAGCTGTGATAGGCAAAACTGAAGCTGACTGCAGCATCAGGGACTAATTTTCTTTTGAGTGATGTCTTCTGGAGAAAAGATAGAAACCTCTGCTGTTGCTGTTTGAATTTTCATGCAGACACTTTTCTGTTTTCATTGAAAATCTGACTATGACACCTTCTCCAGAAAGGGGAGGAGGGTGGGATTCTATTGGTGTTTTTTCAGCTCACCTGCCCCTCCCGGTTAGAAATCTATTCAGTTCCCACAAGGGTCAGTCTAAAGCAAAGGAAAAAGTTACAAATTTAGGTTGGTTTTTAGATCTTCCATTCCAGTTAGGACAAGTTAGGCCCCTTTAACATGTTGTCAAGTGCAGGGACACCCAGAAGCATCAGATGGCTTTTACCATCTCAGCTAACTTACTCAGTCCCTCATGGTCTGCTGCACATGTCAGAAGATGATCAGGCTCCAGCTTCAAGAGTTTGTCCTATGAGCTAACTCAAGGGACTGAGCAAGAAAGCTGAACATTTTGTCTTTACATAGCTAATGCTTCTGATTCTCCTTGGGGAAAAGAGAAATGTTACAAAGGTGTGCAGTACCATTTCTCTCCCATCAAATCTGAAACCTCTGTGTCAAGTGAGGTCCCTCTGTCCCTCACCACTGGTGCCTCACAGAGACATCAAGGCAGTTTCCATTTCCAAGGGGCTGAAAAGCGTGAGCCATTCTGTAATGAGCAGAACTGTGCCATACTAGATGCACTAGAGGAGCAGAGGGAAGAAGAGGAGCCCTAAACGATAGAGGTGTTTGTTGGCCCTATGGGAAAGGGTTGTCGTTCTTAAAGCAAAAGTGACATCTCAATCCTTAAATGCACTGCAGCTGAGAAGCTTACTTGGGAACTGCTCTAACTGCTTCCCAGTGGCACCATAATAATGGCAGCATCAAGCTATTCCCGCCCAGCTTCCATGATTTGGCTCTGCACCTTCCTTCAGGAAGCCAGAGGTATCTTCTCACTTGGTCAAGGCTGACCAAGAGGAAACCTTCTGTCAGTGTTAAAAGGTCCCATTTGCTAGATGGTTTAAAACTGCTGAAGGAAAATGTTTCTCCTAGAGGCACAAAAGCAAATCTTTGCATCCAGACTAACTCTGATGATGTCCAACCAAATAGACAAAGGGTGATAGGAACCAGGACAGGAGTGTGCCCTCCACAGGTGTGCAAGCAGCCTCAGGAGAGACCCTATATAAGAGAAGAGGGAGTAAGCATGGAGTTTGAAGAAGAACATTTTTTGTAACAGTTGATGACTACTGCAGAACTATGTGAAGCCCATTTCTTCATTTTCTTAACTAAAGTATTCCCTGCATCCCTTCACTTGCACTGTTTAATAAGGAGCAAACTCAACATGCTGTACAAGCTGGTAACAGGTGCACTTAGTCTCTAGTATCCATACCTGTTGTTTTTTTTTCCTTCCTCCTTCTCCATGGGGATTTCCTGAATTCCTCTTGTCTTTTAATTTTATTTTCTCACAATCTTCATTTCTGCTACAGAGGTTATCCATGAACGGGGTATCCATGCCCTGTTTATCATTAAATTACCATTGTTAGCCTGATTACCTCATAAAAGGTTGACATAAAGATAGTTTAGTTAGAATGAGGAGGCCTACCCAAAATGTTGGTATTTACCCTCTTGCAAAAGCACTTGGGGAGCAGTGGAGCCCGCTCTGCTGGAACACTACCACAGCTGTGGGTTTCCTCTTATTTCTGTGAAAACCTTCTTCAGAAGCCCAGGTACTACAAGCAGCAGGGAAGGTGGCTGGAAGTGACCTTCTGTCACTTGTGTATTAACAGAGTGGTAAGGCAAACGTAATATCTTGATGTGCTGGAGGCTTTTTGCCTGCTGGTGCTAAGCTGGCTTCTCTTCTACAGGGTTCTACTTTCTCAGGGATGCCCAGTGTCCTGCATTTCTACACTCTTGCCCCCCAAAAGTGAGTCATCCAATTCACCTAACAGATTATTTTAAATGCAGCATTTTAGCAAGACCCTCAATCACACCTCAGAAATAATTTCAAACAAATCAGGCAACTCAGGAAAAAGTCATGAAGAACTTCAAGCGGACTCTAAAACACCCACCTTGAGCTGTGGGACAGGGAAGAAACTTTTCCCAGGATGCTGGAGAACAGAGTGAGACTGATGCACTGCTCAGAGAGATGACTTCTGTCTTAGATGCACCCCATAAATGACAGGGTGTAATTCTAGTCAACCCTCACATTGCACACTGCCAGTGCAGGAGACTCCTCACATCACTCAGAGTACTTGCTTGGAGAGTAGGTCCTATGCTGGGATATTTTTTTGATTTTTTTTTTTTTATCAAAGTGAAGAGGATATATTTTATCATAATAGTTTCAAATTCAGTGTGTACAGGCCAACACAAATAGGGTATTACAAGTTGAAGAACTGTACCTCAGGCACCATTTTATTAGAACTACTGTTTACATCAAACAATACATCCTAAGTACTTCATATTAAGCTTGGACAAATCATTTGCCTGAGGATTAGGGTGCTGTGCCATTGAAATGTAATCCTTCTGTTGATTTTTTTTTTTAAACCACCAAACCAAACGTGGTAAAATCAATAACACTTTAAAAATCAGAAGGGTAAAAACCTTAGCCTTAATCTGATGTGTTAAATAAAACAAAGGAACAATTATGAAGGTAAGTTTGTAGGCAAGTATCTGAACAGCAGGTCAGACTTTCCCCTGCATAGATCAGAAGAACTCTGCGGCAAACAAGAAAACCTAATGATGAGTCGAATTTTTCCACCACAGGGGGTAAGGAGGGAAGAGAGGGTGGTCTAGCTGCTCCTCATAATGTGTAGGTGATCCTAGCACATGGATATTAGTGTTGAATGGAAAATGTGGGGAGTGGGGACAGGGGCAGGGTGGGCTGTGTCCCATGAAGCAATGCTCTGTTCCTCAGTACAGCCCAGGCATCCTGTCCTGCCCCAGGAGAAGGGCTGAATGGCCAAGGAGTTGTCCTTGTCCTTCAGGAGAAAAGCTTCTGCTCACAAAAATGAAATGTGCTGAGACATGACTTGCAGCTGTGTAACACCAACTGTGAGAAGTGGTGGGTGGCAGGGTCCCAATCAAGCCCAAATTTGCAGTGTTATGTGAACAGGGACCAGGCTCAACCCCATTGGCTTTGTGAAATCAAGATGTGCCCTGCACACACTCCTCATCCCATTCCACTGTCCAGGAATGCACAATTCTCCCCAAGTCTTACACGCACATGGCATTTGCTTTCACATCCATACACTGCTTGAGCCCCTTTTAACAAAAGGCACCACCAAAGGATGAGTTCCCAGGCACACAGAAAGCCCTTGGTGGGACCTGCCATCATGTACTAGAAAGCAAAGCTTGACACCATGGTGATCACAAAACACTTTCTTGTTACTGAAGAGATTTAAACTCAAGTCAGAAACAAAGAGGCTATCATAGAGACATGGTCAGGTCCCTGAATCAAAATCCAGACTAATGCTGCAGAGATTGTTCTCAATAGAAGTCCCATAATGATGGCCAAAGATTTCCATCCCAGTAAAAAGTACAAAGCATGTTTCAGGTATAAATTTTGAGTTGCATTGAGAGCAAAGAATGGTACCCTGGCCTCAGTGAAGAGAAAGAGAAATATTTGTGTTTATTACTGCATCTACAAGCATGACACACTGAATAGACCTAGTTCTTGGTGGAGAGGTACATACAGATACAGATACAAGAGGTGTTTATGAAGAGGTTACCCAACGTATGACAAGCGATGGCATGTGTGTACATCCAAAATCCATGTGGTTGACCCCACAGTCAAAAGAGATAAGTTTAAAGCTAAGAACAAGTTCAAATATTTCTGCAAAAATAATTCAGCCATCTATGAGTCAATCACCTTCATCTCTGGAAATTGACTCACTGGAGACAACAAGAAAGAAAGCATCACAAAAAAAATCACTCTTGCATCATTAGGAAGAAACTCAGGGATTATGTCTAAGACACTAGCTAGTAACTTGATAACATGCATGCACCAAACTTACAGCTTTTTTTACTACAGTTAAAACAAAAAATAATAACATTAATTTATGTTCCTCTACCAGCTATGAGTTATGGGCATTGCTAATAAATTCCGCAACAGCTCTTTGCCCGCTGAACTTTGTGTCTGCTGAGGCATGTCACAGGCTTGTGAGAGCTCAGCAGCTGAAGCCAGGTGTGAGAGCCACAGAGGTGTATCACACCCCACAATCCACCCACCCTCTCACCAGCCTCATGGGCCGCTTGTGCCTTGCCATAGGTGGGCTGAACACTCAAAGTTGTGTTTGCTTTGGAGTGCCCACAGTCACGAACCCTATTCCCATGCTTTTGTCAAGGACTTCTGGATTTATCAGATTTTGTGCAGGAGCACATAGATGCCAGTTTGATTTAAAATACCAGGAGTTCTGCTCAGCCAGCACTCCCATGGGTCATCTAGACATTCATTCGAGTACTTTAAGGTATTGTAGGTAGGATTGTGCTTTGCAGTGTCTCCATCCACACACCTAGTTTGAAGGAGAGCTACAAGATGCCTATTCCTCACTCATAAACAAAAGTTCATTGACAAGTGTCAGGGCATAAAAGAACTACAGCAGTGACAACTCCCACCACTTTCTTGAAAACAGCACTGCTAATACTTCCAAAAACAAATCTCAAGCTCAAAACTACACTTCCAAACTCTGAGCATCTCTCTGTTGAGTGGGAGCTGCTGTGCACAGCCCAGCATTTTGTTAAATCAAGCCACGTACTTAGAGGTGTCTTGATATTTCCTCTCCTTATGGGTCCATTCTAGATGTGGCTCCCATAACAGCAGAGGAGAAGGGGAGCACTGACTCACTGAAGCAGGGCTCGTACTAATTGGATCTCCCAGTAGGTCATATCCTGTCTGCAGTCTTTGCATAGTATCTCTGAACAAGGCATTACTTTAAGACCCTCAATTTGCCAAAGCTCTAAGTAGCACTGCTCTTTAAGTGGAAATTTTGCAGAGATCTCACGCAGATGAGCAGGTTCAAAATAAAAAAAGTTAAGGGAAAAAAAAAACCACAAAAAAAAATTACAGGAGGTACAACCTGAAAAATTAGGAAATAATAAGCAAATAGGGAACCCAGGCAGGAGTATGGCACACAAAGGGCAATAAACATATGGAATAAATTAGAGGAGTAGGCAGTGGTAGCAAAGCATGTAAATAAGTTCCACAGACACCTAGGTTTGTTGCTGGAGAAGGAGAGAATGGGGGAGGAGGGTGGAAAAGCAGGAAGGTGGAATTAAAAGGGTTTTTCCTGTTCCCGTGGCCTTTTCTCATGGTTCTGATAGTCTCTATATGCTTAGGTACTGCTGAGATCTCAGATCAATAAGTAGTTTTTGGAGGTGTCATATGTACCAACCTTGTTGGAGACCCAGCCTTCTTGGAGACCCAGCCTTCCTTTGAAAAGTAGTCTCGATCACAAACTAAAATATGAGGGTCTTAAATGCACTGAAAACTTGAACTCTCAATTTTGCCATCACCATCAGAGAAGAGGGGAGAGTACTGAGATATATACATTTCAAAAAATAAATAATAGGAAAAAAAAAAGGGAGGAAAGAAATTCACAGAATCATGTTCTGACTTAAAAGAACAAAACACAGTATGCCTATTCATGGGAGAGAAGCAGCAGATTTTATAGTATTAAAAATAGCTTGGTCACAAGCTGGAGTTGGCAGAGGTAATCTGGTTTTACTGGCACTTTGAAGTCTTACCCAGAATTTAACACTACATTATTCACTAAGGGGTTTGTTCCCACCACAGGACATGCAACCATCACAGCCATAGCACACACAGGAGAGACACGTAAATGTGAAGGAGAGAATAGCCCCTTGTCCAGGGGTACTTTTTATGATAGCACTGTGGAATCAACTTTTGGGGGTTCTTGTTTTTCCCCTTGAGCCTCTCTGGGTTCACTTGTGGTGACTGCTAGTCATAGCTGTGGCCAGGTTTGATTCCAGGCTCAGGAACTGAGGGACACTGCCCCACTGTCAGGGCAGAGCAGAGGCAAAACAGAGCTGCCTGCTGTAGCAGATAAGGCACTAAACGCAAGCAGGTTTTCTCCTGAGCTGTGCAGCTGTGATGCTAATAAGGGATCTACCATAGCCCAGATAGACTACAGGGATGGGGAACAGTGGTAGCAGCTGCTGCAGAAAGGAAGATCCAACCCAGGCTCTGTAAATTTAAGGTTTCTTGTGCAAAGAGTTTCACCTGAGTGATAGAGAGAGGTCAGAAACCATCGAGACACCCTAATCCACTGCTCTGCAATGCAGGCGATCAGGCCTTTGCACACTGCAGCCAACAGTATGCAAACCTGTTTCCATACTGATAAACTTCCTCTTGCTACTAGGTGAATTTGGAATAAAATGCAGGAGATTTTAGAAACCCTTTTTAATTACATCTTTCAAAAATCAAACACTGCTAAAGAAACACCTACCACCAGCATTCAGGCACTGCAAATTCACACATCAAGGAAGAATTCAAGTTGAATGGGAAACCTGTATTTGCAGCTTTTGCATTTGCAATATATTTAACTTCTGTGTGTATCAAGCAGTGAGTTTATAACTATAGTCTTATCTCATCAGCAATAGAAACACACAAGACTAAATAATAGGTGGGATTCCATTAAAGCAAATTTTATTCATTTTTCTATCTATAGATACAGTACAGATCCTCCTTTTTCCTCAATAATCTGAAAGAAACAACTGTAAGGTTCTAGTAGTTTTCTTCCTGAAAATTTACACCCCAAGTGCAAGCTATTTGGTTATCTCTCTTTTATTCTATGCCACTCCTATTTCCCCCAATGCACTGGAAATCCCATACCAGAGGGAGCAGAAAAGGAGTGGTTTACATCAGAGTTTGAAGGACAAGGGGCTTACATTTCTTTCCAGTTCCATGTGGAGCAGAATATCTGGCTTTGAACAAGTCCTTTGGTACTTTGACTCCCTAACACTGGGGCTGTCCTACAAGTCCAAGATGGAAGTGTTGTGCACTGTAAATCCACAGTGCTCATGTGGCTTTCCTTCCCTCTGGAACTGCTCTACTAAGGAGTGAAACAGCTAAAGCTTCCCCTTCCTCTGTTCAAGACTGCTCCTGGCCCCACATTCCAGATGGCCTAATCCCAAGGCCTTTTCCTGCTAACAAGAGCAGCCCAAATGGAGGTTAATTTAAAATCTCTGTCCAGTCACTGAGACAAATGCCTAGCTGGAGGATCCTTTTTTTTATGGAGAGGATAGGATATGCGTGCCTTCAGCTGTTGCTGAAGTAAAACATTTTAGAAGTATGGAAAACACTTTCCTTTTCCCACTGTCTTACTTTCATAAATTTTACTGTCCTGTAGTTGAAAGGGGATAAAATTAGGCCTGGATTCCTGATGAGAAAATTAATGGATTTACTCAAAAAACAAATAGCAATGGAAAAATAAGTAACTTTTATTAGAATAAAATCTCCTTCCTACTTTGGTGGCCACCTTATGAGAGCTGACAGAGGGATCACTTCTGGATTTTGTCATACTGTTAGTGACACATCACCATATGTCCAGGTACCTCCCACAACTAGACACAATAATAACTCTACTTTTCCAGACAAAGGACCCATGAAAGTTATCAAATTCATCACTTCCCAATCTCCTAGCCCCAGGATGTCCTAAGGCAGGGACATCACGATATGACCCTAGAACAACATGGAGAGATGTAGAGAGATCTGTTTGAAAGAGGGCAGATATTTGTATCACCCTGCTGCATCGTCGACAAGTAGACAAGTTTCTTGGTAGGAACTCTGCCCCTGACATCAGTGGGGCCACCTGGCTAGTCTTCTGGTAGTCACACTAGACAGGAAACAATTACGGGGTTGGCCACCTTAGGCTCCATATGCTACACCACTATATGCCAGGGTATTAGCAATAGACCCCTTCTGCATCCCAGTAGCACAGAGGCTCCCAGTTCCTTGGCCCCAGAAGTGATTTTCTCGCACAAAGCAGGGCTGTGAGGGGCACATGGACACTGCAAGCCACTGCTCTCCCCTGACTTGCAGAGTCTCTCCTTGTCTAGCTGACTTATCTGACTCACACAGAATGAAATTCAGGGAAGAAGGACTGATCATGCCCTCACTTGCCTGGGAGGCATTGCTGAAGCATCATTGGAAAATGGTCTGATTGCTATGAACAAGGGGAAGCACATTTTGAAGAGGCCTACGCAGGGATGCCAAGACACATCACGCTGCTCAGCTATGTTCAGAGTCCTCTTCTGGAAGTTCACAGGAGGCGTTTAGGAACAGGAAGAAGGGCAACAGTTGAGGAGCCACAGGTCCACCCATCACTCAGAGCATCCTAGGGGAAAGCCTGCCAGGATGCATTCTGCCAGCAAGATTTATGTCGAATATCAGAGACTGGGTCTGGAGGAGGCCACTGAGTTTAGAGACAAACAACCCCTTTAAGGAGCGGCCAGAAAAATGTGACACAGTCATGGAAGAAATGCAGCAGTAGACTCATGTAAGCCTTCCCACCCTGGACACCACACAGGCAAGAGCAAGGAGGGAATCTGAAGTGACAGGACTGCTTTCTTGCTCAGTGAGGTGAATCCAGGATGCAAGCACAGCTTAAAATGTGTCTTCCCCATCAATTTGGGTTGAAGCCTTGGCATTATTTATTAGCAGGGTTGTGAGGTTTGTTTCCTTTCCTTGAGAGTTTTTCCTTCATGTGAATTTTATCAGTAAATCCAGGGAGTTTTATCAGTAAAACCAGAAGAGAAGAATCTGTTGGTAAGAGCACAAGGGATGATACAATGCCTCAACAGCCCAACCTCTTTGTCCATGTCCCCAAATGCCAGGTCCTGGGGGTGGATTTCCCAAAGTGAGGAGTCCCCACCAAACTCATTGAGTGCAGACTGTCCCATGTATCATAGAACAGTTTGGGTTGGAAGGGACTTTAAAGATGATCGAGCTCCAGCCTCCCTGCCATAGGCAGGGAAATCTCCCACTAGATCAGGCTGCTCAGTGCCTCGTCCAGCCTGGCCTTAAACACCTCCAGAGAGGGGGCATCCACAACCTCTCTGTGCAGGTTCTAGCTTTCCATCTGCCATTATTAGGTGCTCTCCCAATAAATATAAGCTTGAATAGCATACTTTCTGCCTTTATTTTCAAACGCGTACCAAGAAACAGGACAGTGCATATTCTTGGTAAAATTTTCACCTGCTTCCCAGTCAGTTTTTCTGATCTTAAGATAAGGATGCAGACACACAGGGATCAGATTTTTAAAGCACTGAAGTACCTGAAAGTGCAGAGAGACACCTAGCTGTTTCCCATTGCTCTGAGTGCAGAACTGGGCACAGACTACTAAATTTAATCTCAGTGCCTCTATACTGGGAATGTATGAAAAACATACCATAGATTACAGAATGGATATGGTGTCTTTAGTTCCTCTGAAGTGTCATCAGCTTGCAACTCATGTTTTGCAACTTAACCCCACCACCCAGGTGTGCTGGGGACAGTTTTAGTACAGGAGACTGTGCTAATCAGTTATAATCAGTTATATTTCTCAAACAGGCAATTAAAATACAATACTTATGTACCATGTAATGATCCCATCTCCTCCTACCTATTCCCTATGACAAAAGCAAGATAAGACAGTGCAGTCCAACAAGGTTCCAGCCTGATTCCCAGTCTCCCCACTGCCATCACCTCCGCTCCCAACCTAAAACACCCACCAAGCCATCATGCTGGCCAAGAGGGGAATGAGCAATCCCACTAAAAATTAGCCTATGCAGAACACACCACAAGCATTCACACTAATAAAAATGAAATGTTGGCAAGTTTGGGCCCTAAATATGTCATCATTTATTCTTACACCTTAACTAATCATTGTGTATAATGTTGGTTAAGAAAATTTACACTTCCCAGTGAGTAATAAATAAACCAATCCTCATATGAGGGCAGATTTAAAAAAAAAAAAAAAAATACAAACACATTAAAACACTTCAAAATTATATTGGCAATGGAGCTGCAACCAGCATGCCAATTAGGCACAATGTTAATTGGATATGAGCAAAATGAACCATAGGATTATTTTATTAGCCTGAGAAAGATGGTTAAGCTCCCCCCAGCTCTCATTTACCATTTCCTTTAAGGTGATGATGATGATAAATTTATTGTCGGGTTCATATTCCTCCTGTTGTTTGTATCTTAAGAGTCCAACTGGCTTTACAATAGGGTTGTTGATTAAGTCACTCTACAGTGAATTAATTGTGTACAAAGCTGTTGCTTCACAGAACCACTTTTGTTTTTATATCTGCCTGTTGCTATTTTTAATGTACTTGCCCTGATGAGAACTTCGCTCACATCATGCCTCACACAAAGAAGACTAAGGAAACACACCTCATCTTCTTCAAAATCCATATTCTGGGCTGTGAGCTTCACTTAAAGCCTTTCTTTAGGAGCTGGACAAGGCACTGTGGGCACCCTCCTGATTACCCACTCATATCTTAAATCTCTTGGGCACTCTACCTCAAAAAAAGCCATGGCAGGGTCGGGCCTGCCTCACAGCACATGGGATGCTGGAAGCCTTGTGTGAAGTTGGGATCCTTTCCTTAGGACAACTGATAGTATATCTTCAATTAGCCCTGTGCCTGAGCCCACACACCCTGGGGGGACACAGATAGGTGCCCATCTGAGGGAATGAGAGAAGCACACCCCTGCAATGCCAAATATGGGGGTTAAGAAGCACAAGTCTGCACTTGCAAGTGGGAAAAGGAGCAACAGTGAGCATCCCTCCCTCTCAAGTCCCTTTGTTCCCTGAAAAGGGCAAGGGAATCTCTCTGTAGCTGCTATACTGAGAACAGCACATAAATGTTTTAAACACCACTGCCTAGGTGTCACCTCAAAGCTATAAAGACAAAAGAAGGTGGAGAGTCCCCACTCAAGCCCTCAAATCTCAGATATTCTTCTCCTCCCTGTACAATTTTACAGGCTGAGGAATGATGTTGGCTGAAACCTCCATTTGGCAGCTTTTCCTGAAAAACTCAGCATAAAACCAGTCTCAGAAGTGTTGGCAATGTTGCCTGGAGAAGACCTCTTGGATTTGCAGACAGTAGTAAATACCTAACCTTTAGCTACAGTGAGGCAGCTGTGTGGCCATGCCAATGGGAGTCAGTATGTTGGTAAATGATAATTGCAGTGCACACCTACAGGTGAGCACCCTACAATTATCGGGGAAGGTTTCCTGGGCTTCTTGTAAGGGTCTCCAGATTAGGAAGGACTCTCCAGGCAAGCTGGAAAGATATTTCTCCTCCCTGAAAGATTCTAAGGCCAGCTGAAGCCTCTTGGAACAAAGCACAAAGAGCACCTAAGAAAGGATTCATCATGCCACCTATGTTCTGCTGGGAACAGCAGAAGTGGGAAGTCCTCTCTCCTACATCTTTGCACACTGAAACATGTATTCAATACTTGGAGGCATTGAAACGGTCCATTAGACTACCTTGGAGGGGTACATGTACACTTTGTGATAGCCATGGTATGACCTGTGATTGTCGTTGAGAAGAGCAGCACTTCCCTCTCCTTCTGTTTAGATTTCCAGTCCACCACACTTCCAGTTGTGTCCCTTCTTTGGGGTGGGAGCACCACCCATAGCTCTCCTCAACTGCTTTGGCTGACAGAACCCACTTCCAATCTCTTGCTTCGCTGGTGGATGGGAATATCTTGAGTGCAACCTGACATGCCTGCAGACACTGAGAAAGTCTCATGCAAAGATGGTGAAGTGTCTATGGAGAGCAGTGGTGCTGGTGACTCTTCACAGAAGACCCATCTATTTGACACCTGGCCAAGTTTGGCTCCTCTAGAGATAAAATAGGTAAAGTATTAGAAGAGACTGGCTTCTGTAAGAGCCAAGGAAAAGACAGTTCTTCTACTTCTGAACAACAGCAATACAAGCCAAATACCATTATGGCATTTATAAGGGGCCATATCACAAAGTCTTGAAGTCATTTGCTGCAAGAGCTTCACCTGACCTCTCTCACACTGCAAGCTGTGGCATTTTACCACATTACCTCTATATTGAGCCCAGACATTTACTTGGATTGGTCGAAGTCACATCTGCAAGGACATCTTCACCTCTGCCAAAATACAGCAAGGGGTGGCGACCTGCTGTTGCCCTTAGCAGCTTATTGAAGTGGTTATTCGCGGCATGCGCCTTATCTTGCATTTGAATTTGTCTGGCTCCAGCTTCTGGCCTCCAGTTTTGGAGAAGGTCCTTTCATTCAGTGCCTGGTATTTTTTCCCAAGGGAGCCATTGTCATGCAGGGCACTTGTTGCTCACTGCAGGCTTCTCCTCCCAGGCCAGCAGCACCAGCCCCAAAGCCAGTAGTAGAGTCACAGCCTGACACTAAGTAAACACCCCTGCTCCATCTGAATGGCCTGGCTGAGTGGCCTCCATTAAAAAAAAAAAAATACAATTTTTTAAAAAGGTTTTGCAGGGCTCTGTTGAATTTTATTTAGGTCCCCCCTTTGCTGTCCAGGGGATGGGGAAAGGAGAGCACAATTGTTCCTCAGCCCCTTTCTCCCAGCTTTTTCAGCCTTTGCTGAGCATGCATCCACCCCAACCTTGCCCTGGCACCAGCTTTTGGCTCCCCCGGAGATGAGAAGAAAATAAGACCTCTCGTATCTGGCCTCTAAGCTGATAATTGCAGCCCCTTCACTGGCACAAGGCGGCTCTCAAGCCATTTTGACCTAAACTATTTCTTCTTTCTGTATATTTTTAATTAGACTCAAGAATCCAGAAAAACCAGTGCAAGATCCTTTCATTCCCCTTTGTTTAATATCTGTTATAATGACATTAAGTGTAGGGTTTTGTTGTGGTGGCGAGTTCAAAATCCCCCTCGGTTCTGCTGCTGTAGCCATAGGTTCACAACCATTTTGTGTACATTAAAGTGGTCATTTTCGGATTAGCTCTTGTTTTCCCTTTGATGCATGTGAAATGCTGAGCCAGTTAGCTGGAGAAGGCATTTTACCTCTTTTGTAGCCCTCCCTCACAGCCAACTGGCAGGGAGAAGACGAAAGCCCCCTGGCTCTCTCTTTAAATCAGAAAGGAATTTCCAAAGAGTTTAAAGCTTCGAGCTGTCGCTTCTGTCTGGGGTTGCCTGGCCAAAAATAGATGGGGTTTGTTTCCAAAGGAGCAGGCGACGAAGAGCCTCCTCCTTGTATGTGCTGCTGCTGTTGTCATCGCCTGAGCGTCTGTTCCCCGGGAAATCGGGAGTCCCAAGAGCAGCAGCACAGCTCAAAACTTTTCTCCGGGATAAGCAGATTTTAGTGATGGGAATTAAAGAGAATTTTAGTGTAGACAATTAAAGCCTTTTTTCCCCCTCCCTCTCTTGTCTCTTCCCTTTTTTTGTGTGTGGGGTTTTTTTCCCTTTTATCTTTGATTTGGCAGCTAATGGGAAGCAGAATGAAGATTTGACTGAACAAACGCTGGATTTCACTTGTTCCTCACATTACACCCTGTGATTTCTTTCAATCTACATAAGACCTTCGCTCTGCATGGTTATTTCAGCAGGATGTCTAATATTTTTTTTCAAGGACAATGCGTTTTCCAGCCTTCATCCCTTCCCATCTTAACCGTTCATAATATTTCAACTAAGAAATTCTGATGGCTTTCGATTGTAACAAAATTGAGTCAGTTGCGGAAAAAAACAGAGGATAAAAAATACCCCAGTTAATTAGGTAAAACCAAAGAAAGTCAAACACATATGCACAGAGTTTTCTTTCATCCCAGAGGTTATCCCAAATACTCGCGTGAAAGTCGGGCAAAGCCAGGGTGGGAGTAGAAGGTCTGGGGGCATAGGAGAGGGAAGAGGTTGTTTTATGCCAGCACCGCTCAGGGGTAGAATAATGCGCCCCAAAGCGAAGTGGCAGCCGCGGGGGACATGAAGTTACAACTTCCCCAAGTGACGGGTGCTGCAGCGACTCAGAGACGAGCCGCTCCCGCCCCTGCCACAGGCATCAGTAACAGGGCTGCGCGGGTTGTCCCCGCAAAAACAGAGGATTGTGCCCTCTGCTTTACCTACTAACAGGAAAGGAAAGAAGGCTCATTAAATATTCTTGAGCCACCAGAATTATTTTTTACCTAGGGAAACCCGCCGCCCTTTTTTTTTTTGTTGTTGTTGTCGTGGGGGTGCGTTGTTTGGGTTTGTTCTTTAGGGATTTTTTAGGTGCTAATAGGTGCCTAATCAGCGAGATGCGTTTTAATTTAAAAGCCAATAGAGTGCATCTGAACTATGCTACAGAAATCCGATGTAAGGATGATTTAGAGTCTTCAAAACCGCTGAGTCAGCGGCGGAGCCCATCTCCATGGCAAGAATATTGTTTCTAACTCTCGCTGCTGTTTTTCACTTACTGTTATACCGATTGTATCGTGTAATTATTGTTTGTTTTCCAAAAATGTAATTACTTGGCTTATTTTTTTTTACTCCTTTGTTTCCTTTGCAACGTTAAATCTGCCAAATGCCTTGACTAAAAGCAGATCCAGAAAATAAAAAGGGGGGAAAAAAATCAAAAGCTTAATGAAATGGGAGGAGGTTTCTTTCTCTTTAGCCAAAGATTTTTTTTCTCTCGGGCACTTTTTATGCATCGACGATTTAATAAAAACACCGGCACGTGTAGACCAAAACCTTTAGAAATGCCCAGTCCGGTTTGGAGAAGGTATCGGCTTCCGGGCAGCCCCACGCGTGTCTCGGGTGGCTTCCGCTCCTCGCCACGGGCAGCGAAGCGGAGAACGACAGCGATTCCTCCCAGAGCAATCTGCGAGGGGGTTAATAGTAATAATAACAATGATATACAATCATAACCATAATAACAATAAAGCTGTCGAGCTGTTTCCAGCCTGACTGCACGGCGGGACTGGGTGGCCCGGGGCTAGCGATGGGTAGATCCGGATGGGGAGGGGACCCCTTGGCGGGGCCACAGGCGCATGGGGGGAGCGGAGGAGATGTGTAGAGGCTGCCGCCCCCGCTCAAGGCAGGAGGCAACGGGGACGGGCGGGGGTGCCGTCCTGCGGACAGGAAAGGTGGTCCTGGGCCAAGGAGGATGGATGGATGGATGGATGGATGGATGGATGGATGGATGGATGGATGGATGGATGGATGGATGGATGGATGGATGGAACAATACGTTGCTCTTCTTGGGACAGTTTGAAACATTCGGGTCGGCCTGGCCTCGCGGCGGGGCAGGGGGAAGCAGGATGGGAAAGGCTGCTGTGCCGACATGCCGGGCATCCTTAGCCTTTAGCCAGAGCTGTCCCAGCAGGTGTCGAAGGAGTAAAAATTCCCGGGGTGGCGGTCAGCGACGAGAAGGATTGCTCGCTTTTCCCTCTTCCATCCTGGAAGAGTGAAACTGTGTTAAGATCAGCTTTCTCCATAAATTACACCCGCTTTAGCCGAAGCGGTGCAGAAGGCAATAATTCCACACACACACGCCAGCAAACCTCCCCTCTGCTTCCCCCGAGCGAGAGCTTGTGGGGAAGAACCGGGCGGCCGAAGGCACTTCCCACTTCGCCAGTGCTGGGTCCTGCTGCCAGGCTGATGGTTTGGTTTTTTTTTTATGAAAAAGGGTGGAAAAATCTCGCCTGGGCCTTGTCTGGGGTAGAAAGATCGGCCACGGTAACTCCTGCGCCCAGAAGCCTAGTCTGGGGTACTTGAGCAGGGAGAAACTGATAGTCCCTGAAAACCACCGATTTTCTTTGTGGCAAACAATGCTCCCCCCCCCCAGCCAGCGTTTGTGTGCGAGACAAGTCATTGTGCTCCCTTGCTTAAATAAATCATTGATGGGTGAAATTACACATGCTCACTTAAAATGTAATGTGATTAAGAGATTATGGGACCGCAGTTAATATGTTGCCTCACAGCTTCTGGACCCAGTTCCTGACACCAGAAATCTATCAGCCACAACTGTCCCTCCGCGCAGGGCAGCCGGCTCCTCCTGCCACCGACAGCCGTAAGGGTGGGCTAGGGGCGTCCAGGGAGGGGGCAGTCGCTGTTCTCTGCTGCCTGGGGAAGAGGGGTGGAGAAGGTGAGAGGGAGCTTCACTTTTATTTCTTTGCGTTCAAATAAATAATTAACTTTTTTTGTTGTTGTTTTTCAGGGAGAGTAGGGTGGGCAAAAAAAAAGTTAAATGGAAAGGCAGGAGATGGGGTGAGGGGGAAGCGAGGGGCTGCAAGCTGATTACCTCCCATCTGAAAGCTGCTCCATTTTCTCACACGTCGGGTAAGTCCTTTATCATGAGGTGGCACAAGCCCTGCCGGGGGCTATTGGTCGCCCCGAGGAAGGAGCCGGGATGGCAAGCGGGATCCTATCATCAGGCTGCATAATAACCCCGGGCTCGCCACAGCTGCGCTGTGACCCTTTGTGATGGAGCCGATAGCGCTCCCGTGAAATAATGTCCTCCTTTTGGGTGTGAAATTACCATGTTTATTAATTGAGCTAGACATGAGAGTTACCTTTTTCTTCCCAAGCCATGAAAATTTGTGATTGAGGGCAAATGGTTCCCCTTCCCCCCTTCAAGTTGTGTTGCCAAGGGGTTGGAAGAGCAGAACCAGCTGGGGAGAGGAGCTGGTTTGGAAGGTCCAAGTGGGACCGGGGTCCACGGCAAGTTGAGAACAGCTTCAAACACGGACACACCGCACCCCCCTCAAGCAGCAACCCCCACTCCGGGCAAGCACCGCGGGGAAGCGCAAACCGCACCCCAGAAGGATGGAGGCCGGGGTGGGAAGGGATGCGCACCTGCGTGGGGATACGCGGCAGTCTGCGCCGCAACCACGCAGTGGGTTGTCGCGCAGCCTCACGCATGCACCAGGGGGGAGGCGGGTCGTGCCGAGAGGGTACGTCTCTTCTTCTTCCCCACGCACTTTTTTTTCTTTCTTTGCAAATTAGGCTTGTAACGAGCTTATTGCACTGTGTTTCTGGGCCAATAATACTTGTATTTAACCTAATTAAAACCGACCTTTTAAAAGATCTGAAATATAAACACGCCTTTCCCTTTTTTTTTTTTTTTTTCATTTCTCCCCCTCCTCCCCTACTCCGCTTTAGCAATTTAACGTTTGAATCTCTGGGCTGGAACATGCAACCTTTCACCAGAGCACGGAGAGAGAGAAAGAGGGGAGGGGGGAGAGGTGGGGAAGTAGCAAAAACCTGCGGGTGAAGCGGAGGGACTGGCTTTGCCCGAGCATCCGAGACAGGCTTCCAGGTAGGTAACTACCCCCACCTTCCCCGCCTCCTGGGGCGAGATCTGCCCCCTTCATCTTCCTCCTCCTCCT
>VZTY01016148.1:5083-24198 GCA_013400935.1 Turnix velox | reverse complement strand
GGGGGGGGGCAAGGGGGGCGGGAAAGAAGGATGGGGGCGGCTGCAAGGGTAGAGTAGCCCCAACTCTCTCTCCGGCGGGTCAAGGGAGGTCCTTCCCACGCGTGACATAGGGATGGTGTGAAGGAGAGGAAAGAAAGAACAGGAGAACAAATCCGCCCGCTTCCATCCGCGACCGTCCCGCCTGCAGTGCCGTCTCCCAAACCACGGCACCCGGCTGCTCGTTTTAGCAGAGTTTGTCTTCCTTCCAGCCCGTTTCCCACGAGAGTGAGGGTCACCGAGCGAAGCCTCTCCCGACACCTCACAAAACCCAAGTCCCTTCTCTTCCTTCTCCCTGTCCCTCCGCCACGGCTTTGCTCCAGGACAGGCTTCGGAGAGGGGTGCGGGGCGTCACTCGTGGGGCGGGACGCGGAGGTACAGGAGGAGGATGATGATGAGAAGGATGCTGTGCCCTTGCGTTCGGCACTGGGGCACCTCTCCGCTCCTGCTCTGCTGCACCCCCTGCTCAGAGTCCTCCCAAGTTGATACTTCCCAGCCGCAGAGTGTTGCCGAGCAGTTTAGACATCAGTTCTGCATACAAAAATCTGTTTATATATATTTATTTTTCACTGCAGAATATATGGGCAGAGGACACCGGAGTGAAAGCGAGATGAAAACTTCTAAACTTTTGTTTTTGGTGGGAGAAAAAGCAAAGTTTTCCCAAGGGGCACGTGGGTCCTTGAATATTTGTTTGCTAAACTAACCACTCCAGAGCAACCAGACAAGCAAAACCGGGAAGCAATCAGGAGTTAAAGCTGGATGCACACTGCGGTACCAACGCAATCAGTCTGCTGTGAGGTGTTTTTGCATGAGCTACCACATGGTACACATTCCCATGCCGCAGACGTCCCATGAAAATCTAACAGGTACATTCAGCTTTACCAGATACCTCTTTCTCAACCCCTTTAGGGCTAGGCATTGTTACTGCCATCTCCAGAAAACCAGCTCCTAAAAAGACAGTCTCTGCGAATAAGTCATTGGTGGAGTAAGACTTTGTGCTTCAGCTTTTAAAATTTTGTTATATTTTTTTAATTATTATTACTGGAGAAGCAGTTGTATGGTCTGAAATCCAAACATCTGTGAGAAATTTGTCCTTTTTAAATAAAGTACATTAAATCCATGCATAAGGCACCAAGAGCTTTAGTGCTTAAAATCTATCCACAGTAAGCGCATCAAACTCTAATTATTTGGTTACTCCAACCTGAACACTTTTGCCTTGGGTATAAAATTGCTGTATTTTCTGGATAATTCTGACAGCTCACATGTCCTCCAAAAAAGCTTCTGCAAACTTTTGCCAACATTCTCATAGCTGTGGCAGACTGCAGTTTTACTGACCATGCCATCCCAAAATAATTACAAATAAGAGGTCTTTTAAAGTTTTTTTTATTATTGTTTTGTATCGATTTAATTGTCAGGTTGAATCCAGGAAATAGTATGCTGCCTAAAGCCCTTCAGCATGACCTGCATGGTCGAAGTGTTATAGCAAATATAAGTATTCTAGGAAGGGCTGCTTTTCTTTAGGTGAATCTTCAGTGCCTTCACTGCTCCCCTCTGCCCTAAAATCCACTGATGCAACTGCACCTACCCACCCAACTGCTCATGTCCTGAGTATGAAATACTAAGTTACACTCCAGTGTTAAGTCTCTACATGGAGAGTTTTGTTTGGATAAAGATTTCGAAACTGAGTCCATAGTAAGTTATGCCATAAAACCTCAAACAAGTCTCCTCCCCCAGGGATATTTATCTTACGCATTTAATTGCCCAGTAAAATAAACCCTGCGTGTGTACACTTATATGGGAAGGATTTTGATCTGGTAATTTTGGTGTAGCTTCTGATCTGGATCAGCTTAGAATAAGTCTGTACTAACATCCTTACAAACTGTGGAGAAGGAGAAACTGTGCCCTGCTAAATAACGCCTATTCAGCTGCTAAATATTTACACATAGGCAGGAAAAAGCTTTCCTTGTAATGCTATCTCTTAGCCATATATTAGCATTCGAGAAGAAAAACAAGTGCAAGTCATTTAAGCACGGGCCAAATCCCTGCTTCTGCTAAAGCAAATAACAGAACTCCACCAACTTGCATGGGGCAGAACAAGTATCCTCCATGTAACCTCAATGTCATATTAATGCAGTCATCTCTGTAATGATTTCCTTCTCAAAGCTGTATACGCTACTGTATAAGCTTCAAAAACCCTCCTGAGGTGCGGTGTTATTAGTTTATCTGCTTTACAGATAAGTAAACTGATACAAGGGGAAGATAAGGAATTTCTCCAAAGTCTGCAGCTGGTTTCCTGGAGCTCAAGTGAAGGAAAGAAAACCAAGAGCTGGAACTGAATTAACCACCTGACCAGTGGTTAGCTCCTCCTCCTGCTGATGGCAACGCGGCCCATAGCCAGCAAAGCTGGATTCAGAGGAGCAGCAAGTGATCAGGATTTATACAAGCCAGGTCATTTCCAGATAAGTGCTCTGTGATGGTTCATCTTGGGCATCCAGGATTGAAACTCTTCTAAGCTTCTCTGAGGATACTGTGGAGCTACATCCACCCTGGCATGATATGATGTATTGGAAGTGGAATTTCATTCTTTAGCTCATTGAATAAAACACCCTAATAATTCCAAGACATGCTTAAAAAACAAAGCTTGGTATTACCCACAGCAGAGTTTAAATGAAATCTACTTTGATACATCTATGTTAACATTAGAACTTCTGTCTACAGGGCATATATTATGAAGTGCTGAACAATTACAAAAGGCTATATTACTGGAAAAAGACTGTTGGATGCTCTGATGTCCAAAACAATATTAATCTGCAGAAAAAAAAAAAAGCTAAGTGATGTTTTTTCCAACAAGAAATTTCCAAAGCTGTAGTCTTTAATCTAGCCCAGCTTGCACCCAGCTGCAATGCATTTAGCCTTTAACATTAGCTCTAGCCATTGTCCTTAGCACATGCCTACACCCCACGACACTTTATGGTATTAAAAGCAATGCTAAAGCAGCTTGTCACTAAGATATATCACTTAGAGGAGAGTAAGACAAAACAGTGAACAGTATGACTTTTTTCTTTTTTTTTTCCTTGGCAGCCTATACGGTGGGTTTGGTTTGCTTGGCTCAGTTGTGTGTATGTTCTGTCTTATACCAGCATGTGCTGCTGGCCTGTCTGGAGTAAAACCTTTGGAAGTGAGCAAAAGAGCAGGCCATGCACTGGATAATCTGGTAGAATTACTCCATCCATATAGCAACTGAGGAAATATCAAGCCGCTATGTGTACAAACTAATAGCAGTCAAGAGCTGATGTCATTGCTTTTATGTTTTATGCTGGCCTCCTCCTTAAGAGAAAGGAGGGTGCAGTTAAGCGTTAATCTGCAGAGCTGACATGCACCCACGTCATGAGACTTTTCACCTTGGTGTTCATTGCAGCAGCTGCAGACTCTGCTCCAGATTCAGCTCATAAGGACAAACTGACTGGACAGAGGGTCAGACCATCAGCACCATCACACCATTAGGAGCAAACTTACTCAAAAACAAAGGGTGGTACTGCTATACTGGGCTGAATTTAGCTGGGCAATTAGTTTGGAGTGAGGTTTGAGGTTGTTCTTGTGAGAGCAGTGCAAGAAGGTCAAAGCAATGCATCAGCCTCCCAGGGAAGTTAGACCCTTGCACCCACCATCCCTCCTTTGGTGGCCACGACATCTCCTTAGAACTCCTCTTGCAAGAGACACAGACTTTTATCAACCAACAGTCACACAGCCTGCTTGCACCAGACAGGTTTATGTGATTGCGAAGCTCCAATGCAAATGAAACCAGGATGGGGCTGATAAGCTGATCCCTTAACACTACCTGCTCCGGAGCTGAGTCCTTCCTGCTGCCTGGTTTCTTCTTGTTAGAAGACTGTCAAGAAAGGACCCACGCAGGGAAAGACTCAGACTTAGGTTCCTTTTCCTAAGTCTTTGGCGCCCCTGTGTGTCTCCTGTTCGGGAAATCAGTGGCAGAACAAACCTAGACTTTTCCACCTTTAAATACCAGAAACAGCCATGCTTGAAGGTGAGAGAACTCTGCCTGGGCACTGCTACCCAATATCTTGACCCTAATTTGACTGTGTGACTTCCTCCTTCTTACCTATCCTCCTTTAGATGCCAGAATTTCTCCTTTATGCCAACTTCATCCAAACAGACTGATGTTTGAAAGTGACACTTCCTGCAGTCACGACATTTACCATAATTTTTTCTAAATCTCTCTATCTCCCACAACTGTGCTTGTGGGAAATACACACCTGTATCACTGCATCAGGTTGCAGTATAATATCCCCTATGCTCTTCAAAAGCAGATAAAGTTAATAATCTAAACTTTGGAAAATCTATAATTTATTTCATTTTGTGATTTTGGGGATATTACTTATCCTGCATCTTGGAGGGAACCAGAACACCAAGGACTAAAGTAAGGATGCAGGGACGATGTGAGACAGCTGGACAAAAAGGAGTCCTGGCGGCAAGATTTCCTCTGTGGAGGTCTCACTAAAAAATGAGTCTCCTAGGGCTTTGTCCCCTTTCCTGTCTTCCAGCTGTCAGTGTTTACTTCAAAACATCTAAGAGAGGCAAATATCCGAAGGGTGGAGTGTTTATTTGGGGCTATTCAGAAAACACACACACACACACGTTCTGCAAAGTGTCACTGGAAAAATATGGATGCAAACGCAGGCAGGCTATCACTTGCCCCAGAATCAGTATCACCTGCTTCACACTTAACCTCGCTAACCTGGAATGAGCCCTCCTCTCCTGAAGCCTATCTTACCCTTCCCTGCCTTGAGACAGATGGCCCCAGCTGTAGGCAATGTAGATGTGGGCCAGCCCTGCCTATATTTATGAGTGGGTGGTTACCTGTGTCTTTGTTTCCCACCTGGGGTGCTTATTACTCCTTTCACCAGCTCTTCCCTTACAGCCTTCCCCCTCCACAAGGTAAATCTGGCCCCTAAGGCCACAGTGCCCCACACTAGGGGAATTTGTTCCCAGAGGCATCTCTCACTTCCCTCCCACTGTTTTTTGTTCTGTTTCCACCTTTCCCCTCTCCTCACACAGTTGCACCACCAAAGTAAGGCGCACTGAAGAAGTTAAAATGACCTTGGAGAGAAAAGGGGGGGAGGGGAGGGTGTGCTGAAATCAAGGGACTTTTCCTGGGCAAGGACCCAAAACATCTGCCTTGCTGCCCACCTCCCCCTGCTGAATACAGGCATGCCTTAACCTCTGCCCAGTCTTGCAACATGCTACAGGCTGAGTTTCAAAACCTGTCAATAAGCAACTTCTTAATGGTCTGTTGGACCCATTAAGGAACCTGAGCTTCATTAATAGTCCTGCGTTCATGTGGAGCCTGCCCAGGAAAAAAGTTTTTCCCCTGTTCCTGTGAGTCCTGCTTTGGGAAGCACAGAGAGTGGGAGGATGGTCTTTATGTCAGTGGGGTAAAGCTTGTTGGTTGACCCTCGTTCTCTGCTCTTCCTGCACAGAGGGGAAAGAGATGCCACTCCACTTTGGAAGATTGTAATCTGTTTTGAAATCTGGTGGCTAATCAAGTGGGTGAGCGTGGGGTGAAACTCAACCCTGAGATCGTATGAAACAAATTCCTAGTGTAGGAAAAGAGTTTATATATATTTTTTCCCCCCTACAACAAGGACTATAAGCGAAGTAGAGGCTCCTTCCCACTTGTAGGGGAGCATGGCACAAACACAACTCCTAAGGGCTGTAAGCCCCAACTGCCTGCACTAATGGGTCATGTGTTGGCTTGACCCGGTTTACAGGCTGTTGATTGAGCATAAGAATTTAGAGCAGGAACAAAAAATTGTCCCGTAAATAGGCTGTCTGCATCTTAAACTAAATTAGCCCCTCAGTGAATGGGCCTCCTCTACTGAATTACAGCATGACTGAGCCTGCGTTGGGGATTGAAAGGGATTCATGTGGCTGGTTAAGAGCAGCATTATTAAGATTATTATTGGGGGCTGGATTTGACCCAGTATGATGCAATTATTCGGGACCTTTGAGCTACAATTATGTGTGACAGAAGAAGCCGAAGTAGCTGATGGCAGAGTGTTTGGCCTTTACGGCCATGTAACTCTCACGCAAGCAGACAGGGCTTAGGGCACTGACAGACGGGTTGTGGTGAAGCTTGCTGTGCTGGTTGAAGACGTTTCCATCTCCAGTCACTCACCCTAATAAAAAAACTGGCAGAAGGGAATCGACTCCTGAGCCCCAGTTGCTCCTGGAAGAGCACCTCAGGCTGTGGTTTCACACCATGTAGAGTTCAATAACTATAGGCAGCCTTGAGGGATTCACACCCTCTTCCTCAGCCTCCTGTCAACTTTTTGCAGACCTGCTGGCCTGATTCAGTTCATTTAAGAAAGAAAGAAAAAAAGAAGGTGGGGAGATTATCCTCTCTTCTAAATTTAAGCAGATCAGACACCGAACATTGTGCAGTCTAACCTCTCAAGCACATGGAGCTGAAGACGTAGGATGAGGACAGCCACCAATTTGGAAACCAGGGCCTTACCTTGAACTGATGCTGAGTGTGTTTTCCTCCTGCGCCTGGATTATGTCTTGGCTCCTGTTCCAGAGGCTGTCCATAGCCCTCCTGGGGGACAGCAGGACTTGCCCCTGCAGGCAGCCTCTTCTATCGGGACCGTGCAAGCGGGAGACAGTAAGCAGGTAGGAAATCGGAGTGGAAACAGGGTGGAAAAGAATGTTTGCAACAGCATGGATTTTTGCATGTGTTTTCACCTCCAAGTTCGCCCCAGCTTGTTTATAAGCAGCAGAAAACACTACCTCTTTATAATGGGTGACTACCTACAATTTATTGGAAGCGAGCTGTTGCTAAACACATGGAGTAGTGCTGTATTAACACATTGTAAAAGGGTGTTTGATCACCATGGGATTCCAGATGAGTTAACAACAGAAAATAAGCCGTGATTCACAAATGACTCATTTCAGCATTTCTCTTTGATGCAGCAGTTCAAGCAAGCCCTGTCTATGCACATTCAAATGAGTACACTGAATAGTCATTGAGCTCAGCAATGCCATGCTTACAAAGTCGTTTTTCAAAGTCTAAGTGGAGTTTTTAAGTATAAAAAAAATTTGGCAATTTCTAGCAAGCCGTGCCAGTTCGTGACTCTTAAGTCACTCCTGCCAGGCAACCCCCTCCTACGCTTAAAGTCTAGACACCAAATACTAATTTTTCAATTATTGAAGTCGTCCAAGTCCTGAGAAATCGCTCCCTGCGAGTCCTGCATCTCCTTCCAGGTGAAGTAACAGCAAAAGGTGTGTTTCCCACTACCTTCCTCAACTCGGCCCCCGCTACCGACCGCTAAATTCCGGCGATAGTTTAGTCAGCATTGCCATCCAGTGGCAGAGGTGACGAATGACATGAGAAAAAGCTTAAGGAGGAAGGCACTTTCTTCAGTTGGTCGAATCCCTATACTCACTCGGTGATGAGGCGACTTGACAGGTTAGCCCAAACCTGAGCAGCATCCCAATGGTTGGATATAATACATAATTTATTGATAGCTAGAGGAACCAGTTTGGTCTTTTCCAGGGTGTCGCAGAGAAGAGGGTGAACGTTTAAGATAATCTGGGGATGGTGTGCTAACTGAAGGGCACACACTATATTTCAGAGGATGGCTGGCAGTAGATGATAAATTTTACTTGTATTTGGAGTTGTTTGGGCTGTTTTGTTCGTTTGCTTGTTTTCCTTGTGCTTTTGGAGAACTTTTCTTTATTATTGCATCATAGATAAAAAGTTTTTGTAAACGACAAGATAGTCCCTCTAATGCCCTCACCTGGCCATGAATATTTTTCTGAGATGCTAGCCAGGACACCCTCCAAAACCTTGTGCATTGAGTAACCAGTGCAGAAGAATACCAGTGAAAATAATCTGCAAAAATATAGGGTCGTGGTTTTTTTCCCAAGAAAAAACCCCACATTTATCTGGTCTGTCATTTGGAATGTGTCTATCATTCACCCACTCTTCATGGCCTGGACATGCTGACAATTTCTTATTGCCCTGAGGGAAATCCTCTGAATCAGCTGGATTGCAGAGGACCAAAGCCCAACCTAAAGGAATCTCTAACAGTCAGTTTTCACTTCTCATTGGATGAAAAAAACCCAAACCTGATCCCTTGGGTTTAAGTGCATGCATAAAGATAGTCAAAAGGATTGTTTTCTTTTTGCAAAAGCTAGATAGATGGAATAGCACAGAGGTTACCCTGCAATTTGATACAATTTCTGCTCCTGCTTCCACAGGGATTATTATCAGAGGACAGAAGGTGCTGCTTCTGGTGAATTCCAAGGACGGACTGCTGGGGGACAGCATGGTGACCTGCAACCGTTTTGCCACAAAGAGCACCTATATGTTGCCAGCACCCATGCAGATGAAAATAAGGTGGAATAAGTGATACTTAAGCCTAACCAGACCACAGGAAGAGGGACACCCTGTTGGTGCACTTGTGGAAGTAGTCAGGTCCTAGAAGAAACTGAGAACCTGCAAAGACTTCCCAAAAGGACTGGCTGAAGTGAGAGAGCAGTAAGGTAAGGGGACATAGACAGGCATGATGTGCTTTTATACCCAACTGAATAGGATAAAAAGCACCATGAATTTTATGCTGTACACATAGGAGCATCACTAGAGCTCAGCCCCTGAGCAGGCTGGATATTAAATTGATCAAACTGGTAATGAAAGTGGGAATTACTCCATCCCAGCCGACACAAGGCTGGTGACCTTATTAAAAAATATGCCAATGTATTTAATGGGGTAGGGCAGTTTCTTGGGGAATTCATGATTAATGGAGATCCCACAGCTAATGCCTCTGGAAAAAGTCTTACTTCCACTATGAGATGGCCCAGCTCAAATTTTTGAAATGGAGCTGTCTGAATACAAGGCGCAAGAGTTCAGCCTCTATTTTCTGACAGAGAAGCCGAGACACTCAAGAGCAACTGTATTGAGTAGAGGACATGGTGGCCTCATGCTGAACATGGGAAGTTGCACATGGTACCAATGAACAGCCTGGAGCAGGGTGGTGTTTGTAGTTATCTCGAGCTAAATGCATGTATCATTTGAAAAGCAGGTGAGAAAAGCAACTGTCTGCATGCTTCTGAGAGGCAGCAGGAAATTAGGAGGGTTGCAACAGCCCGGCTCAATGTTCTGTCCTCAGCAGGTCGCAGAATCTGTGGCTTATGGAACAGCCAAGAATCAAGGCAAGCAAATATGACCTTCTTCTGATGGCCTTCCAGCCTCCAGTCATTTGCAGACCAGGGTCTTTCCAAGATGGAGGTAGCAGCTGTGTATCCAAGAATGGTTACTCTCTCTCATGAACTTATCCAGCAGACACGTCTTGAACAGAGACCACAGAGAGACTGGTGAACAGAGATTTAAATAAAGCTGCCTGTTCTCTTTTGCTTGTTGTAGGTGCAGCGAAAAAACTTTGGGTACATTCTTTGCAAATAAAAAGGAATATAGAAAGGGTGTATCTAAATACAGGCTTGGTGTTCAGGCCAAGGAACAATACCAGTTTTAGCAACAGTCAAGAAGCTGTAAACAAGTTCCCAAGCAGAGAAACTGAGCCAACCTGGAAGAAAAGAAACAGATACTTGCAAAATTTTGAGAGTCTGGAATGGAATTGCAGTTTAAGGTAGGATCCAGGCATGCTGGGAGAGGAAGCTGCCAGAAAAGCACCATAGTATAACCAATCACAGGACAGAAACCCTATGCCAAGTATGTGTTGTAACTGGGGAACCCAATAAGAAACCTGTGGTCTGGGAGAGGCAGTTTAGTAGGAAGGGACCAGACAAGAAGAGACTGGCTGCAGGGGATGAGGAATGCAATGTTGTGCAAGGAAGGAGGTTTGCAGCAGTTCTCTATCCTCTTTACAACCTTCTAGTTTTCAGCCTACACGCTTCCTGCAATTCCAACATAAGATGATTAGATTGTCCCAGCCTCACTAATGCCATCAGGATCTGTATTTAACTTCATGTTGACTGGTGATTAAGCTACCGCCTTTCCCATAAGAAAGTCACAAGAAGTTTCTGCATAAGCAGTAGAAGAAGGGGCCAAAACATAAACATGTGCCCCCACCCAAGCCAAAAGCAAACAGGAAGGTGCTTTACAATTTGAAACACTCCCAGGAGTGGCGTTTGGGGCTTTGGCTGAACGCTGTTTTGAGTCTGTGTACATCGGCAGATCTAGGAGACAAAAGACATGGTGGATATAGCAAGGACAGTGAAAAACCACTCCCTTCACAGCAGGACAGTGACGATTTTAAATACAAGTTTGAGTTTCACTCAGTGTGTGGCAGATAGATAAGCTTTCTTTGCTTAGACTGTTGGTTATACATAAAGGAGACTGTGGCATACAGTAAAGCCCCCAGAGAGAAAACAAGGCAATGGAAGATAATCTTAGGCTAAACCTTAATAAAAATGCTGTACTTGAGGTTATAAAAGACAGCACTTCTGCTGAGGGGAGAAAAATACAGCTGCACAGCACTGGCCCACATCTTTCCCAGTTTGGCAGACAGTGTTTGTCACTAGACACAAGTTATTTCTGCCAGTGGCTTGTCATTACTCTCTAAGAACTCAGCAGGCTGCTAATAGTAATGGATGTCTAACATTAACCCACCGAGGAGACCTGGAGTGCAGTGTGATGTGGACACTTTTAATCCTAAAGCCCTTTGGACGACTCTGGAGCCCTTACAAACCAGATTGTACTTCACTGGCGCTTAAAGCTTAGTGGGATGGGAAAGAGACTTTTCCAAAGCAAGTCCTGGTCTAGTTCTGCCTAAACGTAACAAAAAATCTGTCCCAGACAGGAAGACCTCAAGGAGAATTGATACCTACCAGAGCACTCTGAAAGAGGATCTCGATAATTCACTGAAAGAAAACTGAAACACACTTGAAATGCAGAAAATTCAGTAACAAACATTAAGCAGGAATTCCTTTTTGCAGCGTTGGGCGGCACATGGGGGATTGCTCCTCCAAATATGCGTCCCACCATAGGGGCTGCTCACAACTTTATAGCACCAGGTTTACACATATTCATCAACAAAGGGTGAGACCTAATTATCATCGTTTCCAGCCCTTCACAGTTGTTTGTCAAGACTCTTATCATATACAAGACCTAATGGCTGTAGTTAACTTGCTGCCCCACCTCGAGTACAGGACTGCTATAGAGCTTTTGTCACCGCAGATGTACCGGCTGCTTCTCTGGTGCTTAGTCATAGCCCTGTCCAAGTGACTTTATTTGCTAGTTTTTAAGTTTTTAATTTTTGGTTTGGGTAAACTTGTCATAGCTATTTCCTTAGTTTTGCTGTTTCTTAATTTGTAATTTCTTAATTACCTTTATTCAGTAGTTTGCAAAATCGAATTTCTTAATTTCCTTTATTCAAAACTAACAAAAGAGAACGGGACAAGCATGAAGCTGATTTGTACTCTAATGAGAAAAGATGAGAGGTGAAATACCTGTCAACAGGTAAACAGCTACAGATTTACCATTTATTAGATTATTTTTATTATGCTTAGAATGATTCCCAAAAGCTTTATAGAAACATTTTCCTTCTAGGGTGGTCCAGGACTACCCTGAATTTATAAAAATTACACTCCTAATAATAGCAGAGATGACGTGCACATTTCTAAGTGATGATGAAGTCCTTCTGTTAATAGTTCCTAGATGTAATAGGATCCCCAGTCCAGCGACAGCCAAGCCAAGAGATACTGTAATACGGACAATCATAGGAAAGAGCTGAGAAAGACCTAGAAAATTATCAGACTAGTATGATCTGCAAAAGTGCCGAAAAAGCTACGCCCAACCTGCTCCTGTAAACCATCAGCAGGAAAATTCCAGCCTTTCTAGACAATCTAATCCACATTTAACTGTTTATCACTACAAAGCTTCCCTCCTGTCTGATCTCCACCTCTTCTGATGTTATCTAAGATTAGTTTTTGTCCCATGCATTGTGAACATGGGGAATCGGCTACTCCCTCTCCATTTGCATTGAAATTTCATTATGGTTTTGCCTTTTTTTACATATCTAAAAACTTTCAGCCTCCTATTTTTAATATGATTAGATGAGCATGTATTTTTATGTCGTTCCCGACAGGTGATGTTTTCTAAATCCCAATAGACTTTCTGCTCATTTCATATGTGGCAGCATACTACATCAACAGAATAAAGAACGCAATAAAGCTAGAAGTTCAGTGGAGCCGTTAGAAATAAAAGGAGCAATCGGTGTAGCTGCTTCCTCGATGACATATGTACCAGCAGGATAGGCTGTGATTCACCTTGCTTGTTGGAACAGGTCAGCTCCAACCTGCAGATGGAGTTGCTTTACTCCTCAAACCGCTAAGGCACCTGCAGCTGGGAACGGGCCCTTGGCCATGCAGAGATCCGGCTGCAGGGACACTGCCTTGAGCTGGCACTTCCCTAAGGGTCTGAACTGCCCCTCTTCACCCACCGAGGGGAACACCTTGTGTTAGTATACATAAAGTTAGCAAGTGGTCAAATGTTTGCAAAATCCAGCATAAGCTACCTTTGGACACTCCTCCAGTGCAAATAATAGCTGCATGTGCATTTGCACTTTACTGTATACTAATGCATATATTAATCAGCGGTAGGAAAATGGATCTTTCTCCACACCTCAACTACATCAGTCTCACCTATAAAATCCAGCCATATTCAACAGAAGACAACCAGCATCACCACGACAGCCTGCATCTCCTGTTTGGACATATTTAATTATGCCTTGCTCTGGAGGAGCTGAGAAGGAGTAATTTACTCAAAGGTGTGCAACACTTCCCTGCTGGAAATTAATTGGAGAAGGGAACAGTAGAGGGCTCTGCTTTGGACCAGAGGCAAGACTGCTAGAGACCAGGCAGCTCATCTATTCCTGCAAACTTTATGTATAAAAGCCCACAGCAAATTCAGGCCGGCAGCAAAGTTCCCACAGTGTCAGGAGGCCCTGCAAAGGGAGCATGGGAGCATGGCACAAAAGAAGATGACGTGGCATACTGTCTGGCTCCTGTGCTTTGTGGAGACAGATGTGCTCATTGACTGTGTACGATTGGATCACTCAGTGACTTTACTGGACCATGTTTGCTGAGCTAGCTTGTACCTCGTTGTGTCATTTCATCTCTTCTCCCATTTGCTGCGAGTGCTGCTGCATTGTGACTGTCCCGGTGTTGGAGTGTCTGCCTGGGAGCTCCCACTTCAGGTAGGCTTGTATTTTTTTCTCTTTGAATCATCAGATTATAGCTGACTGGGATCTACTGAAATGCCAGGGGCTGCTCTGAACAGGGGAAAAAAGGGAGGGCAGAAGAGATAAGAATAAACTTTAACTGCTCTTGTGCTTTATCTTTCCAGTTCAGGCAGGGCATGTGTTAGAGAAGATTGCCTCCAGGCAGGGCTGCTCCAAGAGGAGAATTTTAGGGAGGCCGTGATGTTGTGTGGCATCCCAGAGAAACAACAAGATTTTCCACAGAGCAATACAGCACCAAGATTCATCTTAGTGGAAGAAAGTGTGAGAGAGGAAGAGATCCTTTACTTAGACACAAAACAGCAGGCTGTGACTATCTGCATTTCCTTACCAGAAAAACAACACTGAGGAGGAACTGTTTGCTCACGATATAGCCTTGCATGCCAGGGTCACAGAAAGGAATGTCATGATTCAGATAGTTTTGTCCTAACAATAGCAAAGAAAGTCCTGAGTGATGCCAAATAAACATAAAATGTATAATGTTTGTCACTACGGACCAAGGTCAAATAGGAATCTGAAACTGATGTGAAAAGCCCATGCATCTTGCTTTTAAATTAGCTGATAAATTAGCTGAAACCAATCACCTATACTGATTAAGACCAGGAGCAGTTTACTGAGTACTAACTATATTCCTACAATAATGTCCTCATTATCAGGAAAGCTCTGTTCCTATGCATCCACAGGGAAGCCATTTCAGTTGCTAATCCTTTTGGGGAGTGTGTTTCTGCCACAGAAGGCACACCAAAAGTTCCTTTCATGCTAAAATTAGAATTGCCACAATGCAGGTTCAGGAAAAACAAGACAGAGCTACTCAGCAAGTCTCAGTCAGCAGCAGTTTACTACATTACTACTGCAGACCCCTTTTGTGCAAAGTATGTCAAAAACCACAGTGTATTTTATCTTCTTTTGTTGCTTTGTCCAGTAACTCTGTTTTTGCACCCAAAATATGCTGAAATCCAATACAATCCACAACAGGAGAAGCCATGGGCACCATGAAGTCCACTGCCACATCGCTGCAGTTTCACTGACCTTTGCCCATAATACAGTTCAGATTTGTAGCTAGATTTAGCTTCTCCCTGTATCTGAACTTCTGATGAGCCTGAATACCTGAAAAAGAGCTTTTCTATTGAGATGGCTCATGTGACTTCTACACTATGTTTCTCTGTTTTCGTGCTCTTTTAGTGTGTGTGTACATGTGATTTCTGCTTATCATCCCAGGCATGGACGAGCAGGACTATCTCTTGTTTTCGGCATGTAACTTATGCGTCCCTGCAGGCCTTGGTACTGTAGACTTTGGCACCTAAGAGAAAAACAGTTTTCACAGATACACAGACGTAGATGTGTGTATGTATGTATATACACACATGTATACATATATATATATAAAATTCTTAAAAGTCTTCCCAGCTGTTTAGTAGGTTACACAGTGCCTAAGCCAGAGTTTTCAAAGCATCTGTGCAGACAGGTTCAAAGGTATCTAAATGCCTCGGGAGACCACAGCCTTTGACACTTTGGAAAAGCTGTGTGCTCTGCTCTCAGATGAGACTTCAAGAAAAACCTATCTGCTGTAGGGAATGCTGGCACCAGCCTCCCATTTTCCTCCCTCCACATTTTTCTAACTCCAGCTGGATATAATTCTCGTGTTAAGACCATGGCACAAGGATAGAAATGGTTCTTCCAGCCTGCTGGATCACTGAGCAAGGGGGAAGATACTGAACTCAGTGATCTATGGAGTGAACAGAGGAGAACAAGAGGCTGCTGGCCCTATGGTCACCACTGGTGTTCATGTCAGTATGTGCAGGTGAGTCTTGTTCACTCCTGGATATAATTCACTGTAACAATCAAATTAGGAAAGAACAGTGACTTCAAGAGCTCCAGGAAGGTCTGTGCACCTCACAACAGCACTCACCAGTCACTGTACTGGTACATGTTTTTCCTTCATGGTGGTATTCGCTGTGTATTTCTTAGCTGGACTTGAACAGTGGGCTCAGCTCAGCACCTGCTTATTTCTCCAAATCCTCAACAGTACAGTGCAACATGACAAGTTGTACTGTTGGGCTGTGGCAGCATTTTTCAGATGACTGCTTATCAGATTCTGGAGAGTTTCTGTTACTGCCTGGGACTGTATACATTTCCATTCCAGCTGCTCAGCCCCTGCACAAAGGAGGTTGCACTGTATCTCCAGTGTGACTAGAGCTATCCCTACCTGTCTCTGCTGACCCCCTAGTGAGAAGCAGCTCTACTGATTGGCATCACTGAGTGAGCTCAACTGCCAGATCTGACTGGGACTGACTTGCATTCACCCTCTTACAAGTCCTTACAAAGCTTCTCCACCACTCTTCTCCTCATTGCAGCTTGTGACTATACCTGATGCATTGAAGCCACTGCTTGCAGCCTTCAGTCTGCTGGAACAGAGACTTGGGACCAGGTTGGTAGGAAAGTGCAGCTTCTGGGAGGACACTGCTAGTCCCTGAAGTGGTTTGTGTGCATGAATGTTGGTGATGGAATTTATGCTTTTGTTGCATGCTGGACTGCTCAGTCAGAATGTTTATTGGTGCAATCTCAGATCAGGAGATATTTCTTCAGTATTTCTCCATGCTGAAGCAAAATAACACGGTGTTGAAAAAAATTAATGTAGTCCAGTTTTGGTGTCACATGGCAGCAGATCGATGTGAACAGACTCAGATTTGGAAGAGGAAGAATTACTAAGTATTTCACTTCAGTCAGAGCCATGCCAGAAACTCTCACTGTATAAACATGTTGTTATACCAAATGCATGCACAGCATTTATAAACAAGAATGTCTCACCAGAAAGCTTAAGGTTAGCTTAAGTAGTTTAAAAAGCAGGTTTTGCTAACCCAATTCTTTCTGAAGGATGAAAGCCATCACAACTCATCCTTAGCAAAAGAAATATTTGTCATGTTTCAAATTTCCAGATGAAGAAATTTTTGCTGAAAAAAGAACTGATGGCTCTGATATAACCCTACATAGACGAAAAAAGACTCTCCTTCTAAGAGGTGAGGGTTGGTGGCCTTACACAGTAGCATGGTAGACTTTTGCAATTCTGAAGCAGCGATCACTGATAAATTTGGGTGGTTCAAAAACTACTTCCTAGAAGTAAAAAATTTGAATCATGCAAGAGGTAAATACGAGCTTTTCCTGGCACAGAAATCTTTATCACTATATACACAGTGAGCAAGGAGGGGGCAATTAAGAACATGCCCACAAACTGAATTCAAGGACACTGTTAAATATGTAGTGCTGTCTGTTCATTGCCAAGCTAGTAATGTGTTTGCATAAACTTCAAGGTGCTGTGGAGCATCTTCAGCCAGCAAGTTGTTCTCTACTTATGCTGCTTCCACATCAATGACATCTATGAGACTACTAATATTGAAAGTAAGGGTGGGAACTGCATTTCATGCATCAGGTGGACACAGGTGGAAGGAAGCCCTGCCAGCAAAACAAGCTGTTTGTAGCAACCGATCTGACCTCTTTGCAAGTGACACTTTTTTTCTGAAAAAAAAAATGAATACCCTCAATTATTTCTTCTTGGCTGCTTTGGTTCTCAGTGTTTCACTTCCACTTTTTTTCTATGCTGTCGATTTGCAAGCACGGGATTCTCTTCAGAGGCTGAACTTCTCGGTGTGCTCAACTTTAGCAGAAGCCTGTAAAGCACTTGTTGAAGATAAGGAATGCCTTCTGAAGGAAAACACATCATTCAGCGGATCCAGTTGCCGGGAGTACATCATTCAGAACCACTACATCACCCGTCCCCTCTCAGCTGAGGAAGCTGCCTTCCCCATTGCCTATATCATGACCCTGCACAAGGAGTTTGAGACCTTCGAGAGACTCTTCAGGGCAGTCTACATGCCCCAAAATGTCTACTGCATCCATGTGGATGCCAAGGCTCCGGCCTCCTTCCAGCAAGCGGTGCGGAACCTGGTGAGCTGCTTCCCCAACGCCTTCCTTGCCTCCCAGGTGGAGCGGGTGGTCTATGGAGGCATCTCCCGCCTGCGGGCTGACCTCCACTGCATGAGAGACCTGTTGGTCTCGGCTGTGCCCTGGCACTATCTGCTCAACACCTGTGGACAGGACTTCCCCTTGAAGACCAACCAGGAGATTGTCCGTTTCCTCAAGAGTCTCAGGGGGAAGAACATCACCCCCGGAGTGCTGCAACCCCCCCACATCACTGCACGCACCAAATACGTGCACAGGGAGCAATTCTACTCTTTATTTTCTTTTGTGATGAGGACAGTTTTGTACAAGGCACCCCCACCCCACAACCTGACCATCTACTTTGGCTCTGCATATGTGGCCGTCACTCGGCCCTTTGTGGAGTTTGTGCTGCAGGACCAGCGTGCCATCGACCTGCTGGCATGGTCTGAGGACACCTACAGCCCTGATGAGCACTTCTGGGTTACGCTCAACAGAATCCCGGGTGAGTTTTTTTACTTTTACTTTCTGTAAATATACACATGCACACAAAGGCATGCACACACTTGTGCACACAGAAAGACATATATCTGAGGCTGATTGTGACAAAGCCTAGATTGAATGTTTAACTGATACAAATTCATTATTTTTGATATAGAAGGTGATCTATCAGATAAGCTTGCTTGCTGGTTTTGACCACTGAGGGAGAGATGATTGTGCCATGCAGGATGTGCATGATTACTCTGTGTCTGAGCAGGAAGAAGCCTGGGGAAACTAAGTTCAAATTTAAATCTTTGGACATTTCAGATTATTTAAACTTTTTACCTGTAAAAATTGAGACTAAGAAAAGAGCAGTAATAAAGATTAAAATACAAAAGCTATGTAAGCACTGTTATGGAGATGTTAACAGTGGGAATTTTGCTCTTCCACAAGCAGAAGTTAATTTCTTCCCCCTCATCTATTATTCCAGAGCTGGAAAAGTTGATTCTGGGTGAGAATCTGCTTTTAGTCATTATGTACTTTTCTGTGTGTACATATGAGCTCTCCAGTAACACCTGCAAAAATCCCCTGTATCCATAACTTCCTTTAACTCTGTTGTACAAGGTCAAGGATTTGTTCAGAAAAACAGAATCAGAGTCAGTGTTTTTCCCCTTATGTATTTACAGTTAGTTTCACCTTGTTCATAGCAGTTGTCTTAAACTACAAGAGTACAGGTTTAGATTCGACATTAGAAAGAAATTTTTAACCATGAGGATGGTGAGACACTGGAACAAGTTGCCCAGAGAGGTGGTAGAGGTCCCATCTCTGGAGGCATTCAAGGCCAGACTTGATGAGGCTTGCTTGATCAACTTGATAACCTTTTACAAAGATATAACCAGGTGGGTAGATGATGGCAAAGCAGTGGATGTGGTCTATCTTGATTTCATAAAGCATTTGATACTATCTCAATGTTGGGAACTGGCTTGTGGCCCGTGGCCATGGCTCTCTGGTACAGCTTAGGGACTTGCAGAAATCCGCAAGGAGCCTCTCTGGCCTTGGCTAGTCCCGGTGGACAACTTTGGAGGAAAACAATCTTGAGGAGGTGAAGATAAACAACCTTGAAGAGGCGCCACTGTAGGCGTGAGAGACAAAACCTAAGATGCAGCTGTGGGTAGGAGGTAATGGGGAGATGTAGTTTGTTATCACTGACCAATGAAGGTGATGGGAAAGATGTAGTTTATAGTCACTGACCAATGGATAAGCATAGTTATTGTAAACTGTAACCTCTATATAAGTGAGCTATTTGGGCTGAATAAACGGAAGCTTCTTTATCACTCATATTGTGTGGCTCATGGTTTCCCTCACCGGCCGGGCCTGCGCTGGACGTTACAC
>VZTY01016147.1:11744-55601 GCA_013400935.1 Turnix velox | reverse complement strand
GGGGCAGCGCGGGGGGCGGCGGCGGGCGCGAAGGAGCCGCCAGCGGGGACACCAACGGCGAGATGAGCCCCGTGGAGCTCCTGCACTTCCAGCAGCAGCAGGTAGGAGGGTCACCACATGTCCTTCTTGCACTCACCGTACACAAGGGGATGTGGAACTGGATCCTTTGAGGGTTGGGATTTACCTCTTCTTGTCCCCAGGGCTAGTCCAGGAGATGGCACCAGGCTTGGTCACCCCTGTTGAAGTTGCAGTGCAGGTGCTGCCTCTCGAAAACAAAGTGTTTTTCCCTGGGGTTGTGCATCCCTGGGGGGATGGAGCCCATCCATCATTGCAGCTTGTGTGGTGGTGGCTGATGCTTCAGAGGTGGCCACGTTTTGGGGGGAGATCCTGCCTGTGCTGGTGGCTCTACCTGATCTGTGTCCCGTTGGTGCGAGATGAATGTGGGACAGGAGATGGAGGGTGATGACAGAAGACCCTTCAGCTGTGAAATCATAAAATTATAGAACGGTTTGGGTTAGAAGGGACCTTAAAGATCATTTAGTTCCAACCCCCCTGCCATAGGCAGGGACACCTCCCACTAGACCAGGTTGCTAGGGGCAGGATGTCTCTGTGTTTAGTTATCCAGAGGAGACCAGAAGTGATCCCCCCCATTTTCAGGGTGCTTTCAGTTTAATTAAACATAAGGCCTAAAACTCGTGTGACTTTGATGTGTGCCTGCACCATCTCTGTCCCTGAGCACAGGCGTGTGCACCCCAGGGTGCTGCGTGGCACACATCTGCCCTTGCCCCAGCCTCCATGGGGAGGAGGAGGAAAGAGGGACACACACACGACACACATTTGTGCGTGTCTGCAGGTTACCTTTCAAAACAAACTTGGGAGAAAGCATAAATTTTCCTCCTCGGCTACTAAATAAGGCAATGATCCCTGCCTCGAACCGCCATCGCCTCCCCGAGCCATAAATTCCAGCGTGAAAGCTGTAAAAAATTGCTGTGTCTGATACTTTAGTAGCGAGTGCTGTAAATCCATTACCTGGATAACAGCCGTTTCTCACGCAGTTAAGCCCCCTGTTCCCCTGCTCCACGGGGTAATCATGCGTGTAATGTCACTGCGTGTCACCCCGGCCCGTGGAGACGCTGCTCGCTCCCTCCCCGCACCACCCACGGCTCTCACTTCCACCCAGCACCAGCTGGAGCCCAGGGGGATAGTGGGGGTGCTTATTCCCAAATGGGCAGCATGGCTGGGAAAGTGTCCAGAGGAGGGCCATGAAGATGCTGAGAAGGCTGGAGCACTTCCCTTCTGAGGACAGGTGGAAGGAGTTGGGGTTGTTGAGCCTGGAGAAGAGAAGGCTCAGGGGGGATCTCAGAGGAGCTTCTCAATAACTGAAAGGGGCTGCAGAAAAGATGGTGTAGGACTAAATAGGATATGTGATGGAGGGACTCAGATTAATGGATGGAAATTGAAAGAGGGGAGATTTAGGCTGGAGAGAAGAAAGAAGTTCTTTCCAGTGTGGATGGTGAGACAGTGGAAGAGGTTGCCCAGAGAGGCTGTGGATGCCCCCTCAATCCCTGGAGGTGTTTAAGGCCAGGCTGGATGAGGCACTGAGCAACCTGGTGTGGCGGGAGGTGTCCCTGCCCATTCAGGGTGGTGGGAACTAGATGATCTAGAGGGTCCCTTCCCACCCAAACCATTCTATCATTCTATGAAAAACTAGTGGGAAAATAAGGAACAAAGTTATTAAAAAGAAAGGAAAGAGCATTTGAGCTGTGCAGGGTGTTGGCTCATCCCTGTGGGTGTTGTTCCCTGAGCTCAGCTGGAAAATCCCTTAGAAAGATTGGGAAAGTCTAGAGACCTGGGAAGCCACTGCTTCACCACCTCTCCAGGCTTGAGGGGCCACTCGTGCCTTCAGACCACATTCTGTAGGAGGGTTTGTGTGTGATGTGTGTCCCCAGAGACACTTTTTAATCTGGTTCTTCACATTTTGGTGAAAAGAGCTGAATCTGGTTGGTTTTGGGGACCACAGTCCTTCTGCTGTTACTCTTTTGAAAGGGTGAACCAAGACAGTCCTGGGGCTTGTTTGCGTGAAAACTCCTCTCTGAGGATGCTGTAGGAGGTAAGTGGCCCAGGTCAGAACTTGAGGGGGTTTGAGTGTGAGTGTATTGTAGGGAGCTCTGGGACACCCTGAGGCTGTTTTGGAGAGTCCCTGGAGCATGATGTCTATAGATGAATGTCTATAAATATGGAAAAGTTGAGTGTCAGAAGGATGGAGCCAGGCTTCTCAGTGATCTCCAGTAATAGGACTTGGGGCAGTGGGTGCAAGCTGGAACACAGGAGGTTCCACAGAAATATAAGAAAAAGCTTTTACACATTGAGGGTGAGAGAAGAGTGTCACAGGCTGCCCAGAGAGGGTGTGGGGTCTCCTCTGGAGACATTCAAACCCCACCTGGATGCCTTCCTGATCTGGGTGTTCCTGTTCTGGCTGGGGGATGGGACTGGATGATCTCTTGAGGTCCCTTCCAATCCCTGACATTCTGTGATTCTGTGAAAAAGACTTTGGGTGTCCACCTGCACTAGCCTGGTACAGGGTTTTCCAGCTGCAGCTTTTTTGTCTCCATCTCCATGAGTTCCTGGTCCATCTCCTCACCCTGTTTCATGCAACTTCAGAGCATCTCATGAGCTCAGCCAGGAAATCCTCCCCTGCCCAAGGCACAGACAAGGTTTATTTCATCTTTTTTGGGGGTTTATATTTTTTCTTTTTTGATTCCCAAGCATAATAACCCTGGGAAACTCACTGACTCCTGGAACTGCTGAGGCAATTTGGTAAACTTCCAGAAGCAAATGACATGGGCAATGACAGTATCTTGGGGGGAGGAAGAGAAAAAATCCTGCCAGCCTGAGGACTGTCAATCTTCATGCTTCAGGGAATGGGCTGAGCACCAGCTGGGGTCAGGAATAAATGTCTCCATATAGAAAGTTTTGCACAATTAGGTACTTTATGGAGGCTTCACCCTGTCCTTTGGAGAATCCAGTGCTCACCCCTTGGCACAGCTGGGCTCCTGGACCACTGAACTGTTCCCCTTTGGCAACTCCTCCATCCTGGCTCCTGCAATGTCAATGCTCAATCCTTATCCTTACTTAACTGTGTGAAATCCCTAAGGAAGGTTGGGAAGCCTCAAGGGGTGAGAATCCTCTGCTCCACCACCTCTCCAGGCTTGAGGGGCCACCAGTGCCTTCAAACCACATTCTGTAGGGGTTTTTGCGGGTGATGTGTGTCTCTGGGGACATTTTTTGGACTGGTTTTGCACTTTTTGGTAAAAAGAACTGGATTTGATAATTTTAGGGGACCACAGTCCTGATGTCACTCTTGAAAGGGTGAACGCTTTCAAGCCCTGGGGCTTGTTAGTAGGGACTTTTTGGGTGAAAACTCTCTGGGGCTGCTGCAGGAGGTGAGTGGCCCAGGTGAGAATTTGAGGGGGTTTGAGTGTATTGTAGGGAGGCTGTTTTGGGGAGTCCCTGGAGCATGTATGTCTATAAATATGTCAAGGGTGAGTGTCAGGAGGATGGAGCCAGGCTCTTCTCAGTGACCTCCAATGATAGGACAAGGGGCAATGGGTGCAAGCTGGAACACAGGAGGTTCCACAGAAATATAAGAAAAAGCTTTTTCACATTGAGGGCGAGAGAAGAGTGTCCCAGGCTACCAAGAGAGGGTGTGGGGTTTCCTTCTCTGGAGACATTCAAACCCCACCTGGACACCTTCCTGTGTGACCTGATCTGGGTGTTCCTGTTCTGGCTGGGGGATGGGACTGGATGATCTCTTGAGGTCCCTTCCAATCCCTGACATTCTGTGATTCTGTGAAAAAGACTTTGGGTGTCCACCTGCACTAGCAGGTACAGGGTTTTCCAGCTGCAGCTTTTTTGTCCTCATCCTCATGAGTGCCTGGTCCATCTCCTCTCCCTGTTTCATGCAACTTCAGGGCATCATAGAATCACAGAATAGTCGAGTTGGAAGGGACCATAAAGATCATTGAGTTCCACCCCCCCTGCCATGGTCAGGAATACCTCCCATTAGACCAGGTTGCTCAATCCAGCCTGGCCTTAAACACCTCCAGGGATTGAGGGGGCATCCACAACCTCTCTGGGCATCCTCTTCCAGTGTTTCACTATCCTCACCGTAAAGAAGTTCTTTCTTATATCTAGCCTGAATCCCATGAACTTCAGAGAATCTCACAGCCCGGAGATCCCAGAGGGAGAGCAGGATCCCAGTAGGGATGGAGTGGAAAAAGGGCATCCCCCNGGCGGGGGCATGGGAGGGCTGTCCCCCCCCGGGGTCTCCCACTGCCGTTGCTGTGGGAACGTGGTGAGACCTCCAGCACCGACATCCTCCTCACAGCCTGCAAAGGGCCCCGCTGCCTCCCTGCATTCAGGAGGTTTTTAATGTGAGGCTTGGCCCCTCTCCCCCCTGCCATGCTGGGAGCCCCCCTTCTTTCCCCCGGTAATCCTGGGCGGAGGAAGGCTGAGCAGGAAACGGGATGACAGGGGTGTCACATGTGCCTGCAATGGCAGAAGGTTGAGGATGCTCCAGCCTTGGGGGGAAAACACACTGCACCCCGTGAGAGTGATGGGGGAGGGCAGGAGGGACCCACTGCCATGTTGAACGGGGGGTGCTCTCCCATAATTCCTCTTTATCCAGGATTTTCCTGAATCCCTGCAGAAAATCACAGACCCATAGAATTGTAGAATAGTTCAGGTTGGAAGGGACCTTAAACAGCATCAAGTTCCAATCCACCAGCCATAGGCAGGGACAATCGTAGAATGGTCCAGGTTTGAAGGGACCTTTAAAGATCATCTAGTTCCAGCATCAGGGAGTGGGTGTAATTTTTGAGGGGAAAAAGTGATTTCTGCCAGCATTTTTTTCTCCTAACGCAGCATCCGTGGGTGAGCATCTTAGAATCATAGAATGATAAAACAGTTTGGGTTGGAAAGGACCTTAAAGATAATCTGATTCCATCTGATTCCCCTGCCATGGGCAGGGACACCACACCAGGTTGCTCAGTGCCTCATCCAGCCTGGCCTTAAACACCTCCAGGGATTGAGGGGGCATCCACAACCTCTCTGGGAAACCTGTCCCAGTGTCTCACCACCCTCACAGCAAAGAACTTCTACTGATATATGGAAAAGAATGGGTTAAAGCAGAAGAAATGAGCTCTGTCTCGTGCTGGGGCAAAGTTCTTCCAGCCAAACCTTCAGGCTAGGGAGAAGTAAGCAGTGGGTTAGTTAAGACAAAACATGACATCGAGAGAAGACTCAGTGGGACCTCAGAGGAGCTTCTCAAAACCTGAAAGGGGGCTACAGAAAGGCTGGGGTAGGTCTTTGGAATAGGATCCAGGATGGCAGGACTAGGGGTAATGGATGGAAATTGGAAGAGGGGAGATTTAGGCTGGAGAGAAGAAAGAAGTTGTTTCCTGTGAGACTGGTGAGAGACACTAGAAGAGGTTGCCTAGAGAGGTTGTGGATCCCCCCTCAATCCCCCGTGGTGTTTAAGGGTGAGACTTTCAGCAACCTGCTGTGGTGAGAGGTGTCCCTGCCCATGGCAGGGGGTTTGGAACTAGGTGATCTTTAAGGTCCCTTCCAACCCCAAACATTCTATGATCTTAACAAAGCTCAAGTGCCAAAGAAAAAACACCAGCACAACGTCTTAAAGATGCACATTTCTGAGTCTCCTCCTGGATCTGGGGGCTCTCAGCTAGATCTTGGGGGGAGGGGAGGGTGTTATGGATTTAGGGAGTGTCAGAGTGGAGGAGCTTGGAGCAAGGATGTCCTGTGGGACTGTTGAGGAAAGTCCCTGAGTCCCAGCAGCCACACAGTAGCTCTTCCCAACTTGCAATCCCATGGAAAAGAAGCCATCTGGAAAATCCAGCCGTTGGTTGGCATGTGATTTTTTATTGTGCCAAAAAATAAAATAAAATATGGCAGTTTATTGCAGGCACATGTCAAAGAAATGTTAAGTTATTAAACAAAACCAAGACTTCAATTTTTTAAAAAAAGAGGCAAACCATACTTTCTTTGGTAGTTAAAAGAAAGGGGGGGAGCAGCTCTTTGCCGTAGGAAAGACACCATTCCTTAAAACATGTGATCACATCTCAAATATATGGTGTAATCCACTATTATTAGGGTATTTAAGATAAAAATGAGACTGGAGTACTTAAGTGAAACTCATCTCTCTATTAGGTTCCTTGATTTATACTTCAGATTTTACTGAGTACAAAAATCAGGAGGTGGGGGTTTTTTTCTTCCTTTGTTTTCTTCTTTCTTCCTTTTTCTTCCTTTCTTTTCCTTTTTTTTCTTTTTTTCCCTTTTTCCCTCCTTTCTCCTCTTTACTCCTTTTTGCCTTTTTTTCCTTTTTTTTTCCTTTTTTTCCCTTTTTTTTTCTCCCTATTTTCTCCTGGTTTTCTTCCTTTTCCCCCTTTTTTTCCCCCTCCCATTTTTCCTCAGTTTTTTTTCCTTTTTTTGCCTTTTGAAATTTTTTTTTCCTTTCCTTTAAAAAATTGCCATGGGCTGGGAACCTCAGGAGCTTGTTCCTTGTGTTCTTCATTAGTGGAAATACTTTTAACCCCTTTTCTGCGAGGATTGTAGAGTCAAGAGTGCAGGAATAAAGTCCAGAAACACCAGTATGTGCAGGGACACAGAGAGTATGGAGCCTGACTATAAAAAGGGCTTTTTTTCCCCTCTACTTTTGTGAAGAATTGTGTCATTTTGTTAATTCTGATCTCTTTGAGCCATTTGGTTGTGGTTAAGGGAGAGTGGGGCTGGGCTGGGTGGAAGTGCCTCTCAGTATGGCATCATTTGCCGTTAATATCCATCTAAAAATATCTGTCTATGTGTGTTGTTTTAATAGCTCTAATTCTGGAATGTGACGATGTAATTTTTATGAGGTTGGTGTAAAAAATCCTTTTTCTTTTTTTAACATTTTTTTTAGCCCTTCCCGACCTCTTTCTACCCTCCAAAAGGAAGGGAGGGAAAAGAGAAGGTACAGCCTCTCTTTATAGACCCACTTTCCTTTCAAAATTCTTGGTTTAATATAATTTTTTTGGGGTGGCTTTTCACTTGGTGGGGGTTCAAAACCCCATGCAAAGCTTTGATCTCATCCAGGTGGAAAATCCCACAGCTATTTTTGGGGCTGTGGTTCCCATCCCGAGTGAGGCAGGTGGCCGCGCTGCCGTGATTTGGCTCCAGCAGCTGAAGCACTTGGGCACCACTGGGCGTAATTAAAAACTACACCCTCATAAAAATGAAATACCAGGGAGAAGAAGGTGGTGTAAAAATACCTTGGGCAGCTTTTTTTTTTTTGCTCTGTTTGATTTTGTGGAGGCCCCAGCTTGTGCTTTCAGAAGGACCAAGGGAAACCTGCTGGTGGCCTCCCAATACCTGGAGGGGCTCCAGGAAAGCTGGGGAGGGGCTGTTTGCCAGGGCATGGAGCCACAGGATGAGGGCCAGTGATTTGAAACTAGAGCAGGACAGGGTTAGAGGAGACATGAGGAAGACTTTCTTGCCTGTGAGGGTGGTGACACACTGGCCCAGGTTGCCCAGAGAGGTGGTGAAAGCTCCATCCCTGGAGACACCCAAGGGCAGGCTTGCTGAAGCTCTGAGTGACCTGATCTAACGCAGGATGTCTCCATGACTTCAGAATTCTCCAGTGGGGAAGAATCTCATTGTCCCCACTTCCACCCAGCATCAGTGGGGATTATCATTAATTTTACCCCCAAAAAGGCTCATGCACCAGGTCATGGGATTCCATCTGGAATGACTGGTGAGACACTGGAAGAGGTTGCCCAGAGAGGCTGTGGATGCCCCCTCAATCCCTGGAGGTGTTTAAGGCCAGGCTGGATGAGGCACTGAGCAACCTGGTGTAGTGGGAGGTGTCCCTGCCCATGGCAGGGCAATTGGAACTAGATGATCCTTTCCAACCCAAATTATTCTATGATTCTGTGTCCCTGCAGGGGGTTGGATTAGATGCCCTCTGAAGTTTCTTTCCAATTTAACACATTCGATTACTCTGTGTCTCCAGGTTCACCATAATTTTTTCAACTTCTTGACCTATTTTTTTCCCAGTTTGCTCATGTGATGGAGAAATGCAGCTTGGGCAGGTTTTATGGGGCAATAAGGTTGCCAGGCAGGCATAAGGCATTAAAAGAGGAGCTGAACTGTTGGTCAGCCCACTAAATGGCCATTGGCTCCTCTCTCAGTGCTTCTCCATCACTGGGGACAAGACAGGACTTGGGTTCCCCGTCAGAGAAAGGGGAGTTTATGATGCTTGTCATGGGGAAAGCAGCCCTCCCAACACCCTCCTGGGAAACTCCATGACCTACAAGGTGGAGATGTGGTATCCCACCAACCGATGCATGAGCCTTTTTGGGGGAAGAAGTAATGTTAATCCCCACTGGTGGAAGTGGGGACACCAGCTTCTCCGCTGGAGGATGACGTGTCTGAAGTCATGGAGACAATCCAGCCTTGGTTTTTTCAGTGGATGGGCTAAATCCCAGTCATGGTGTATGTATCAACCTCCTCCCTGTCCCAGCATCCTACCTTCTGGTATCTCTCAGTGCTCATAGAAACCCCGCATGGGCCACATGGAGGTGCTGAGCGTGGGGAAGGCTTTATCATCAACTCTCCTAAGAAGTCCTCTGAGGACTCTTCAGATTTTTTGTCACCTTTAAAAATATTTCTTTAGAAACCAGGCTGCAGACTGTGTTTAATTCTGTCATGGACTCTACACCAAACCTGGTTGGAGAAAGAGCATGAAACACACCAAGAAACTGGAGCAACTTTATGAGATGTTGCAGTTTCATTTTAAAGAAAAGGAGCAACTGAAGTAATGAAATGAGCAAAATTCCACTGGGTTAAAACCCTTCCTACCCTGGGCATTGAGGGGGGCTTTGGGTCCTGCTCTGGGCTGATGTTTTTTGTATCCCAGTGAAGCCTGGGATAGTTGTGTGCCATCTCCAGCAAAGTTTTGGTCACCTTCATCTCCCTCAGCCCAGAGACCTGCTGCTGCTCTTGGGGAGGGCAAAGGCAAAGCATCAGCTCTTGATGTATTTGAGACGTTACAAACTTTTTAATGGAATAATTTGCTGATCAAAGGGAGCTATCCAGGAGCATGATGAATCTGACACAACCCATTCGTTCCTAATTACGGGTAACGTGCTAATGACTCTTGAATAACACTGTGCAGCAGGAGACAATTTTTTTTATTAAAAAAAAAATCATTTTTTTTCTCCAGTTCACAGAGCCAGGAGGTGAAAACCAGTCTGCTTCTGTGAGGAGACTTTATTCCTTCTGCTTTCACATCTCCTCAGCTCTAGGGAGAGGCTGGGGGATAGTGCTGACCCTTGTGCATCCCTGCAGATGTGGGGTTTTCAAAGAATCACAGAATGGTTTGGGTTGGAAGGGACCTTAAAGAAACGCCTCCCACTCAACCAGGTTGCTCAATGCCTCATCCAAACTGGCCTCCAGGGAGGGAGCATCCACCTCTCATGAGGGTTTCCCCTCCCCCAAGTACCTCACTGCTCCTCCTGCCCCACGGGATGAGGGTGATAAATACAGATACCACGGGGCTCTGCATCCTAAAATCCAATCTTTGGGGCTCCATCTGCCTCATGCAACAGGTTTGCTGCCATCTGGAGCGTCCTGCATTTGGAAGCTGAGCTGAATTCAGGCTGAAGTGGAAATTGCTGCCCGGGGTTGGGGAGAGGGGGCAGCTCTGGGGTGCTGGCAGGGAGCTCCCTGTGTGTAATTGTGAGGCCATGGCAATTTTTAAATTTTTTTTCTTTTTCCCCTGTAAATCTTGTAATTTCGTGCTTCAGAGCACAACAAAGTGAGAGAGCCAGCAGGGAGTGAATTAATTTCCCCCCCTGAGAGATGACACAGGGTGAGGGATGGACGTGGTGGCACCCACATTTGGGTTGAGAGAGAGAGAGAGACTCTGGGGCAGGTCCAGCTCAGAGCTTTACCTGGGGACTGGTGTGGTGTCTCTACTGGTTTTTCCCCCTTTTTGTTGAATTTTCCACCTCATCTGCTGCAATTCTTGTGGGGCCAGGGCAGGGACCTGCTTTGTCAAGGTCACCTCTGTGAAGCTGTCCTTGCCAACACCAAGGGAATTTCATGTGGTGGAAGTGGAGAAACCAAACCTCTGTCAAAAGAACATGTGGAAAAATAGGTGAAGCTCAGGCAGGCACTATGAGCATGAAGTCTAGCATGTGGTCCAGCACCTTCCTCAAGTGTTTGCCCTGGATCAGCCCTCATTGCACCCCCCCACCCATGGTTTTCACTGGAATTAGTGTTTTCATTTAAAAAAGTAATTAAAATGTCAGACCTTGAGCTGTCAGAACTGTTGCATGAGGGATTTTTTTGTGTTCACATCACCCGTGCACATCCATTGTTGTTGATAACAGGGAGAGGGCATGCCCATGGAGAGAAACTGCCTTGAACCAAGGAGCAATGGGTGCAGCTGGAACACAAGAGGTTCCACAGAAAGAGGAGAAGAAATTTTGTCAGAGTGAGGGTGAGAAAAGAGTGGCACAGGCTGCCCAGAGAGGGTGTGGGGTCTCCTCTGGTGGCATTCAAACTCCACCTGCTTGTGTTTTTGTGTGACATGATGTGGGTGTTCCTGCTCCAGGATGGGACTAGATGATCTTTTGACATCACTTCCAACTCCTGACTTTGTGGGATTGTGTTTGGGGGTGTTTCCTGTGGGGTTTCCTTCTCTGGAGACATTCAAACCCCACCTGCATGCCTTCCTCTGGGACCAGGTCTGGGTGTTCCTGCTCCAGCAGGGGGATTGGACTGGATGATCTCTTGAGGTCCCTTCCAATCCCTGATATTCTGTGATTCCCTGTGATTCTGTGACCATAGGACTGTGCCCTCAGCACGTTGCCACTTTTGTCCTTTATTTTTAGTGGTTTGGAGAAGTGAGTTTGGGAGTCAGTGGGGGTGCCGTTGCTGAGCAGCCCCAGGAAGGGGCAGCCCCAGAGACTTATCAAGTTTGGAATCCCATCTGCTCCTGAAACTCCTGGGCTTTAGACTCCACTCACGGTGCATCCCACTCCACAAATGATGCCTCTCTGCTTTGGGGGGGGTGAGGATGCTATGCTGGAGCAGGGGTGGATGTGGGATATGGGAGATTCTTTTTTCTTTGTAGCTGCAAGTTTAGGGAATTAACAAACAGCCCTTTCTGGAGGTGATTAAAGCCAGGGTGATGACAGCAGGGGAACCTCTGAGCCAGGCACTGACCCCCAACACAAACCTGTCCTACAATGAATTGGTTGTTCAGAAATATACTAAAAAAAAAAAAAACAACAAAAAACCAGAAAGAAAAATTCTCTTAAAAGCATGGACAAGGAAATAGGTTTTGGGAAAGAAAATTCCCTTAAAAACAAAACTAAGGCATGGATGAGGAAACAGGTTTGGGAGCAGCAGCTGGGTACCACAGGGTTGTTTTTGGCTTTTTGTTAGGGCTTTATTCCCTCTCCCAGTGCCCAAATGAAACTCCTTTTCTCAGCTGGCACCCTCCAGTGCTCACCCTCAGCAGTGACCCACCAACTCCCAATTGTTCCTCTCCTGTCTTCATCTGCTTGCAGGATTTCCCTCCATTTATAGAATCATAGAATGTTTTGGGTTGGAAGGGATCTTAAAGATCATCAAGTCCCACCCCCCTGCCATGGGCAGGGACACCTCCCACTGCACCAGGTTGCTCAATGCCTCATCCAGCTTGGCCTTAAACACTTCCAGGGATTGAGGAAGCATCCACAACCTCTCTGGGCAACCTCTTCCAGTGTCTCACTATCCTCAAAGGAAAGAATTTCTTTCTTCTCTCCAGCCTAAATCTCCCCTCTTCCAATTTGCATCCATTCCTCCTTGTCCTGCCATCCTGGACCCTATTAAAAAGTCCTACCCCAGCCTTTCTAAAAGGACCCCTTCAGATACTGAGAAACCACTATGAGGTACCCCCTGAGCCTTCTCTTCTCCAGGCTGAACAATCCGAAGTCCTTCAGTCTGTCCTCAGAAGGGAGGTGCTCCAGCCCTCTCATCATCTTCATGACCCTCCTCTGGACCTGCTCCATCCGCTCAATGTCCTTCTTCTGTTGAGGGCATTTTGCCTGCTTTCTTTGGCTCTGGCACTGCAGCAAACATCTCTAGGTTACCTGTGTCTGCATCTGTTTCCACACCTGTTTTTTGTCAAATTATGTTGGTTTCTCCCCCTTTTACTGATTGCACAATGTTCCAGCAAGATGCCTTCATCCCTGCTAACAGCTTGAGGAGGCCTGCAGCACTTTCTATTCAAACACCCACAAAAATAAGCAGTTTTCATCCTGGTCACTTGGATGAGTTGCTGAACTCCTCCTGAGTCACTATAAACTCTGTGAAGGCATGTTCATTATTTATTCAGAATTTAATCCTGCCTGAGCCAAATCTGAGAAGTGAGTGGAACTTTTTTGGTGTTCAGATGTTAAAATCGAATATACATGGTAGCTTTAGGCACAGGGGAGTCATCTGTGGCCAGAATGTAGTTGATGGATCCATACAAGGGTGGGAGCTGGACCCTTCACTGGACTTCCCAACTGAAGTTGGGCATCAGTTGTGTCAGAGATTGGGGTCACCCATGCAGAGAGGATGGAGATGTTGGACCTGACAGCTTGCTGAAGTCGCAGTTTGGTCTTGGAGCAACCTGCTCTAGTGGGAAGTGTGCCTGTCCCAGGGTAGGGTGTGGGACTGGATGAGCTTTAAGGTCCTTTCCAACTCAAACTTTTCTATGATTCTCCTTTAAACCTCCAAAATTTATTGTGAGGGAATTTGGAGAGCTTTTTTTTTGTGGTCCCCATTTGTGGTGAGGGCAGGATTATCCCTGGGTCCTAATGTCTGCAAGCTGTGTAGTGCAGGGAGAGCTGTAGCCTATGATGGGATGTGCTGGTCATACTGGTGTGGCAGGACAGAGTACACAGGGAGTCCTGCCCTCCTGATGCACCCCATGAATCAAAGCCACAGAGAGCCAGTTTGGGCACTGCTGTGGGGGATTGTGTCTGGAGGAGGGGGGGAAGAGGATGGCAGCCTTCCACCCACCACTGTCTCTCTTTTGCAGGCTCTACAAGTGGCTCGTCAGTTCCTGCTGCAGCAGGCCACGGGGCTCAGCTCCCCTAGCAGCAACGAGGGCAAGCAGCCAGCAGTGCAGGTGAGCCAAGAGGACATGTACATGTGTGTGTGTGTGCCCCAGTGTGTCCCCATCACCTCCTCAGTTGAGACAGGTTGAGCTGCAAAGTGATGCTATGGGACAGTAGACACAGAAACACATGGTGGCTTCATCTCTGGGACAGCCGAAGCACATCAGGAGCTCCCAGAGAGTTAAATCTGACCTGAAGAGTGAGAAAGTGGGTGGGCGGCCTGGGGAAGCTGTGGCTGCCCCATCACTGGAGGGATTCAAGGCCAGATTGAATGGGGTTTGGAGCAACCTGGGCTGGTGGCAGGTCCCTAACCAGGGCACTGTATGGGCTTTAAAGTCCCTTCCAACCCAAACTAGTCTATAATTCTCCAATCAGCCTCCAAAATTTTAACAGGGGTGAATTTAGAGAGGTTTGTTTGTGGGCCCCATGATGGAAAAGGGCCATGTGAGGGAAGGGCTGGCTCTAGGTGGTGTCTAGGTGGATGGAGGAGAGAAGATCATCGTGTGCCACCATACCTGGGAACAGCGTTTCAGGTGGGGAGGTGCAGTTTCCCAGGGTTGGGGCACGTCAGGATTCATGCTGGGTGATGTGAGCAGGGTGTGGGGCTGCATAAGGGACAGCCCCCTAAGGATGATCCCTTGGGCCCAGAGTCAGGGCAAGTCCTTCAACATGGGACAATCTCTGTAAGAGGACAGAGTCCTGACTTGGGTAGGCTTTGTAGTATTGGCAAGAAAATGGGACTTTGAGTGCATGCAGCACCCTTGGGTGGCATCCTGTCCCCATCAGGGACCTCACCTTCACTGCCCTTCTCTGCAGCAGAGAAAAGCAGCAGAAGGGGGGAGTGAACCTGGGGAGAGGGAAACAGAGAGAAGCAGAGCCTGAGTGCTGGGAAGTGACAATTTAAATAGCTGTGCGGAGGGGCTCTCCCTTCAGGCTAATTAAATTTATCGGAGAACAGCAGGTTACCTTATTAGAGCCACGTGGGTTTAATTAACAAAGGAAAGTAATTAGCACAAGCGCTCTCAAGAGCTGGAGGTCCTGCCTATGCCAGGCTGAGCCGTGTGGCAGCAGGAGGGCTGTGAGAGCCAGGGCTGGGCTGGGCCATCACCAGCTCCTCTCCCAGAGCTGTGGCTCCCTGACACCCTGCTGTGGGGTGGGGATATTTCTGGGGCATTGAGCCAGTGAGGATGTTAGTGACAGGCAGTGATGGGATGCTATTAAAACAAACAGGGAGCTACTGGGCTCTATGGGATCACAGAATTGGAGGGTTTTTTGAGCATGAACCCTCTCTGCCCTTAGATGCCTCTCCCAGTGCTGCCAGTTTCAGGGTGGGCTCGGGGGAGCCTGGAGCCTCCCTGGGCTGCCCCATTAGGTTGGGAAGCAGCAGCCAGGTGGGAGCAGTGGGAATTAGTCAGGGCACAAACAGGCAGCTTTTTCCAGTGGTGCTGGCAGGAAGGAAATGCAGTCACTGCGTGGAAAATGCCTGTGAAGGACAAAGGCAGTGGGGGTGAAGTCACATTCCGGTAACACACCTCGCTCCCCTCTGTGGGTGCATGTCCCTGCCTGTGCTTCACTTCTCCTCCACTCCTCCTCCTGCCTCCACTTTTCCTCATGCACTTCCTCTGCACTTCTCCTCCTGCCTCCACTTCTCCTCCTGCCTCCACTCCTCCTCATACACTTCTTTTCCAGTTCTCCTCCTGCCTCCACTTCTCCTACCTGCACTCCTCCTGCACTTCTCCCCCTGTTTTTCTCCTCCTGTATTCCTCCTTCACTCCTGCCTGCACTTCTCCTGTCTCCATATCTCCTCCTGCTTCTACTTCTCTTCCTGCATTTCTGCCTCCACTCCTCCTCCTGCTTCCACTTCTCCTCCTGTCTCCACTTCTCCTCCTGCACTTCTCCTGCCTGTCCCTCACTGCTGTCTCTGCCACATTCCCACTGTGATACACACACACACGTGGCTCTTGCCACTCGTTTGACATCCCCTTCCCCCACTTTAGTCCACCATTCTCTCCCTCCTCCTCCCCTCCCTGCCCATCTGGCCAGCGGCTTGGCCCGAGTGAGCTGGATTTGCTTTCCCCTCCCCTCCTCCCTCCTTCTCTTGCAAAAAGACTTGTGAAAGTTGGAGACGTGAGTCAGAAATAGCTCATAACTCAGCAGCGACCCGGCCCCTTCCTCCCCCTCGGCCCCGCCGGCAGCTGGAGCAGGATCTGACCGAGGGGAGATAGAGGATTAAGCAGACTCCTTTGAAAGGAAGTTTATCTAACTGCAGAGCCGTGTGGGTGAGACTGGCCAGGACAGCTGGAGGAGGAGGAGCAGGAGGAAGGCTGCTGGGTCCCAGTGCAGCAGCCCCTGTCTGGGGAAGGAGGGGAGAGTTCATCAGGACTGGGGTGTTCATGGCAGTGTCTGGGTTCTGGGCTCCCCTCCATGTGCCAGCTCAGACCCCCTCCAGCTTTGCCTGGGGACAAGGGGTTGGATTTCCATCTCACCTGGGAGGAATCACAAATCAGAAGATGCCCCCCAGAGTGTCCCAGTGCCCAAATCCCAGGACGGCTGCAGGTTCCTTTGCTTGCTGACACTACACCTTTGCAGCTCCCTGCCAACCAACTGATGGGGTGGGGACATTTCTGGAACACATCCTGCGGGGATGTTAATGATGGGCAGTGATGGGATGCTCTTAACACAAACAAGGAGCTTTTGGGCTCCATGAGAACTTGGAGCTGGAGCATGAGCCCTCCTCTCTGCCCCCAGGTGCCTGGAGAGGGGGTGGATGTGCAGAACCTCATGGCTACTTCTGAAAAAATTATGAAAGAATCCTCCCTAGTTTTATTTCTTTAAAAATGTTAGAATCCTGAGGACTGCTGACAAGGTGTTTCGTTGGAGGAGTTTGGCTGCAGAGCACTCCTTTCCTGCCTGTGGCTGGTCAGGAACATCAAATCCTGCTGGTGTGAGGACCCAGTGTAGGGTGCAGGAGGATGTGAGGTGGGGTCTGGCCATGTCCCGTATCTTCAGTGCTGGGATAGATATTCCTGTCTCAGAGGCACTGTTCATTCATGGGGTGCCCTTTTTTGGGTTCCCTTTCCCTGCTGGCTCCATGAGGTTTCCCAGCATCAGTTTGGAGCAGCTTGCTGTTTAAAAGCCCCAGAAATGGGAGAGAGGCTGGAGGGAAAGGGGAGAAGAGTTCGGAGCAAACTGCAGGAAATTGCTTTTCTTTTGTCTGCTGTGGCCCGGGGAGGGCAGCCGAGTGGAAAAGTGTATTTTGTTGATTTGAAACTTGAGTGAAATGGGTAATGAAGACAGATCAATACCAGCCCTTCTGTGTTCCCTCTCCAGGAAAAAAACCACAGCAGCCCATCCGTCTCGGCGCTGGGTTTTTCCATCTGAACTCTCAGCACTGCTGTCCATCTCTGCTCCCCCCCCTGCTGCTCCCCCTCATCCTGCCCAAAGCCCCCCACTCTGCTGCTATCACCACCCCACTCTGTGCTCCCTGCTGCCATAAGGGTCTTGTGGATTAATGTGGGGGATGGCAAGGGAATTGCTTCAATCCCTGTGGATTCAGTGTGATGAGCCGTGTGGGCACCCCATGTCCATGGGTGCAGCCCAGAGGTGTGTGAGTGACAGTGGCTCACCCCAAGGAAGGGGCTACCAGGCTTCAACCTCTGCCACCAGTATCCCTCAGCAGCTCCCTTTCAACTTCCAGCCACTTGCAGCCCAATTATGTGTGATTAGTGCCTCCCCCAGTGGGGTGCACTGTACTAACGAGGGTGCCTGTTGTGTTGGACACTCAGGGGATTGATTCCTCCTTTGCTCTGCGTGTGGCTGGTTGTCCTCCACAGGATCCTCTGGCACCTACTTGACCCACGCTGCTGCCCTCCTCCTGCCACCACCACCTGCCAGGGCAGTTACTCCTTTGGTGTTAAAGTTGTTCAAAGAATTCCCAGAATAACCTCAGAACCCAGGCTGGCACATGGAGCTGGAGTAAATCTGAATTTGGTTTCTCTTCTGAGTCTGGGTAAATTTTGGTCCATTGTCTCTGTCCCATCGTGGTGAGGTCCAGCATGGCCTGGGCAGTGTGGGGTTGGAGTAGTGGTTTGATGTCCCCATATACACATCCAGGTGTCTATAACCATGGCTGAGGTGACACTGGTACAAGTGGCATTGCTGCCTGGCCCTGGCTGTTGGGAGCTCTGAGCCAGCCAGATCCCAGAGCTATCTTGGGGATGCTGAGTGCAGGAAGGGACATGTGGAAGTGAAAGGTTTGTGTTCCTCCTGCCATGGCAGCAAGAAGGGGAGGTTGCTCATCCCTTGCCCCTAAAAACAGCTGATCTGAAGTCATAATCTTGGTGATGATAGATTCTTTCCCTTCTGTTCCCAGCCACCTACTTCCTTCACCAGCTTCAGTTTGTTTCTGTCTGGAATTGACAGGGCTGTTTGAAAAGAAAAACAGCACAAACAAGTCTGCTGATGTTTCTAATTGGGAATTAAGACCTGAGATTAGATCAGAGACAAGGTTCCGCTGTGCCCCAGGCTCTGTGGGAAGCATCGAACACCCCTGGGAGCTCATGTTGGGATTTGGTTGTCCACAGAGCCCCTTCCTGGGTCAGTAGGGACAGGGAGGGACAAGATCTGGGCTGTGCCCTGGTCTGGTAGAGGAGCTGGGATGTGTGGTTTTAGATACAGACCTGGAGATGCTCCTTCCCATGGAGGGGCTCCCTGGAGACACAGCAGCTCCTGCAGCAGCCTCCTGGTGTGGGTGACAGTGGGGCTGGGAGGTGAAGGTAGGTGCAGGGGTGCTTTGAGGCTGAGCAAACCATGGGCTGATGGAGGATGTGCCAAACTGGTGGCCCTGGGGGTCAGGAGGGTGGCCATCCTTCTGATGGGGGATGGGGCAGCCCCACAGCACCAGGAGCCACAGGGCCACGGGTTTCCCTGCTTGGCTGGGAGCTGCAATCTGCTTCCAGTAAAAAAAAAAACCAATAAAAAAAAAAAACAACAAGAAAACAACCCTGAATCTCTTAAGATTTAAATAAAACCATCTCTCCTCCATCCCTCTGCTTTCCGCCCGGCCAAATCCTGTTTGTCTCAGCTGTCAGAGGCAGAGCTCTTACACCGACTTTCCCCTCTGATACCCAGCTCCTTTTCCACCCACTGCCTGGAGATCCACGTCCTGCCCCTGCTCTGGCACAGAGGGATTTTACAGCCTGGAAAATCAGCCCCTGGTGATGCTGCTTGGCCGGTGGCAGCCGCAGCCCCGGGGCTCTCTGGGAGGCAGCAGGAGCTGTTAGTAAGCAGTTTTGTGGGGTGGCAGCCGGCCAAGGAGTGAGTCAAACCCTTCCCCAGCCGCTGTGGGGCAGATGCCAGCTGGTGACGCGCGGCTGCTGCGGGGCTGGCGGATGGGACCTGCTTCCCATTGCCTGTGGGGACAGTCCCCAGCAGCTCTGGGTCACAGTGAGGGACTTTGCTGCCAGGAGGATGAGATGGAGAGAACATGGCTTACAACTCATCACCCTCACACACTCTGTGCCCTTTGGATCCATGTGTATTGGATCCAAGATTTGGAGGTGACTGTTGCCCAAAGTTGCCCTGTTATCCAGGGATGTTGTGCTGGCCTCGTCCCCTGCCACAGGGAAGATGGTGGGCACTGAGTGCTGTGGATACAAACCAAGCAGCTGAATCATCTTGGGAGGCCACATCACCCTTCTCCCTGTTAGCAGCTCATCAGTCCTGTGGGGCTCTGGGCCATTCTTGGGACAGATATTTCATAATCATTTAGGTTGGAAGGGACCTTTCAATTCATCCAGTCCAGCTGCTTGTCCAACTGTGACAAGCCTCATATCTGGACAGGGACTTGAACCCTTAACCCTCAGATTAGGACTCTGATGCTCTCCCATCTGAACTACACACCCAGGTCTGCCCCCATCTTATTGTGCTGGGGCAGGGACTGTCACCATCCCTGAGGGCACCAAAGGAGGCAGCTGGGGCTGTCACCAGAACCTGGAGTGGGCACCATGGCATTGGGGTTTGCTGCCCCAGCTGCCAGTCAAGCCAGTGGCTGTATGTAGGATTTTCCTCACTAGAGAAAGTTTCTGCCTTCCTGGAAAAGCTTTGGCAGGAGTGGGATGTTTTCGGTGCTGGGGTAAATTTTTCTGTGGCTTCAGCAGCTGTCAGGGCTCAGGGAGGTGTCAAAGCCCACTTGCCACTCTCAAGAGCCCCTGGTGAAGCCACCACCATTTCCCTGTGTCACCTCCACATCCCAGCGCGGGAGGAAAAAAATAAAAAAACAAAACCCCAATGCATTTAATGCAGACAAAGGTTGTATGAAAATATAATTCTGCTTTTGTTAGCAGCCATCAAACTCTAAAAAGCGTCACTTTTGTTTTCTTGTAACATTGTGAAAACCTCGTGTCGGATCGAGAGCTGGGGCCCTCTCTACTAATCGCCTCTCCTTTGTGTTTTTAGATTATAGGGGCAATTAGTGTTGTCAAAACCTCTGGCAATTCTCTTTGCTCTTGACAGGGTGTCAGTCCGCTGGGCGAGAAATGGAAGGTGTTATAACTCTCCAGTAATTAGGATGCCTCCGATTTGAAAATGCCAGCAAACGTGTAGGAGAGGCCGTGGGGGCGGGGAGCCCGCATGGATTTGGAGGGGGGGGGGAAGATGTGGATGAGCAATTAATTAGGGGCTCTCATTCCAAGCACGTTGCCAGCTGATGAATTGGCAAAGGGAAATTAGTGGGATGCTCAGCTGCTGGTGAGCGGGCGCACACTCCGCTGGCACCGGGCTGGCCGTGCCTCCCAACATCCCTCCTTCCCAGATGTTCACCTGGGGCTTTGCACAGCTGGCTGCCAGCACCTGAACCACCAAGATGCCAGTTCTCCATCAGTGCTAGTGCCACCAGAGACACTTGGGGACCAGCAATGATGGAGCCCTGGCAGAGCTTTGCAGCAAATGTTCAGGCTCTTAGGGATCCCCCTCCCCAGTGATGGAGCCAGCGTGGTGGGAGGTGTGGGCAGCAGCAGCCCTTGGGTGAGAACAGGGTCAATTAATCAATAACTCTGACATGGAGGCAGCTGAGGGGGTTTGGGGAGGGAATCACCACAGGCAACAAATGAAACTCGGGCCGTTTGTGACCCCTCCCTCCAGGAAAATGCCTGAGTAAACAGATAAGCCTTGGCAGTCTCCTTGAAGGTCAGTGTGCCCCTTCCATGGAGGGGAGGTACAGCACGAAGTCACCCCCAGGGTTCCCTGTCCCACTGCAGTGGCTGGAGGAGCTGGACGTCAGGTCCAGGCTGGGGGAAGCCTGGGCATTGCTGGGAATGCTGGCAGGAGGGACTGGTGGGTACTGGGCTTTCATTTGGGTTCTGCTGGGTGCTGTGGAGATCAATATATTGTTTTGCTGTCCCTTGTTCTCTGAGGTCCCCAGAGCTATGGGTGAGGAGAGGAGACATCATCTGCTTTGGATCAGATTTAGAGACCGGAATGGGCTAAGCTGCATCCCATGTGCCAAGGAGTTGTCCCTTCCTGGGGTCCCCGTGGAGACCTCAGCACTACCTGGCTCCTCACTGGCTCTCCTGCTCATGACCAGCAGTGGTCATCTGCTTTCCTAGGAAAAGGGGGCGTCCAGGAAGGATTCTTAAATTAAAACCATAATCCTTGGGCTGGCAGGATTGACAAATGACTTGGAGATGACAGGTCCTGAGGACTGTGTTTGGGAAGGTGGCTGCTGCTCCACCTGGGCAGGATCCATCACCTTCTGTGGTGCTTTGCTCTGGGGCTGTGGACCTGTGTGGGGATAACCAAAGGCAGGGACTGGCAGATTTCCTTATCCCTCCCTCCACTTGGCATGGTAATTGTGCCAATTACTGCTGTCACCTTGATGTGTCTATGGAAACCCTGGTTACCTCTTCCTCCATGGCTGGCTTTGCAAAGTTATTTGGGTGATTTGTATCTCCCCCAGCTCCCCTTGGAGTTTCCCTCCTCCCTGCAGCCTCTGGGACCCCAGGGGATGGAGCAGTGCCAGGCATCTTTCCTGTGCTGGCAGGAGGGGAGGGAGCTGTGGTTTGGAGCTCTCTGCCCCTGGCTCCTCTTGATGCTGAATTCCTCTGGCTGAATTGCATTCCAAGAAGATCCCGTGGGCAGAGAGAGCATCCTGCCTGCAGGGTGTGGGGAGCTCCTCTTTAGGAAGCTTAATCCCAGAGCCAGCTGCACCCTGAGGCATCTCTGTGCCATCACTACATCCCTGGCCGTGCCATGCCAGGACAGACCAGTGGCCAAGGGCAAGGATGGGCATGGAGGGTGCTGGGGGAGAGTCTGGGGGAGTGGCAGCACTTACAGAATCATAGAATGGTTTGGGTTGGAAGGGACTTTAAAGATGATTTAGTTCAAACCCTCCTGCCATAGGCAGGAACACTTCCCACTACACCAGGTTGCTCATCCAGCCTGGCCTTGAACACCTCCAGGGAAGGGGCACTTCTTAAGGCACTTCATCCATAAGAGAGACCCTGGGTTGTGACATGAGCCATGAGGAATGTGATCTCAGGCTCCAATTCACTTATTTCACCAACCTCTTGGGAGACAAACATCCAGTTGGTCCATCTTCCCAAAAGCTCAGTTCATCCCAGCCCTGCAAGAGCAGGATTTGGAGTCCAAGCTGTGCACGGTGTGTATGGATGCCACCCTGCAGAACCTCAGCCCTTCAAGAGCAGGATTTGGGGTCCAAGTAGGGTACCATGGATGCCACCCTGCAGAATCCCAGCTCTTCACTTAAAGGCTGAGAGGCTGTCTGACATTTGGGGAGGGTTTTCCAGGGTTGGAATTGGGAATGGTGACCTGTCCTTCCTCTCTGCAGGTCCCTGTGTCCGTGGCCATGATGTCCCCACAGATGATCACGCCGCAGCAGATGCAGCAGATCCTCTCGCCCCCCCAGCTCCAGGCCCTCCTGCAGCAGCAGCAGGCCATAATGCTGCAACAGGTAACGCTGGGCTGAGGCCATGCTCAGCCAGACCTTCTCATAGCTGGTGTCCAGCAGTGATGGGGCTTCTTGGGGGCATAAAGACAGGTTTCCACCTTGGAAAACCCCCTCCCCTTGTTTCCTTGGGGATTCATGACCAAGGGGGTGAAAAGAGCTGTGGGTACCAAGAAAGGATGCTGTTGTCCTGAGTCAGGGTCTCAGAACACACAAAGCTCCCCTGCACAAGGTCTGGTTTGGGGCTGCCCATCTCATGGGGAGAGCTGGGCTCGGGGTGGATGCTCTTGGCTCAAGGGATCCCAAGGAGAGCCCCTTTTTACCCCCTGCTTGAGCTCTGAGGCAGGTGCCTGTGGGTTGGTTTCTCTTGAGTGCTCTCTTTCCAAATAATTCAGTCGGACGTAAAACCAATGGGGAGGGATGTAATAAGGAGGGGGAGAAAGAAAGAAAAAAGCACAACAAAACCAGACCTCAACTCTCAAACAAAGCAGGTCTGCTTGGATAAACACCTCCTGCAGGAGGGAGAGAGAGAAGGAGAAATCCCACAGGCATCTCCCCACCCTTCCTCCTGCCTCCTCTACCTGTTTACTCCAAACAGGCTGATAAGGATTCAAGGTTGGCCCCCAGGGGAAGAACAAAGGGTAAACACTACCCTGGGTGGGTCCTGCTCCGAGCCTCGGTGGAGCCGGATAAAGAAACACGTTTGACTGCAAATTAAACAACCCAGGCCGGAATAGCTCACATTCTCCACCGGCAGAAAACCAAACATCACACCTCTCACCCCTGACCCAATGTTCCCGAAGCCTCCCTCCACTGTGTTGCCGAGACCTGGCTTTGATTGGCTTTTGGGTAAACACCCAGCCCTTCCCCAACCTGTTCCCCACAGCAAAAGCAAAGCTGCTGCTGTCAGCGCTGTCAGCCCCGAGCTGATAAAGGCTTCCCGGCATCCAAAGGGGCATTCCTCAGCTGCCACCATTGCCCCTGTGCGGGGTACGGGGCTCGCTGACCTCCCCGTGCCTCCAGCCCCCTCCTGCACACCCAGCAAATCCATCACCAACAGTTTATGTAGAGGCCAGAGTGAGAACTGGTGTCGACACCAGCAGGTCCCAGCGTTCGATCCAGCAGACTGGGACCCACTCTGCTGGCTTGTCATGGAGCCACACTTGTTTTGCTCCATTTTACTGTCCCAGAAAAAAACCCTCTTTTTGAGCTCTTTGATGAGTCAGGTTGTCTGAGCTCTCACCTCCCATGAAAGGGGGTGCAGAACTGAGGTCCCAGTGCTTGCAGGGTTGCACTGAACAGACCAGAAACCATGGCTGCTCCCAGCCAGGAGCCCCCACAGCACATACAGCACTTGCCAGGGGATTTTGGGGATTCCACCACGTTGAAAATGGGGTTTCGCCACTGCTGAAACACTGTGTTAGAAGCCAGAGTGCCCATTTTCCTAAAGGGGTCTCCCACGTCCTGGAGTTTTATGACCCCCCTTCAAATAAACTCCCCTCAGGACAACTGTAAATCCTCAGGATGCACAGGAATTACTGAGCTGGGGCAGAGGGGGGGTGGGATTGTGATTCTCCTTCCTGTGGCCCCACCAGAGTTTGGTGGCAGAAAGCCAGGGCAGCATTAATACAATGGGTGGGCTGGGCAGTGGTGGTGGTGTTGGGTTTTTTTACTTACTGGGGGGATGCAGAGTTCTTTGGAACCTGTGCCCAGGGTTCCTTCTGCAGCCCTGGGTGTTTATCCCTGCCACAGGAGCAGTGCCAGCAGCTGGCACGGCCATGGCAAAGCCCGGTGTCGGGCAGAGAGACGCCATGGGGGTGTTGCTGCTGCTGATATGAGCTATTCTTTCTCTCCTGTCCCTGCCTCCTTCCCTCCCAGTTGCAGGAATACTACAAGAAGCAACAGGAGCAGCTTCACCTGCAGCTACTGACGCAGCAGCAAGCTGGAAAGCAGCAACCCAAAGAGGTGAGTGAGTGAGTGAGTGAGTGAGTGAGTGAGTGAGTGAGTGAGTGAGTGAGTGAGTGAGTGAGTGAGCTCACACTGACCCTGCTGGGCCATCAAATCTGGCTCCCAATTGAAGGAGAGATCAGCACAAAACAAGGAGTATGAGAATCCCAGTACCCAGGGCAACTGACTGGGAGCCAGTGGGGTCAGGACACAGGGACATCCTTCTCCTGGGAGGTGCTGGGAATTCCTCCTCCTCCCTGTCTGCCATCTGGCACTTGCACTGAGCAGTGTGGATCTCAGCAACACCTCCTTGTCCAGCCATTTGGGAGCTGTGGGGGAGGTGTGGGTTGGCGTGGGTGGTTGTGGTTGGGTGATGATGTTTGGGAGTGTTTATGGGGTCGCCGGATGAGACACCTGGTGTAGTGGGAGGTGTCCTTGCCCATGGTAGGGGGGTTGGAACTGGATGATCTTTAAGGTCCCTTCCAAATCAAACCATTCTATGATTTTGTAACAGTGGGGTGCTGAGGCTGTCTATTGCAGTCACTCATCCTAAAATCCAGCACCCCCTGAGCATCCCTCACCCACTCTCAGCACTCTAAAATTCAGCTTTCTTTTGAGCAGGAAGGTGTTGAAGCCCAATCTGCACACTGGAGCAGTGGCAGCAGGGGCTTGATGGCAAAGAACTTGCCAGTAACGGGGGAAAAAGGTGTCTGGAGCAGCCTGGGGTCAGAGCAGCACCCACTCAAGCCTTCAATAGGCTTTGATCCTGACTTTCAGAGTGGGATGTTGGTGTATTTACATAGTGTGTGCAGGGTCAGGCTTTATCAGAGCCATCTCCAGGAGCTGTATGAGCTGCTTGCACTCCAGGAACAGGGGAGGCATAAATCTGAGCTTCCTCAAGGACTTTCCCTTTGGCCGTGGTGATGCCATCCATATATTGCAGCAACGAACAGGGATGTAATTAAGCTCTAACAAAGGGTTTGCATAGCGGGCTCCTGGTTTTAAAAAGCACATGTTAACTTTTAATTAAATGGTACAGAGGAGATGAGAAATTTATCCTCTCAGAAAGTCTGAGTGGCCAGCAGGAGGGAAGAGACGCTGCTAAGGGGGATGGGTGTGTGTTCCCCTCACAGACAGGAAAAGCAGCCAGGGACTCCTGCGAGGGGATGCCACAGTGTTTCTCCTCCCCAAAACTCCCACCCAGGCTTTTGGGACAGATGCTATTAATAAAGGCTGCATTTGGCAGCAGCACTTGCCTTCTGGGAACAGTGATGCCATTGCATCCCCCCTGGTGGCACAAGTTGTAGCTGGTGTGTCTGGGATGCTGCCCCAGAGCCACTCTTAGCTGGCATCATCTCCCTCATGGAAATCCACGGTGATGTTTTAATTGGGGCCCTACTGCAAGGTTTGTAAACCCAGTGCCTTCTGCTTTCCCTCTGCATGATTTCAAGGACTGGCTGGGTGTAATGGTGAGGCTGCATCTCCTCTGGGGGGGGATCAGGAGGTGGGAAGGGCTTGGTGCCCCCACAGCTGTGTTGTGTCTCATGGAGAAGAGGCATCTCATGGAGAAGCAGCTCAGATCTCCCCAGGAGGAATGACCATGGCTGGAGGTCCCCTGGCAGGCACTGAGATGGGGAGAACAGGAAAAGAGGGGATGATGGAAACATGTTGGAAGTGCCTGTGGGCAGCATCCTGTCCCAGAGGATGTGGGGGGATGTCTGTGTCTCTGTGGGGCTGAGTGAGGCAGCCATGTCCATGCATCCCACTGGGATGGAGCTGACCTTCAGCACATTCCAGCCTGTTCAGGATGTAAGAGTGAACCCCAAGCCCTAGCAGCATCCTGGGGAGGAGAAAGTTGCAGGGCTGGGATAGCTCTGGGTAGCCCCTTGTCCTCATGCTAAGCAGCAGCAAAGCCAGTGTCTGCCATTCTGCTCTTTTCCCTGGCCTCTTCTCCCCAATATTCCCCAAGGAGTGAAGCCAGAGGGTCTGTGTGTGCCCCCAAAGCTGGCAGTGGGGGCTGTCCCTCTGTCTAGTCCAAGGCAGGCAGCAGTGGGGGCTGCCTGCTGCCTAACCTCGGTGTCAGCTTAATGAACTGCTCCTGTCAGTCCCTCATGTCACGCCAAAACTCCTCCTGATGTGCTCATAAATCAAAGTGACGGCGGCTCTTACCCTGTTTGCTGCACCCACTCATCTGCGTCTAATGCACAGGCCAAGTCCAGACCCCAAACCCCTCTGCTGGGGTGGGAGACGAGGCCAAGCTGGGGGGGCTACAGAGGATCTGGCCCTGAAATGGAGTCACCTCCTCTGGCTGGCGCTGGAGGGTCCCCACTGGGGGGGACATGGCTGATGTTTGCTGAGCTGGGGCTTTCTGAGGGGGGAGAAGGAGGAGAGTGGAGCTTGTGGGGTGATGGCTGGGGATGTTAGGGTGAGGGTGGTGAGACACTGGAAGAGGCTGCACAGAGAGGTTGTGGATGCCCTGTGATCCCTGGAGGTGTTTAAGGCCAGGCTGGATGAGGCATTGGGCAACCTGGTGTAGGGAGGTGTCCCTGCCCATGGCAGGGAGGTTGGAACTAGATGATCTTGAAGGTCCCTTCCAACCCAAACCCTTCTATTTTTGTTGTCAATGAAGCTGGGGGTGAAACTGAGGCTCTCACTGCCCAACCTTGATCAGGGCAGGCTCTGTACTCAGATACCCAGGTGCCAGTGGGTGGATCCACATTTGTGCTCCTCATCACTCCAGGTGGTTGGAGCCTGGGCAGTTTGCTGGCTGTGCCGTGCAGCAAATTCTCTCCAGGGACTGACAGATTATCTTCCCTGGAGAGAAGCTGCCCTTGGTTTGGTATCACCAGAACAGTTGTGCACCTGCCAGGAACCAGAACTCATATTCCCAGGGCTGGTCCCATCCCTCTGTCTGCGTTCTGGTGGGGCTGGAAAGATGCACACGTGGATTTGAAGCACATGAAGTTTCAGATTCATTCCTGCCAGAATCACTTGTGGGTCCAGGCTGTTGGGTCCTGGGGGAGGTCTGGCACTGCTAGCTCTGGGGTGGCTGGTTGCAGGGCTGTGAAGAATGGGAGAGGCACAGAGATGTGCCCAGGAGATCCTTATGACTTCATCCTCTCAATTTCCTTCTGCCCTGAAGCCTGGAAGTGCAGTGAATTGGGGTTGTGTTTGTGCAGAGCCTGGGCTTGCCCTGGGTCCTCTGGGGAGGATGGTGGTGGAACCAGAAAGAGGAGGAGAAGCTCATCCCATCCCATCCCAGTACCAGTTTCTAACCAAGGTGAGGACATGTGTATCAGAGTTTTCCCTCACAGGAGATGGGGACACCATGGGGGACAGTGCTGCATCCATTAAGACCCTTGGAAATGCAGCCTGGTCCTGACTTTTCTCCTCCATTGTGGTCCCACAGAGCCACTGACTGCTCCAGTCCCATGACCCCAAGCCCTCCTAGCTCAGTGCTTGGCTCAGGAGTGAGGACAAGTGTGGGGATTCTCTTCATGGAGCAGAAATTGGGTTGATTTGTGCCTTTATCTTCAAGTATCAGAGGTGAAGGAGTAAGGCAAAACCAGGACATGATTCTGGGGGGGATGATTCTGCTGTGGCCAAGAGTGGACAGGAAAGGACTTTACACATCCCTCTGGAACTGAGAAACCAGAATGTCTCTGTGGAGACATTCAAGGCCAGGTTTGCTGAGGCTGTGAGCAACCTGATGTAGAGCAGGATGTCCCTGATCACTGCAGGAGGTTGAACTAAATGGCCTTTGAAGGTCCCTCTAAACTCTCTGTGCCCTACACTCACTCACAGTCAAATGATTGGGCTGTGCCAGGTCTCTGCAGGTTCCCTGGTTCTGAACCCCCCCCAGACCCACACAGGAAAATTTTTAAAAAGGACATTTCCTATTCCTCATCATTAAGAACATGGGTGGGAAAATACTTCTTTTTGTCCCAAGATACGGCCCTCACGTGTGAGCACAGCTGGATGGGGGAAGCAGGAAGGGGTTTGCTCAGCCCAAAAGGGGTTGGGCACATTTCCTGGATAACGGGGCAGCAGTGGTGGGGCTGGGCTGCTGTTGGAGTGCTCGTGCCTCCTGCCAGCCCCATCCTGGCAGCCCACAGACAGCTTCTGGGCAAACAGGGAGGTTCAAGGGGTTATGGAGATGCCTGCAACGCTAATGAGGCCGGGGGCAGCTCCCCTCTCCTGGCCGGCCCAGATTAGCAGCTGCCGCTCCCTGGCCCTAATTGAATTCTCTCCCCTTCAGTTAATTCTCATGGATTTCTTGGTGCCTCCCTGGGGACTGACCCATCCTGCCTAACTAGTTTAGGGCCGGTTATGCCGGTCAGAGTGTGTCTGGTTGCAGGGGATGAGTGGGAGATTCACCTACCTGGGGGTTGCTTCTGGCTGGGGTTGGGGGCACCAGTGCTGGTACTGGTGGGCTGGGAGCACTGGGCACCCTCTCTCCTGCAGATTATTGGATGCTTCCCATAATGAGAAGGAGTTCATAATGGTAATTTTTGGCAAACAGGGACAATTTTCTCTTTTAAAGGTGATGTTACACATCTGGAAAGTCTCAGGATGCCTTTTGGGGATGCTTGTTGCCCATGGGCACTCGCCCTGCAGCTGAACCTCTCCAGAGCTCAGCTTTGCCCATGGTGCCAGCAGGGCCAGCTCTGCTCCCAGGGAGCCCCCAGCCCTGCCCACTCTCTCTTTTTTCAATGCTTTCATTTCTTTCCCTTCCCCTTTCCTTTCCTTTCCATAGATCAAAGCCTCCGAGTGTGCAGTGGCCAGGCAGCTGGACAGAGGTGCCACAGGGCCCTGGTGCCACCACCCTGGGCATCCCTCACCACCACCACTGGGTCTCTGCTGCCTCCCCTGCAAGGTTTCTGTTGCCAGGCTGGAAATGAGATGCTTTGATTTCTCCCTTTTGTCTCCCAGCAGCCGTTAGGGAACAAGCAGCTGGCCTTCCAGCAGCAGCTCCTGCAGATGCAGCAGCTCCAGCAGCAGCACCTGCTAAACCTGCAACGCCAGGGGCTGGTCAGCCTCCCCCCAGGACAGGGCACTGTGCCCCTCCAGACCCTGCCACAAGGTAAGGGACCTTCTGCCCAGGCTAGGGGCAATCCCCCAGGGCTGCTATAGAGGAGGGGAGGGGGCTGGGTTGTTGATTTTCCTAATTCACCCATCTAAAGTTTAGGGCCAGATTGGGTTAATGGCCAGGGCAACCTGGGAGAGTTTGGGTTGTGTGCAGGATTGAGCCCTCATCTTCCTCTTGGTGTGGGTTGCTGAGGGTGTCCTCCCTTCTGGGTGTTGTGAGTGGCTTGTTTTGGGGTCGTGCAGCCTCTCGTCTCCATCTGGTGAGCCCAGCTTTGGGTGATGGGTTCCTAGTGGTGAGGAGCCAGGCAGGGAGGAAGCTGTGGGATCCTGAGAGGGTGCCAGCAGGTGCTGCTCCTTCTCCCTGCTGATGGCAGGTGTTTTCCTCCCCACCCCACAGCTGTGTGCCCCTCAGACCTCCAGCAGCTCTGGAAGGAGGTCACGGCCACGCAGCCCGTTGAGGACAGCATTAAGCAAGAAGGTCTCGACCTCACCACCAACACCTCCAACTCTACCTCGTTTTCGGCCGCCAAGGTCTCGCCTCCCATTTCCCAACACTCTCTGCCCAATGGACAGAGCACCATGCACACGCCGAGAAGGGACAGGTAGAGCTGGGTTGGGGCCTGGCACTTGGTGGCCTTACCCTTGGAAATGTTGAAGGGCCCAGGATCTGTCACCTATAGGGTTGGGAGAGCTGTGGGGGGAGGTCTGTCCACCCTGTAAACAAGTCCTATCCCCGTTTTGCTGCACTCATTGAGGGCAGGGGGCCATTGCTACAGGGTTCCCCAAGCCTGGGATATTCATGGGATCACTGGAGCATCACGATTGCCCCATCTGACCATCCCTTCCCATCTCCTGCAGCTCTTCCCATGAAGAGACCCCCAGCTCCCACCCGCTCTACGGCCACGGAGAGTGCAAGTGGCCTGGCTGCGAAACCCTCTGTGAGGACTTGGGACAGTTTGTCAAGTGAGTGCTGCCCTTTTTTTGGGGAGAGGGGAGAATCTGGAGCTGATGGAGGGGGAGATGCTAGAGATGGTTCCAGTCACCCCAAAATCATTCTGCCCAGAGTAGGGAGAAAACATCAGAGAGTGCTGGAAGAGAGGAGAGCTGGTGCAGGGGGAAGGGGCTGAGGGGGAGATGTGGGTCCCCTCCTGGGGGGCGAGAGGGGGGAGGGAGCAGATGGCGGCGCAGCAGCCCCCGCTGACACCGCTTGTGGGCTCCGGCGCTGACTGATTAACTCTGCTGTGGCGGAGCCCTCTGCCAGCGTCAGGGTCAAACAAATTGTTTTCACGCTTCGTCAGAGGTTTACTTAATTAGTTCATTTGCAATTAGATCTCTTTGTAGCCAGGATTTTTAGCAAAGACATCAGAAGAAACTGACGGGCTTTGCTTTGCTTGTTCCTACCTCCCCCTCCCTTCCTCAACCCAACCCCAAGCCTCCCTGGCTGACTGCTCGATGTGGCGCCCGCCCTGTTTTGCGCTCTCTCCATTGGTGACATTTTAGGGTTTTTACAAAAATCATCCCATCTGCTGCCTCACACACTGCCCACTCCAGTGGGGGCATCCCTCAGACTGCACCAGCCTCCTGGTTCCCAGGGATAGAGCTGCATAGAGGCCGTGCAGAGGAGGATAAGGAGGATGATGAAGGCAGGGGGAGGGTTTCCTGGTGGCAGTTGAGTGAGTCACTGCCTTCTCCTTCCTCTGACTCACAGGGTTAACCCAGATAAGGCATCTCCTGCCTCTCCAGGCATGTTTACATGGCACAGGGCAGATGAGCAAGCTCTGATTTGGAAACTAGAACTGGATTTGGCCAGGACTGGGTCATGGCTCCAGTTGATGCTGAGGGTCTCCATATCCCACCTTCCTGCCCCTCTAAGCCCCGTTGCAGAAACAGCCATCCCAAGGGGCAGCCTCTTGAAGCCTTTCTGTCCCCTCTCTGCCAGGTTGAGCATGTGTTGTGCTATGGGACAGGCAGAGAAAAAGTTTCCTCCTCCCAAAAATCGATCCCAGTGGCATTGCTGACCCTCTGGATGCTGTTCTGGTTCCAGCCCAACTTCCAGCCCCTCTGAGCATTGCCTCCAAGGGGCAGCTCAGAAGCCTCTGCGCTGAGGTGCCAAGGAGCTGCGCACACTTCCAGCAGTGCTTTATAGGAGCTCGTGAGGGTTGGTGGGCTCAGTGTGAGTGTCTCCCGAGCTTTTCCCTGGGAGAAAAGGCTGTGGCCCCTGAGGATCCAGGCTGAGACACCGTCAGGGTTTGCTCACACACAGCTTGGCAGCTGATCCCAGTTACCTAACTTGTTTGTGCAAGTTGGGGCTGGAAAGTCTCTCACAAACAGGCGGGTGAGATTCCCGCTGCCTTCCACATCCCTGCTCCTCAGCCACCTTCCTGGGCTCTCCCAACAGAAATCTCTCAGCCTTAGTCCTGTAGAGCATTAACCCATGGTTCTAGAAGACCTTGTGTATCCCAGCATCAGATGCCACCTTTCAGGATGGCCCTGGCACAGTTTGCCCTGCTGCCCAGTATCCCCCTCCAACCTGTCCCACTCTTTGCCATGGGTTTGCACCCACCCAAGCAAGGACATGGACTGGGCATCTTTAGGGCTGGGTACCACTTTTCTGGGACTGGGGACAAGGACCTCAGTAAAGCCATGCCAGGGTGTCCCTGGTTCTGCAGCAAGTGATGTCCCCGTCAGCTGCTGCTTGCCTCTGCTCCCAAGAAGGAGGGAGAGTGATGAGGACCAAAAGTTCTTGGGCTTCATAAATATGAAATCGGAAAGCAGTAGGATGGGAAGCACCCTCAAAATATCACTCTCTGACTTCAGGGCTTTCTTCAGTGGGTTTAAATAAACTTCCATAATGATGCCTTTGTCCTGAAAACCTGCTCCTCACTTCCTCCCGTGTACCTCCTGACAGCAGCCCTTCACAAGGGTTTTCCATCAACCAGAAGCTGCTCCTGAACCCCATGGGACTGCTGAGGTGGTCTGGGGAGGAGACACAGCCCAATTTGCTTGGCTGCTGCCTTCGTGCCTCAGTTTTCCCTCTGCTCATCACACTTCGGGCAGCAGCATCAGTGTCCCTGGCACCTCTGAGCATTGCTGAGGGACAGGCAGGTTGTGGGTTGGGGCTGATCCCAAGTGTGTTCCTCTGGAGAGGTCGTATTTCGGGCACATCCAGGCACCAACCCCCATGTTCTTCTCCCCAGACACCTCAATACAGAACATGCACTTGATGACCGAAGCACGGCCCAGTGTCGAGTCCAGATGCAAGTGGTACAGCAGCTGGAAATACAGGTGGGTACCCCTCAGCCATAAAGAACATACATTTAAAAAGCCATCCCCTTCCCAGTCCTGTGCCCTGTGTCTCAGCTGCTGTTTGCAGCACTGGGGGAGCAAGGCTGGGGACCACCAGCCCTCATGCTCAGCCATGCTGCCACAGGAGAGCCACGTGGCTGCTGGGTTCTTTCAAAACCAGGCCACTTGTTTCAGTGGCTGAACATGGTCTTTGGAGCCCAGCTTTGGGTTGCTATTTTGGGAAAACTGGTTCTTTAAATAGGGCCTTTCCCAGTGTCTCTGACTCCCCGACGTGCCATGTGTAATTCACTTAATAGAGATGGGAAATTGGGAGGAAACAGGGTTTTTATCTTGAAACTTGAAAGGTGTCAGGGAGCAAATCACAGAACTGTAGAATGGTTTGGGTTGGAAGGGATCTTAAAGGTCATCTAGTTCCAAACCCCCTGCCATGGGCAAGGACACCTCCCAACACACCAGGTTGCTCAATGCTTCATCCAGCCTGGCCTTAAACACCTCCAGGGATTGAGGGGGCATCCACAACCTCTCTGGGCAACCTCTTCCAGTGTCTCACCACCCTCACAGCAAAGAATTTCTTCCTTATCTCCAGCCTAAATCCCCCCTCTTCCAATCTGCACCCATTTCTCCTAGTCCTGCCATCCTGAACCCTATTGAAAAGTCCTGCCCCAGCCTTTCTGTAGTTCCCTTCAGTTATTGAGAAGCTACTCTGAGGTCCTCAAAACAGACACCACAGGTTACTTTCAACAGTCCCAAAATCAGATACAGAAGAAGCTGGGTGGAAGAGAGCAGGGGTTTCTGTCACCAAGATGCCCATGGTGTGGTGGTGCCTGACTTTTGGGCTAGGGACTGGCAGCACCTTGAAACAGTTTGTACCCATGGCTGTGGCTGGCAGTGGGGGCTATCACTGGGGACAGCAGCCATTATGTGCTGCAGCCTCAGGAGCCTGCACCCAGAGACAGCAGAGAGCTCCTGGGGTGGGCAGAGGGAGGGATGGTGCCCGGCTCCACAGCCTTCGCTAAAGCGGGAGGTTGAAAGCAATTACCAGGGCTTAAAGAGGGGAGGGAAAGGAAAGGAGAAGGAAAAAAAAAAAGCTGAAGGGCGAGCAGAAAGCTGCATGTGCAGAGAGGAGAACCTGCCACCGGAGCTACCAATTATAAAGTTTTCAGCAGAGAGCTCCTGCTGTGCCGGCAGAGAGCGGCTGCATCACGAGGGGAGACCTGTCAGCTCTAATGAGCACCACGGCAGCGCCAAAGCATCCCAGCTCCTCCAAACTTGCAGCAAACTCTGCTCTGCCTCCTCCCTTTAACTCCTTCCTCACGGGCTCCCGGCTCCGGCGCCAGCCCAGGGGAGGGCGTGGGCTGGTGGGAGCTCAGTGGGGATTCAGCTGAACCCCGAGCTTGAGGGGTTGGGGTGGAAAGGGAAGGTGATGGGAAGAGAGAGAGTGTCAGATCCCATCGCCTCTGCTGGGCTCAAAGTCTCCCCTGGTGCCAGAGTGAATATTTCACCCTTCTCCGCACTACTGGAGTAAACAGGCAGGAGGGGTGCAATTAAAACGATGTTGGGTGTCCAGATGGATGGACAGACAGATGGACAGGGAGCTGCTGGTGAGTGGGAGGCAGTGGATGCTGGAGGAGGGTGACACCAGGGTGTTGGGTCCACAGTGCTTGGGAAGAAGAGTGAGTGAGGGCTGTGGTTGGTGGCAGGGACATGTGAAGTGACTCCACAGATTTTTCATCTGGTCGCACACATGGAACGAGAGCAGTGGCAGCCTCTGTCACCCTCCTGCCGTGGGTGTTACAGCCCCCTCAGAGCCACTGTCACACTGGGGCTTTCAGGGGGGCTCAGCATCAGGCAGGAGGTGGCTCCAGTGGGGACAACAAAGGATGCCCACAGGCAGGGCTTGGAGCTGGAGGAGCAGCTCCTCCAGGTTGTAGGCATCCCTGTGGCATCCCAGTGTGTCTCTGCCACACTGCCTGACTGTCTCTCTTCTGCTTCCTGCCTCCCCCAGCTGGCAAAGGAAAGCGAGCGTCTCCAAGCAATGATGGCCCATCTTCACATGAGACCTTCAGAGCCAAAGCCTTTCAGCCAGCCTGTAAGTGTGCGTGTCCCTCCTGCCTTTGTGCATCCCTGCAGCCATCCCTTCTCTGCTTTCTACTGCCCACTGGCCCCTCCCTGCCCCATGCATGGTCACCATGGCCCTGGATAGCCCAGCAGGATGGGATCCCTAGGACTGGAATGCCCTCATCACTTTCTGGTGCATGTGACCTGGTCCCTTGTGCTGGTGCAAGACATCAGTGGGGATGAAATGCAGCCTGTGTCAGCCTCTTCTGCTGCTCCACATGTGCTTGGACATGTAGTGTGTGCATCCCATCCTGCAGTTGCATCTCTGTCCCATGGGTGCATCCCATCCTGTGATTGCACCCACATTCCATGGCTGCATCCCCATCCCACAGCAGCATCTCGATTCTATGATTGCATCCCCATTCCATGGTGCATCCTGGCTTGTAGCTGCATTCCCACCCCATGGGTGCATCCCTGTCCCATGGTTACATCCCATTCCATGGGATGTAGTTGCATCCTGTAGTTGCATCCCTGTCTCATGGTTGCATCCGAACCCATGATTGTATCTCCATCCTACGGTTGCATCTCCATTCCATAATTGCAGCCCTATCCCGTACCTGCACTCATTCTATGGTTACATCCCTATCCTGTGATTGCATCCCCTTCCCATGGTTATGTCCCATCCCGTGGTTGTGTCTCATCCCATGGGTACATCCCCTACTGGTTTTGCATCCCCATGCTTGCATCCCACCTTTGCTGAGCTCAGGAGCTGGCTCAGCCCCACTGAGCTGCCAGTTGTTCTGGGACTCTCCCAGTCCCTGCCTTCCCCCCTAGCTCCCTGGTGCCCAACCACCTGCCCTCCCTCCTTCCTGTCCCTGCAGCTGAACCTGGTCTCCAGTGCCACCCTCTCCAAGAGCACTTCGGACACGTTCCCTGATGGCTTACCTCATCCCCCCACCTCCGCCATGGCGCCCATCACCCCGCTGCGGCAGGGCCCCTCTGTCATCAGCTCTTCCACTTTACACAACGTGGGACCCATCCGCAGGAGAAACTCAGAGAAGTTCTGCACCCCCATATCTTCAGGTGAGCTCCAGAGGTGGGGGCTCAGCGCTCACCATTGCACAGTCCTCAGGTCCCAAAGTGGGTCCCTTCACCCACCATCTCCCCATTTCTTGTCTCCCCCCCACTTCCAGAACTTGCACAGAACCATGAGTTTTACAAGAACGCGGACGTCCGGCCGCCCTTCACGTACGCCTCGCTCATCCGCCAGGTGAGTGGCTCCCAAAGCCAAGGGGTTCAACTCTGCTCCCTTCCCATGGGGCAGCACAAGCAGAGCCACACCTTTCCCCACTCTCAGTCCTGTGGGGTCCCCCCGCCCGCTGAACCCTCATTTGTGCCTCCACCACAGGGTGGGTGTCAGACCCCTCACAAGTGATGCTCTTGTCCCCTCTCTGGTTCCCCAGGCCATCCTGGAGACCCCCGACAGGCAGCTGACGTTGAACGAGATCTATAACTGGTTCACACGGATGTTTGCCTACTTCCGGAGGAACACAGCCACCTGGAAGGTGAGAACATCCCATCCCCCCCTTCCACCCAGGGCTGCTTGCTGTGGGAGACACTTCAGCTTTTAGGGTTCACCTGTGGGAAAGAACAAATTCATTGAACAGCTTGGAGGTGGTACAGGAGTTGAGTCTGAGGATAAATCCCACCTTTTCGCCTCCTTACAAAATGCCTCTCTGGGTGACACATGGCCAAGTGCTCAGGAAGGACAGGCTGGAGAGGGTACAGCACTGAGACATGAAGATGTTGAAGGGATTGGAGCATCTTCCTTATGGAGAAAAGCTGAGACAGCTGGGTCTGTGTAGCTTGGAGGAGACTGAGGGGTGACTTCATTAGTGTCTATAAATATGGAAAGGGTGAGTGTCAGGAGGATGAGTGCCAGTGACCTCCAATGATAGGACAAGGGGCAATGGGTGCAAGTTGGAACACAGGAGGTTCCACAGAGATATGAGAAAGATCTTTGTCAGGGTGAGTGTGGGAGAAGAGTGTCCCAGGCTGCCCAGAGAGGGTGTGGGGTCTCCTTCTCTGGAGACATTCAAACCCCACCTGGACACCTTCTTGTGTGACCTGATCTGGGTGTTTCTACTCTGGCAGGGGGTTGGACTAGATGATCTTTTGAGGTCTCTTCCAACTCCTGACATTCTGTGATTCTGTGAATTGCTGCTGCTGTAGGAACCAGGGCTTTTTGTGGAGCCAAGGCTGGAGCAGAACCCCCACTGCAGCTCTGGGACAAGCAGGATCAGGTTGCTCAGAGCCTCGGCAAACCTGGCCTTGGATGCCTCCAGGGATGGGGCCTCCATCTCCTCCCTGGACAATATGACCACTATCTCACTACCCTCATGGGGAAGAACTTCCTCATGTCTCACCTAACCCTGTCCTGCTTTAGTTTCAAACCACTGCCCCTCATCCTGTGGCTCCATACCCTGGCAAACAGCCTCCCCAGCTTTCCTGGAGCTCTTTCAGGTACTGATAGCAGAGAGAACTGAGAAAAAGCATCTTGGAGGAAGAGAATGGTTGGGAGAAGTCTGTTGCCCTCACCAGAATGGATTTATTTATTGTTTCCTGCTGTATGTATTCACCAAAATCACTTCCACCCTGCTCAGAGCAGCCTGGTTGGAAACAAACACGAAACAAGTGAGGTGCAAAGCAGACAGGGGTTTGTAAGGGTTAAGGCAGGAGTGGGTTATTCTGGTGCCTCACGTTGCTGCCGCAGATCAGAGCTGGGTGCTGTGAACTTTGAGTGAAAAATGGCTGTTTTGGCTTAAGAGCGCCATGAGTGACCCCGACTTCGGCGTCTCCCACCCTCTTCGCGGGTGGGGAGGATGGCAGTGGAATGGAGTGGGGCAGGAGTAGCCAGTGGGGCTGCCGGGGCCATTTTTGGTGCTGTTCCCGTCTCTGTGTGGGACTGGAGTCCCCCTCACGGCACAGGAGCAGCACTGCAGCCCGGCACCTCTGCATCCCTGCCACCACCATCCCCACCAAAGCCCTTGGGGTCACCGCTGCTTTGGGGACAGGGTAAAAAGGGATGGGAAGCGTCATCATCACTCTCCCAGGGTGGCGTCTTGCCGTGGGGCAGAGAAAGTCTGTCTGGGGCAGTCCTTTCCCTGCTCAGTGCCTCAGTTTCCCTGTCCCTAAGATGGCGAATGAAAGCACCTTTTTCCTTCCCTTTTATTTGCTGAAAGGAGTAAATGTTTTATGGTATTTTTTTCTCCACGGCTGCCTCAGCCCCTCGTGTCACCCAGAGCAGAATCTGTGTCCCAGAGACCGGCTTCCCCCAGCCCTTCTGCTCCTTGTTTTGCTGCTCATTAATTTTTCCTGTTCCCCCCACCAGAAGGAGTGGCAGGGGATTAAAAAGAGCCTGGGGAGGGTGATTCCCTTCACAACCTTCTGTGTCCAAGGTCGAGCTTCTTTTGAAGGAGGGGAACAGGCAGGAAAAAATAGTGTCTTTTCCGCTCTTCAGAAAATCTCCATTTCTGCTGCAGCTTCTCCATCCTCTCCAGCCTCAGGTGTCCCTGGGAAGGGGCAGGGCTGGCAGGGGCTGAGGAGGGTACCCCCATCCCCACGGTGTGGCTGAGCTGCTTGGGGGCCCATGGAGAATCCCCCCCATCAGGGCACAGGGGTGTAAAGCAAACATCATTAGACAAGACAAAGATGAGGAGCAAACAGAGCAGCTGAGTCTGGCACTGAGCAAACACTCACTGGAAATATAAAAGCCACGGTAGGATGAGGCAGGGACTGCTCTCCCCAGGCAGAGGGAGGGAGGATTCCCATGGCAGGACTCTCACCTGGCATCTCCTCTCTGTCCTGGGACCACCAATTTGCCCCACACCCAGCGCTGGGGTTGGGACATCCCTTGTTCTGGTGATGCTGAACTGCAGCCACCACCTGCCCTCTGCCAGGATTTATTTTATCTCTTTTGCAAACGCTCCCTCACAGTGCCTGCGAGCTGGAGGAGGTGTCACTAGAGCGGGTGCCATGGGCACTGCTGGGCTGAGGATGTGCCTCCCCATGCAGGAAGGGTTTCAGCTTTGCCACACTCCTTGTCTTTAATCAGGGCTTTGTTTGGACACAGAGATCCCCCCCGTGTGCAGGAAGGAGGAAGGGGAGTGTGGGGCAGGATCTGGCCGCAGTCGGGAGGAATTCCTGTGTTTGCTCACCAGGGGACAGGAGTTCAAGGGCAGTGTCAGACCCAGCCCCAGGTGCCAGCAGGGAACAGTATCCTTGGAGATGCTGGAAGGGCAGAGCCAGGGACTCATCCTGCTCCATCACTGGCTCCTGGGGATGCCAGTGGGTCACTGCTGGGCACAGCTCAACCCTCCTCTGTGGCTGATGGGGTGTGAGGACAAGGGATGAGCCAGGAGACAGGGCATGGCCCAAACAGAGCGTATCCCTTCGGGTGACAGTGGTCAAGGCACTGGGATGGAACCCCGGGACCCAAAGAGCCAGGCTGACTGCTGACCAGTGGATTCCCAGTGTGACCCAGTTCCCAGGAAAAATTATATCAAGCAGCACAAACTGTGCCCAAATCACCTTACCCAGCAGAAGCCACTTGCAAAGTGTCCCCTTCTCCTGGGCTGGCTTTGCTGAACGGTGAGAGGCTGTGTGTCCCCACTGCCTGCCGCCCTGTCATCCAGCTCTGGGCTGGGCCATTGGTGACTGTGATGGCACGACTGGGACACTGGTGCAAGTGGCAGTGGTGGGTGCAGGGCAGTGGCCAGTGGATGGATGGATGGATGAATGGATGACGAGAGCCCAGCTTTGTTTGCTTTTGTCCTTAAATTAAAAAGAAAAAGAGGGTGATGGTGCAATTTGATGAGTTTCAGGGAACTTTAACAATTTCCAGTGCCCCGGGGTTGTTGAGGGGGGGGTGGGTTCAGTCCTTGTGTCTCCTTTTGCCTTGTTGTGTTGGCCAGCTTCTTTGTTTATACAGCCCCCGTTCGACCTTTTAAATTGCTGTTAATGTTTTAGCGTAACGAATTAGTCTCTCATCACGAATCAGGGCTCGAAATAAAAAAAAAATATATAAAAAAAAAAACCCCTCCGAGGCCAACTTCCTGAAATTGGGGTCATTCTCATTTGCAAGGCAGAGAATCTGAGAACCTTAATGCAAGGAAATTTATTCAAAGGCAGAGCCCCGGCGTGATTAGGCCCTTTGTAATTATAGCTCGGAGAGATTCCACTCCAGCCTCCTGCCTCCCTCATGGATTAGCAAGTGAGTCGGAAAAATACACAGGATTTAATTAGAGGCAAATTAAAATTGGTAATGAAATAGGGGCAGTAGCAAATGGCAGGGAGTTGGAAGGGGACGAGGGAGCTGGCATCTCTCGGGGCTGCGCTGTCTGCCTACGTGTGCGTCTCTTTATTTTACATTTAGAAATGTAAAGTTGGTCAATGTAAAGAAGAAAGGGAAGGGAAAGACCAAGAAGGGAGGGGCGGGGGGTAGGGGGAGAAAAAGAAGGGAACAGATTAGCCAGGCTTTGCCAAGTGTTGCCCATTGAACTGCAGCTGAGAGGGTGGTTCAGCTCCCAGCTCCTTGCTGGTGTCTCTTGTCCCTTGTCCTACTCTGTCCTTGACTTTCTAAGCATCTGGCCATGGCTGACAGCACAGGGCTGTGTCCCATGTGCGGTATGAGGGCTCAGCTCCTAAACCCTCTGGGTGCTGATGGGCTGAGCCAGCATTTGCAGCATCTCCAGGTGGCTTTGCCCATCATTTGGCTGCAGAAAGGGACCCACGGGGGCTGGAGGAGGAGGAAAAGAGAAGAAGGATGGGGAGGAAGAGGAGGGATCCATGCAGGGTGAGGACTGTGTTGCTGAGCTCTGCTGCCTGCTCTGCCCACAGAACGCCGTCCGCCACAACCTGAGCCTGCACAAGTGCTTTGTGCGTGTGGAGAACGTCAAGGGAGCCGTGTGGACTGTGGATGAGCACGAGTACCAAAAGAGAAGGCCACCAAAGATGACAGGGTGGGTCCTCCCCTCCCATGGGATGCAGCCCAGGAGCCACCACCGCAGCCATCCCTGCAGCCAAACCCCAGTTCCCTGGGCCAGGGGTGCTCAGCCCCCCATCATTGTGCTTTCTTTTTCTGCAGGAGTCCCACTTTAGTCAAAAACATGATTTCAGGACTTGGTTATGGAGCACTTAATGCAAGTTACCAGGTAAGGACTCGCTTCCATCTCCCAAAGGGATGGCAGAGTCACAGAATGGTTTGGGTTGAAGGGACCCTAAAGCCCACCTAGTGCCACCCCCTGCCCAGGGTAGGGACACCTCCCACCAGCCCAGGTTGCTCCAAGCCCTGTCCAACCTGGCATTGAACCTCTCAAGGCTGCAGCAACCTGGAGCAAGGATCTCACCACTCTCCAGAATGAAACATCTCTTTCTGGGTCACTAAACCTTTGCTGCCCCACAGCCCATTTCTTCATTGTGGTCCCCCGTGCCTTGAGCTGTCCCCACTCTCTGCTGCAGGCGGCGCTGGCGGAGAGCAGCTTCCCACTGCTCAACAGCCCCACCATGATCAACACCAGCTCTGCTGGCACCATGCTGCACGTAGGCCATGACGATGTCAGCAGCACCGTGGAGCAGGTGAACAGCAATGGCAGCAACAGCCCACGCCTGTCCCCACAGCAGTACAGGTCAGTATGGCCAGGGGCAAAGGGACAGGCATTGATGATGGGCTGTGGGTTGGTTTGAAGCTAAGGGACAGTGGTTTGTCAGCCACCTGGAGCTGCTGGTGGCCTCCTCTGGCGCTGGTCTCCCCCAGGCAGGGCAGGGATGAAGGAGGTTTGGACCAAGAGCTTCTTAGGGGTGCATGTAGAGGGAATGGTCTCACCTGGGCTGAAGGCTTCCCTCCCCACAGCCATCCCGTGCACGTGAAGGAGGAGCCCACTGAGGCAGAGGATGACAGCAGACCCGTCTCACTGATGGCCACCACCAACCAGAATGTGACAATTCCTGACGACAGGGACCTGGAGGAGGAGCTGCCAGTGGAAGACTTGTCCTAAGGACCTCTTCCTCCTCCCCACCAAGGGGCAAACCCTTCTCACTCTCCCAACTGGAGACCAAGTGACAGCTTCCACCTCCCCAAGGTGACCTTTGGCGTTAACCTGTTCCTTAAAGGCACTTCCACAAAGCAGAAGGAGGTTCCTTGGTACAACAACCTGTCACTGACAGCGCATCCCTCCCGCTCCCCTGTGCCCAGTGACTGACCCCTGCCACGAGGGACATCCCACCACACAAGAAGCAAAAACCCAAGAGCTGGACTTTTTTTTTCTCTCCCCTATTCCCTTGGTTAGTGACTGGTGAGGGAGGATGGTGGGTTGTTTCTGTCTGAAATGGTCCTTCCTCCTTTGCCTGAGTGCAGTGGGCACTGGGAAAGCACCTCTGTCCCCTCCAGCCTTGGCCAGCGACTGCCCCACCTTCATCTCTCCATCTCCCAGTGGGTTTTGCACTAGGAGGGACCATGGAACCTGCCCGTGCTCTGCCTCCACCCACCTTTGGGAAAGAAACAGCAGAAATGGGGGGGAGGGAGAGTCCTCTGCTGAGGTCTGGCTGTCGGGCTCACACTGCTGACTTGTGGCTGGAGGAGGAGGTCTGATGTGTTGGTGGTAGGACTGTGTCCCCCTTGCCTTGTCACCTCTGGCATGTTGCTCATCCCCCTGGGTTGGCCACCCTCCACGAGCCCCCCAGTCCCTCGGGGAGGGAGGCGAGGGGGGTGCTGGTGGCACCCGGCAACGATGACCATCCCCAGCCAGGCAGTGAAGACACAGCTCCCCACTTCCACGGTGACACTTCTCCCAACCCATGTAGGGATGGCCAGTGACCCAACTTGGACTCCAGGCAAGGGCTCCTGGTCCCCTGCACTCCTAATTCCCCCTGTTTGAAGGCAGGGCAGGGAGGCAACACCCATCACCCACCAGCCTCTTCCCAGGGTTGCTGCTCCAACCCTGGTGACATCCCAGGAGTGCCAGGGCCATTCCTCCCTCATCCTACTGCTCCCACTCTGGTGAATCCTGGGGGTGCTGGTCATTGAGCTGCTGCTCCACCAACCCCACTTCTCCCACCCTGGTGACACACACCCCCCCCACCATGGAGCAGCCAGACCCAGCCGTGGCCCGTGAGCCCAGTCTGCTTCCATCTTTTCCTTGCTTTTTTCTCTATGTCCAGATGGGAAGATACCAAAAGATTTTTTTTTTTTTATTTTAGAGACAGAAGGTCCGTAGTTCAGTTGAACAGATGGTATTCATGCCAAAAAAAGAGAAAAATATATTAATAATAACGAAGAAAACACAACCAAACACCCCTCTTTTCCCTGCTCTTTCTTTCCGGGGTGGTGATGTGGGTTTCCCGGTGCTTGGTCCCATCTGCTGGTCTCAGGGACAAGCACCTTTCCCAGCATGGCCGTGCTGGGGCTGGGAGCTGTTTTGGGTTGAAAATACACGGCACAGCACGGCGGGGGGAGGAGAAAGAATTCTGTACCATTTTGCCTCCGTGCATCACTTCTGGCTCCCCGGGGGGCTGTAGTCCCTGTTGCCTGTCACCGGGGGGAGCTGGTTTCTGGGATCAGCCTATTTGCTTACCCAGGTGGCTGCAGAGATGGGTGAGGCTTTTCTACTTGCCCCCAACTTGCCGAGGGCTGAGCAAACCTCCCCCCATCACCCATCCCCCTTTGACCTATGGGGAGCAGCAGCGAGCACCGCCCTTTGGGAGGATATTAACGGGAGGGGGGATGGATCAGCAGCATCGCCCCTGCCCGCTGCCACGGAGGGGCCCTTTCCCTTCTTTAAACCCTCAAAACCATCTCTCAGGGTCGGCTCTCCCCAGCCCCACTCCTCGTGGCCCCGCTGCGGTGGGTGCTCGCCCCGTGGCCCTCGCTAGAGGTCTCCACTCGCCCCGCGTTTCTCCGCGCCGGCCCCGCTACCTCGCTCCGTCCCGTCCCTCCGCAGAGCCCCAGCCCGGAACGGGGGGCTCCGGCCCCGGCTCCCCCTCCTTCCTCCCCAGCAGCCGCGGGGCCAGAGATGGCCCCATGTGTTCCCTTTCGTCTATCCTTTAAGAAATTTTTTTTCTTGCTTTTTTTAAGAAAAAGGGTTTTTTTCTTCTTTGTCCTTTTTTTTTTTAAAAATTTCTTTTTTCTCTTTCCCTTTTTCTCCTTTTTAAAATAAAACTCATTATTTTCTTTTATCTTTTTTACTTTTATTTTTTCTTTTAATATTTTTTCCTTTTATTTTTTTTTAAATG
>VZTY01016145.1:56062-68941 GCA_013400935.1 Turnix velox | reverse complement strand
TCCAACCCAGACTATTCTGTGGTGAAAAGGGACTTGAAGCTGCTGAAGTGTTGGAAAGTTGATCCCACACTAACACCTTTGCACAGGATGGCTGTGGCTGATTAAACATTTCTTTTAGAGCATTTAATAAATTCTCTGAAGCCGTCTAGCAGGGTGAATTACTGTCCTACAAGCGATAGAGGAGCCGTGAGAAAGGCAATGCTGATGTGCCAGTACCACTTGGTGGCGTCAAAGCCTGTTTCTGGCAGGAGGCGGATGGAGAACTATGTGCTGGCAAAGGGATTTGAGAGCTCGCTGGCAGCAGATGCTGGGATGAGGTCCAGAAAGCAGCGGCTGGTACCACAGTGTGCCTTCTGCTTTCCCGTGGCTGCTTCCCAACCTTCCCTAAAGAGGCCTCCTCCTGCTCTCAGCTGCCCTTTGCTCCTGTGAATACGCACGAAGATGGAGCCTCAGGGCAAGGGAAATAAGTTTATAATTGGTCTCAGTCAATGCTTAAACCAAAGGCTGAACACATCTTAAGCAATCCTGTGTTTAGGTATTGGAATATATGTTTAAACTAGCTGTGAGTGGTAAATATTTGTGTGGTCCTTGAGTTGTTCTTGGGTACTGACAATTCTGTATCTTTCAGAACTCTAATCTTTGCTTCATCTTTGGATACCTAAGGATAAGACACTCAAGAATCAAGGAGGAACCATGGCTGACATGTTGTTTAGTTAACTGCCAAACTAGTTATCCCTCTGGCTGTAGCTTCTTGTGACTAGTGCCTTTGCTCAAAGTTGAAGAACCTTGGCATACATGGGGATTTGTGAGTTAGGTAATAGTTTTAGTGAGGTATCACTTCATTAGTGTTGGTATTTACCAGCAATATCAACAACTGGATTTTAAAAACACAGCAAATCTTTTTAACTGCCTCTCTTACTTCTTTCTCTTCTTCCCCCACTTGTATTTCTAGATTTTTCTGAGCTGTAGATGTGGAAACTGATGTTCTTGGTGTACTTTCTGCTGGGCCTGGCTCTGAAGTTATCCCACTTCCTGCTGCCTCCCCAGGGCTACACTAACCACCCTCTCAGATGTTCCCCCACAAATAAACTGTTTTGTTCCATTTATTTCAGTGTAAACAGAAATTAAGAGCTTCCAGGAAAGAGAGCTTAAGTAGGAGCCATACTGCTTCCCTGGGGAGCCTCAGGCATTCCCACAGTTCAATACTTCTTCCCACCTTCCCCCACAATGAAGTTGTGGTCCTTGTCCCAAGGATTTGAACTCCCCTTGCCATGTTGTATGGCACATTCTTCATCTGTCTTGTTCTGATGCTCTTTGATTGATGATCTTTAAAGTCCCTTCCAACCCAGACTATTCTATGATTCTGTGACATGCATTTCAGTGGCATGGGTTTAGTTCCTTTTGTTTATAGGTTTGTAGGTAGATTGGCTTCTGCTTAAAATGAGACAGTCTGCCCTTATGGCAAAAGATTCCAGCTTTCTTTTTCATTGTGTCCCTTCATAACCTCAGGTTGCCTCCATTCAATTGTAGAATATGCCCTTGGTTACAAAGCTGCTTCTTTTTCCCCAGTGAACAAGATGATAACAAAGAGCAGAATTACAGTGACCCTCTAGGAACTGAATTTATTCATTCTATGGCAAAATTTTTGAAACATTGTTTGGGCTACCACTCTGTCACTTGTGGTTTTAGTTTCTACACTTCCAGAGAATAGCAAATTCTTTGGGGATGTTTTCCAAAATGGAGTGCCAGTGCAGTCTTGGAGAGGATTAGAAGGCAAACTTGGAATACATGGTAGTTTTGCTGGAACTTAAAAACTTCAGACCATGTCTGTAGCCTTCCTCTTAGTCTTAAATAATGACATTGGGGAAAAAATTAATAAAATCTGTGGATGAACTCCTACTGTTAGATTTGAATCTGAAGCTAGCTCTTCTCTTGGGAGCTTGGGAACATCAGTCAGCAGTAATTTCTCTGTGGAGGTCAGGGGGGAGAGGGAGGCTGTTCCTGCTGAGCCTTGGCGAGAGCTGATACCTCCTGATATGATTCCAATCTCTGCAGCAGACTGCAAGGATGGCACATGATTTAAAGGAGGTTTGAAGGAGCAAGTGATTTGAAAGGGAGAAGATGGATGCAAGACAAAGTCAGAGGTGCTAAAATACTAGCAGAGGTCCTTTGAAGGGCAAGAGGAAGAAATGGCCAGCAGAAAAAGATGCAACAGCTGGTCAGAACAAAATGCTGTGCTTCCTCACTGGGGCTGGGGGTTTGCAGGGCATCAGCTGCCTGCCCACTGAAGTTTGCTGTGCTGTTATGAGTCACCAAACCTGAGATATTTTGAAATAACGTATTAAAATCACAAGAAGGTTATTCTGGTCAGAATGCTTTGCTAATGCTTCCACTTCTAATCCCTACCTCCCCCTTTTCCCTGTACTGTAGCCTTTGCTATCTGGGGAGCAAGAGAGACAAACTTAGATTAAGCCTCACTGCTTCGGAGTGGACTAACTCCTTAATTCTGATGTTTTTGGGGTTTTTTTCCCCATTCAACCTCTGGCTGCACAGCCTGGAAAAGTGAGCAGGCAATGCTTACTCTTGCTGCCATTTCCTCCCCTTGTACATCCCCATCTTGTCCCCCCCTCAGCTCTTCAACTTCCCATTCTAAGCTCTCAGGTAGCTATCTGCATGGGAATAGCTGTCAAGAAGTCCAGGTCCCCAAAGCCAGCATCAATGTCAGTCAGGAGCCGGAACTCAAGGAAATTAACATGGCAAAGAAACTCTCCTGCTTCTGCTCCTCATGCTGGGGAACTGGTTAATTCCATGGAAATCCTTCTTCTCTGCCAATACACTGTTCTGTGGTGCTTTGAAAGAAATGCCCTGATGATCCTTCACTGCATTTCTTAATGCTGGAAGAGAGAACTGCATTAATGCCAGCTTCTGATTTTCTGTTGTCTTTGTGTCTTCTTGCAGCTCTTTCCAAACTAGAAGGAACGTGTGTGTGGAGTGAAATAGTAAAATTTGTCCTGGAATCTGGCTTCAGTCTGACCTGTGTGGAGTAGAACACATCTAGCAGATGTAGCGTTTTATAAACATTTTAAAAACTAAGGAAAAAACTGTTTCTGTAGAACTTTGCTGCAAAGTGGCAAGCTGTCAGTAGAATCAAGTCTTAGGGGAGGTTGGCCATGTAAATGGAGCTCCAGAGAAGACTCTTGCACTCCTGTGAGGGTATTGCAGAAAAACATACAGGAGTCTTTGAAAAGAAGCTGTTGTTTGAAAGAAGCAGAATTTTCTATAGCTGAGTGAAACAATATATAGGGATTGGAAAGTGAAAAGGAGAACAAAGCTCTATTGTTTCTAGGATCCAGTGGAAGAAGTTTGTGGTGAGCAAAGAGTATATTTTTCTGTGTAATACCTCCCCAAGACTCATTTTCTACTTTTCTTTTTCCTCCACAAAAAGAATATTCTTAATCCTGATTCTGAGGAAGTGAAATTTGTCACTTGTGGAATGTTATTTGTTCATCCCTGAAGAGTTTGCTTGATTTAATGTAAATTACATAGCTGGAAAGGACCTGCTAGAGACCAATGTTGGACTTTACCTAATGTTAAAAGGTCCATTAAGGTAATTTTCCAGTCTCTGTTGTGTTTTCAGAACTGTATGGTTTTGATGTCCTCATTGATGACAATCTGAAGCCCTGGCTGTTGGAAGTGAACCTGTCCCCTTCATTGGCTTGGTAAGAGATTTCTGGTTTGATATGAGGCTGGGACTTTTGCTAGAGATGATTCTCCTTGAATCTTGTGGTTGTAGGTGGGCATGATGCCTGCACAGAAATTCTCACATTCTCTTCATAACTCTGGCTTCCACAGTACCCATTTTGTTTCCAGGTGCTGCTAGAATGTTTTCACAACACTTAATTTCTTGATTTAGTGGCTTTTGGTCACACGTATAAATACACACTGAATTATTTGCATCCTTTGCTCTGCTTTGATTGCTGTTTTCTTTGTCCAAGCTTTTGGCACCTATCCTTGTGCTGTGAAACAGGCTGATTTTTCTGCTTCCCAAGGAATCAAACTTTGCCTGCCTGATCTGAACTCTATTCATTGATTTACATCCCCTGCTCCCTTGGTAGAATTACAGGTATTTCCCATCTGTCCCTACTGTCTCATTTCTTCAGATCTGTTGCCTTCCCCAAGCATTTCTTCCTATCCATTAAAGCTGACCTATGTGTCTTCATGATTTATGTGCAAGAGGCATAGGTATTTGGTTATTAAGAGTCCTACAAGAGCAACCTGTGTCTACTCCATCAAATTTAACATAAATACACTCAAAAGAAAGATATTCTAGTCAAGTGGAGCTAAAATAAGGCCATATGTTGCTATATTAGGAGGCTGAAGGTGTGAATAAGGATAAACAGATTAATGGGGGTGTGAATAAGGATAAACAGATTAATGGGTTGCTCTTTTGTTGTTTCATCTTTACCTATGCATGTGAACATCACCTGGTTTCCCTTTGTGTTGATTCAGTGTGCTGAGGGCCAGTGCAAAGAACCTGTATAGGAAGGTATCTTGGATATTGATGCATTATTCTCATTTAATGTCAGATAAATAATCTTCTCTTGTCCTCTGTTGCATGTTGGTGCAGCGATGCTCCTTTGGATCTGAAGATCAAAGCCAGCATGCTCTCAGATATGTTCACTCTAGTGGGTGAGTGTGACAAAAAGACTCTAATCTTTTTCTCTCATTTAAAACCAATAGAAGGTAAATTTGAGCTGGATGACTATAATACACAATTCTAGCTGGGGAGGGCAGCTGTAATTTAGCACTGGGAAGTTCTGTGTAGACATTTTTATGGTGGTGAAACACTGGAAGAGTTTGCCCAGAGAGGTTGTGGTTGCCCCCTCTCTGGGGGTGTTTAAGGCCAGGCAGGACAAGGCACTGAGCAATCTGCTCTAGTGGGAGGTGTCCCTGCCTATGGCAGGGGAGTTGGAACTAGATGATTCAAGGTAAATTACTCAACCCAAACTATTCTATGATTCTATGAATTTATGAAATAGAAAGTCATCCTTGGGCAGGGACAGGAAGGTCATGTATAGGATGAGATTGTTAATAGGAATTCTAGGCTTGAATTTCAAGGTTTGCCTGTCTGGAAGTTCTCATGTGGCCCTTGATGCCCACAGGGTTTGTGTGCCAGGATCCAAGCCAACGGTCAAACCGGGTTGTTTATCATTCATCTGAGTCTGCAAGGAGGAATCCATACCAGAAGCTGCAGGTAAAGTGACTTCCTGCTGTCTTCCTGAGCTCTGGTTTGTGGGAGTGATTCTCACTGAGTTTGCCTCACAGGAGAGAGCAAGTTAATGCATGAGAGATTATCTGGATTTCTGGCACCACTGCAGACGAGGCTCAAGGAATGCATCTTGCCAACCTCATCAAGTTCAACAAAGCCAAATGCAAAGTCCTGCACATGAGTCAGGGCAATCCCAAGCACAGACACAGGCTGGGTTGAGAGTGGCTTGAGTGCAGCTCTGAAGAGTAGGATTTGGGGGTGTCAGTGGATGGAAAAAACCCAACATGAGCCACCAGTGTGTGCTTGCAGCTCAGAAGATCAACCAAATCCTGGAATATTTTTGAGAAATATAAATGCAATGGCTTCTAGATGTTCTGGACTTACTATTTATTTAGCTCTGTCATTTCTATCTACTTGATAGCATCTGTTTCTGCTTCTTAGGGCATCTATTCCTCCTTATTACATAGGTGTTAAATGTTTTCTTGGGGGTAACTCTTTATTTTACAAAAGCATGAATTTTGGTGATGAAAATTGAGTTCACTCATCCATTCTGCAGAGCTCTTTTCTCTGTACTTTTGCAAATGGTGTGTCTGCAGAGCTGATAAAATCCAAGATTATGATTAGTGCTGTATTTGGAAAGGGTATGGGATACCATTGTGAAAGATTTCAAGATCTGAACTGAAATGATAGTCTCAGCTATATTTCTTGTCTTCAGTTACACCATTCCTCTTGGAGAACACAAGTTTTTTATTCTCTTTCTGTGTCCTTTGTAGCGTCCTGTGTCTGCACAGTTGCAAACAGCAAGCACCAGATTGGTAAGTAACCCTTCATTTCTCTCCAGCAATATGAGGGATGGCATATAAAATGTTAACCTTGTGCAATACTTTTTGGCTAAAATACATTTTGCAGCTTATTAGCCTAGTGTGGCTAGAGCAGAGGTTGTAAGAACATTAACATCACTTCTTGCACCTTAAAAGAAGAGTAGGTAATACTGAGAACAAGGTCAGCTGGGTCAAATCCCTCAAAGTTTTTTAAGTGTTCAAGTATTTTTGAAATGTATTTTAGAGAAAAGAAATTGCATCTGCATGTTTGAAGTTGTTCACTCTGGTCATCAAAGATGAAGGCAGTGCAGCACAGGGTTATGGTGGGTCCTTGAGAAGGAAAATACCTAAAGAAAAGAATAGGTGCTGCAAAAAGGATTCTTCCAAATGGAAGGAGGAGGAGGAATTTTTGTCTTGTGACAAGGGATAAAATAGGTCTGAATAAGGAGGATAGCACAGGAGAATCTGTATTGATGATATTTGAGTGGCTCCATAAAAAAGGTGACTACTGTGCTTGCTTTGGCACCACTTAAAAATTGGAATGATACAGAGATTAGCATGACCCTGTGCAAGGATGACACAGCATTGAATATTTTTGAGGTTGAACCTTTAAGGGTCCCTTCCAATTCAACACATTCTGTGAGACAAAAGGCAATTACAAAAATTGGAGTGAACTGGGTCAAAATAAACCCAGAGATAAGAAGGATTTCTTAAAGGTAACAGAAAAATGTAGAACTATTAGCAGAAGTCAGGCTGATCTACCTTTCTGAATATATTTGGCACCCTCCTTGCAAGCCATATGGACAAATCAATATTAGTTTACAGTCCTATGTGGGGACAGGGTTGGCATTATTTTGCTGCTGGGGTTGCTGCATGAACTTAATAGCAGCAATTCTCATATTCTTTGAGGTTTCCCAGCAGGAGGAAAGGCGAGACAGATGGAATCATCTTGAGAACCAAATTCATTCTATGCTCTGCTGTTTATGTCATTCTGTTGAAGTTTAACTGAGGCTGAGAGAGTGGAGCCTTATTGAATAATGAGGTTTTGCTGAGAGTAGGAAGGATCTTCGTGCCAACTGCTGTCAGTGCTTGGAACACTTAGAATCATGATGTGGGAACCAGAGATACTTGCAGAATTTTGAGATAAGACAAAAGTGGTTGGATTTATCTTTGCTTTTAAAGATAAGCTGGGTCAAAGAGGAAACAAGGACTTTGTGAAGTTGGAGACATTTCTCTGCTACAGCCAGACAGAATTCTGCAGTGAAACCCTGGAGGAAATGTTTTTTTTTCAGGAAGTTGAGTCAAGTTTAGCTTTTCCGCTACAATTTTGACAGTGGTGTGGTTTATTCTCAGGTAGAAGCCAGAGCTTTGCTAGTTGGAAGGGCCAGAGCTGTGAATATATTTCTGTTTGTAATCAATGAAGTCATCTCCATTGTATCCTTAGTCAAGGAGATCATCTGACAGGATGAAGTATTTCCTGTAATATTCTCTTTGAGCAGCAGGTTTTCACATGATGATTGTTAGGGTAATGCCAGGAAATAGTTTTTAAGAGGAGGTTTTAGAGGAAGTTATTAAGCAGAGTTGTTGAGCTGTGCTTTTGAAATGGAGGAAAGACTTAAAAAAGCCTTTCAGCTTGGTCATCTATGGCATCAAGCAAACCTTGACTACTGATATTTCTATTTCTTCTCCAAGTGCTGTGTTTCCTACCTTCTGGTGCAGATTGTCTCATTCCTCTTGTTTTATTTAATCAGTTTTTGATGGGTTTAACAAAGTGTTTCACCTGGTACCTGCCATGTCTGTTTTCTCTTGGGATCTTCCAGTGCATCCCACCCCAGGGCTTTTGCTTTTGCAATTCCTTCATCTGCAGATTGTGAAGCCACTTCCAATTTCTAATGAGGCAGAGAATGGTGTTTGATTCCAGTAGTTCCTCATAAGGAAAGATACAAATAAGCTTTTGGCAAAATCAGGTTGTATCTAAGCAGTGTGAGATTTCTTTAGCTTATCCATCTTAAGCTTTCCTTTGTGTTTTGCTCTTTCTAGCTCTCTGCTCAGTACAGTTTTAAAAAAAACCCTGAATTTTTCATAAAGTCATAAGAGCTTCTCAACTGGACTCTCATTCTAGTTCTTACAGAAGTAGTTTGAATGAAAACCAGCTAAACTGTACTTGATAACATGTCCAAACATTTCAATTTTTCTGGGTTTTAAGATTTTTATAATCTCAGGTGACAGGGATTCAAAGTATCTTTGTTGGAGTTGATCAGGAATGCCTTAACAGTTAAGAAAGACCCTGGAGACACTACCTGCAAATATTTCTTGTTTTTAAAATTTGCTTTTGTTTGCTAGTTTGCATATTGTATTTCCATACATTTACACGATCTGTCCATAAATGAGAGAAGTAGCAAACTGAGATCCAGAGGTACTGTGACAATAGAATAACAATTGACTTTTTTTTTTACTTTTTCCCTGCAACTTTATTGCATCAGTGAGTTACAGTTCTGTTCTGGTGTAGCAACATAATGATACAGAATCATGGTACAGGCTGTCGTAGCACTGAGGTGGGAATCCCAGTGTATTTGGGGGCTGTGGGTGTGAGCGCTGGCTGTAGTGCCCCTTGGGTGAGGACTTTCTGTACAAAATTCTGGCTTTGATGCTCTTGAGTGTCTCATGTTTTTCTGGGACAGGATGGAGGTGTAAATGCCAGCACTGATGCCTGAACTGAATCCTGCTGTGCTGAAAAACTAGGAGCATGAACACACTTACTTAGTGCCTGCTGGGGTGTGCACTCTTCACCAGCTGGAGTGTGGAATTGTGAATTCTGGCTGTGGGGTACCCCAGCCCTTCTGCTGGGGAGGGGATCCTGGAATTTGAATGTAACTTTTTTTTTCTTAAAGTAACTTGAGAGGAAAAGGGGAAAATGTGGATTCTGACTGTCTCTACAGCGTACCCGTCCTCTGTCTGCCAGTGATGCTGAAATTAAAAACTCAGTGCCCTCAGGGAGGGAAAAAGCAACAGGAAGGCAAGGCAGCTCTCTGCTTGGTCTCTCCATTGAGGAGGTAAGGAAGCTGTTAAATCTCTTTTATTTACCTTGGCTTTCATGCAGTAATATGGGACTATTTGCTTAGCAAAGAGGAAGTGCATGTGAGTATGAGAAACTTGACAGCAGTAATATAACTTTCAAAAGAGAACTAACTGACTTTTACTGCTGGTACTGCTCTTGCCCTCAGTCATCCACGTGTCCTCCAAGCAGTGGCAAACTCCTTGAGAATTTAAATGCACAATAAAATGAAGGATGTAATACACACCCAGCTTACTCCCACAACTTCAGTGGTAGTCTTGTCTTCTGACAGATTTTTCCAGGGGTTGTTTTAAATTGTGTCTCTTGCAGGCTATCTTTTTTATTTTCTTTTTTTTTATTCCAAGATAAAAGTTCTTCGTCGAGTGAGAGAGGAGAATGAACGGAGAGGAGGCTTCATCCGGATATTCCCCACCCCTTTTACATGGGACCTTTATGGGTAAGAAGAATCATCCCATAGAGTAATTCTGTGTTAGGTGTGTTTAGATCAATGAGCTTAGCTATAGGGAAGACACAATGAGGGTTTTAGTGTTGAGGAAGGCTTTTATGATTCTCTGCTTTGCCTAACTGCACATCCTGAAGGGCTGTCAAGCATTTCCTGATGTCAATTTTCTATCAGAGTAAAAATATCTTCAGAGAATCTTTCCTTCTCCCTTCTTTTACATCTTACAGCTTCATGTTTCTGTCATTAGACAAATTGATAGGTTACTATGGTTTTAAACATTTTTCTAGTCTGTAATTTTTCTCTGTTCACCTGAGAAGTGGTAGCCCTCCTTCTTTTCTCTTTTTATGGTGTGTAGCATATTGTCTCAAGCTGCTTCTGGGATGTTTTTTTTTATAGCTTGTGTATTTCTATATTATGCTGCCTCTCTTTGTGTTCAGCTCTATCTTTATACATCCTGTGTTTTTGTTTTTCTAGATCCTTCTTGGAGCACAAGACATCAATGAACTACATGCTGGCTACACATCTGTTTCAGGACAGGTAGAAGCCTTTTTTATGTGGCAAAAAGGAGGCATGAAGTGGAGTTATTCCTCACACAACATTATAAACACTGCTCTGTGATGAACATTAGTGGGTAGTAGTTGAATGTCTCAAGAGTGTTGATGACTGGAGGTCATACAAAAGTAAAACATGTAAAAACAGTAAGAAAACAGTAAAAACATGACTACAGACATGAAAAAACTTCAAGAGTTTAGGTTTCTCTACAAAAGGATTATCATCATAGTACTTGCTTACCTCTTGTTTCAAATTTAAAGTCATGTTGGAGCTTGTCTTCATGTAAAGGAAGCAGTGAAATTCACTGCAGAGGTTTAATATCCTCATCTCTTGACCTGTACAAGTGTGATTTGGTGTCTCTTCCTCTGTGCTTGAGTGGAAATGACAATTCATGTTGTTGTCTGAACTTCCATTGAGAACTGTGTCTTTCATGGTATGTTTAACACCTTTCTCAACAGTTTTTTTTAATCCAAATTTATCTAGAGGGTAGCTTTAAATAACACATTCACCAATTTAAGCCGAACAGCAAGCATCAGTTGTAGGACAGCTGCCCAAACTTCCTCTTTTGGAGCATTTCTTCACTCCTTTAAAACAGAACTTGCAAGGATTTCTGTAAATTTGCCTTTGGAAGCTTTTTTAATCCACTTGATCCAGATGGAAGGTAATTTTTTGTTGATTTTTTTCTCTTGTAGAAGCAAGATGAAAAGAGACTTCGTCACTGAAAGTTCCCGGTAAATGATTTAAGTAAATAATTTGTGATTTGTAGGATTTATTCTAAATTCTTCATCTTCCTAGTCTTAGGTGGACACCTTTTCTACCTGAAATCTGTCAAACTGATTTGAGAAAAGTAAATACAGTGAGCAAAGAGTATCTCAGTGTGCACAGAGCTTAAGCTTTGTTGGACTGAACTTCAAAATTACTCATGTTAGGGCTTCTACTTTGGCATTCCTGTAATGCATTAGGGTTTTGGACTCATAAAAAAGACTCATACACATATTCACTTTGCTATATCTAAAAGATAAAGTAGCAGAGATTTCCTGTTGATGTTTCCACTTACACAGAGCACTTTGCTTGATCTTTCTGCACTGACAGAAAGTTGTTTGTCTCCCTTAGGGAATCTGCCAGGGCTCCCTCTCCTTGGATTTAACCAGAACTTGTAGAAAGGTTGTAATTTTTCACTCAGATTAGGTTAAGATTCTTATTTCTGACCAAACAGTGAAGAACAAACTGCCTGCATCAAAGGACTTGGATCTTTGTGCTGTCTCCTCACTGCCCTCCATTGTTTTCCTGCAGTTTGGGGTTTAATTTTCCCTATTAATCATGCCCTGAGCTGCATGGTGGACAGATGCTGCTCAGTCATGAAAGCAGATAAGGATGGTGTCAGTCCTTGGAAATCAGTGATCTTCATTCAAACATTTGTAGGCTTGAAATGGAGCCAGGTTTGACCATGAATATTTCTTCTCTGTGTTGGGAAAATTATTTCTTGAATGAATTTAATCTCCTAAGTTTCTTGCATGGTCAGGAAGAGAAGTATAAAAGGGAGACTGAGAGTGTCTCCATTTTGCTTCCCAGAACAGGTTTGAATGAAAAGCTGGATGTGAGGCTGGAAGCTGGAGACTCCCATGCTCTTTTTTATGAAAGAAAACTCATTTCACTGGAGTTGCGGAAGCGCCGCCGGTGTCACAGCAAGGCTAGAGCAGCAAGGGCAAGACTGTCAGGTATGGTTAGACTCCTAGATGAGCAAGAACTTGTTTGAAATATGTGTGAATGGATGTTCTTTGTAGCCCCTGAAGATATTAAGAGATTGAGGTTTTAGGTTTTCCAAGCTTAGAATTATCAGTTGATAAATGTATTTAATGAGGGACAGGGAGATTATTTCAGTAATGACTGATACTGGAATAGTGGGCACAACTAATCAATAATAATTAAGCCCTTAGCCTGGTTAAGATGTGGTTCTATAAAGCAGGGTATATCCATGCTGGTGATGGGGCCATCTTCTGGAGAGGAGAAGCCTGCAAGAAGACCTCACAGTGGCCTTACCAGTACTTGAAGTACTTCTGAGGACAGGCTGAAGTAGTTGGGGTTGTTCAGCCTGGAGAAAAGAAGGTTCAGGGGGGACCTCAGAGTAGCTTCTCAATATCTGAAAGGGACCTACAGAAAGGCTGGGGCAGGACTTTTTATTAGGATATATGATGGAAGGACTAGGAATAATGGATTTAAATTGGAAGAGGGGAGATTTAGGCTGGAGATAAGAAAGAAATTCTTTATTGGGACACGTGGAAGTTTAGATTTCATACTTTAATTTGACATGAAAATACACACAGAGAGTGTATACATCAAGTATGAGTGCATGGATACAAAAGAATCAGGATAAAAAATAGGAAAATGCCTTTGGTTTGATTTGTTTTTTTTAATTTGTAAAGTGAAGACAAAGAATGTTGTTCTTTTTTTCTCTGATATTGGGAAAATGTCCTTCACAAGTGTGTGATACATGAGCAGAAAGACAGAAAGGATAATCAAGGGCAGCAATATAAAGCTGGTATCCTAAAGTGGTGGAATTATTTCCTTCTAGCATAGAACAATTTAGAAGTAAGCCAAAAGGTATAGATAGAAAGCCAGTCTTCGCCACTTATAGAATCACAGAATAGTTTGGGTTGGAAGGGACCTTAAAGATCATCGAGTTCCAACCCCCTGCCATAGGCAGTGACCCCTTTTCCTG
>VZTY01016145.1:0-55965 GCA_013400935.1 Turnix velox | reverse complement strand
AAGTTACTATGAGGTCCCCTCTGAGCCTTCTCTTCTCCAGGCTGAACAACCCTAACTCCTTCAGCCTGTCCTCATAGGGCAGTTGTTCCAACCCTTTGATCATCTTTGTGGCCCTTCTCTGGACCCTCTCCAACAGCTCAATGTCCTTCCTGTGTTGAGGGCTCCAGAACTGGACGCAATACTCCAGGTGGGGTCTCACCAGTGCCGAGTAGAGGGGTAAAATCACCTCTCTGGACCTGCTGGTCACACTCCTCTTGATGCAACCCAGGATTTGGTTGGCCTTCTTGGCTGCGAGTGCACACTGTTGGCTCATGCTGAGTTTGTCATCAACTGACACACCCAAGTCTTTCTCTACGGAGCTGCACTCAAGCCACTCTCCACCCAGCCTGTATCTGTGCTTGGAATTGCTTCGACCCAGGTGCAGGACCTTGCACTTGACCTTGTTGAACTTGAAGAGTTTTTGCTTAAGTTTTTTAACCAGTATAGGTGATTTCTCCTCACTACAGGGGCATCAGATGCAGCAAAGCAGTCCCTCAAGTCAGACACAGATGGTGAAGAGGAAGAAGAGGTGGATGCAGGTGAAGATGAAGAAGAGCTGGGTAGAACCACTGACTCGCTGAAAAACAAGCCAAAGCTCTCTGAGTTGGTGAACAATCCTTGTAAGGAGAGGCTGCCAAAAAAACATGACAAGAAAACAGGAGATAGAGGAGAGCTGCTTCTTCAGAAGACAAAATCAGAATCTCAGTTTAATTTGCTGCAGATTCTTCAAAAGCAAGGAAACCTGAGGTGAGATTTTGGCTTTTTTTTTTTTTTTTGAGTTTTGACTAGCAGCTAATACTGGTTAAAATATGGAGTATGGAGGAGTTACACTGAATATCATCTTCTGAATGGGTGTGAGGGGATGAGAGGACCTTGGATTTTTGTCTGACTGTGATCTGCCTTAACAACTAGTTGGCATGAAGGGAGATAGTTGCAAAGGCTGAGAGTTTACCTAATTGCCTGACCAGTTGGATCAGTGTAAAGCATAAGCAGTAGTTTCCATTGCTATTCTTAGATCTGGTGATGTAAGCTGTTCTTTGGTCAAATCAAGCCTTCTAAAATGCTTCTGTATTAATGCAGGGTGCCTGCTATTGCATTGTAAAATTTGTCTTTTTGTTTGCTGTACTTAGAAATAAGTGAGTAGAAACCCGTATGCTGAGCTGCCCAAGAAAGGTTGGATGGAAATCACCTCTCCAGCAAATTATTTTTCTCACTTTTGTGCTTTTCTTTTTGGTGGTAGAATTTTTACCTCTGGTGATAATCTCTACTGGAGGTCATCATCACCTTCTGACAGCAAGATGAGTGGCAGTTACTGATACATCTCATTGCCTGGTGATGCTTATGGGGGGAGAGTGTGTTGTGATGCATGGTTTCCTTGGAAAAAGAGATGCTGGAGGAAATAATGTAGAATAAAACCAACCAGGGTGCTTCTATTTGTTTAGATCATCTTCCTCTTAAATGTGGGTAATAAAATTGTCCATTTTCAAATGGACAGGAATGGCAAAGACAGTGATCACACCTCTATATGGGAGGATTTTTTACCTTCTAGGTAAGAAGCAGCATTGTTTTCTGTGAAAAGTGTCCAAAGGCAGAGAAAAACAACTGTTGCTGCTTCTTGCTTTCTTTAGTTTACTTTCTGAGAGGATTTCTGAGTTGTCAGATGGATTTGAGGGTTGTTCTGCTGCTGGCTTGTGGCAACAGCATTGACTGTTGTGACAAGGAAGATTCTGAAACCTGTTTAGAAGGATGAACATAGCAATGCTGTCATCTACCTATATATAGAACTAACTCCTGCCAAGAACCTAAGCTCTGTCTGGTGTTCCTGGCAGGATCCTGTTTAGCACCCAGTCCTGTTGGGATTCCCCCCTGAAGTGTTTGAGGCTTGTGCTGACCTCATGTCCCAGGACTGTGCTGGCCTTAGTCCCATCTGATCTGTCACTGATGAAAGCTTTGCTTGTGGGGTCAACAGGCAGAGGAGCTGAAGTCATGAAATTTAAATCCAAAAGAAACTAGGCCTGTTTCAGTTAGTTTTTCTAAGAGGTAGGACTTTTTTTCTCTCCTTTTTTCATCCGTGTGAGGCTGTTTCTCTGCTTTCTTCACACTGTGTGTTATTAGCAAAGAGGTGACAGTAAAATGAAACCTATTCCCCTGACTGTGCCATTTGCAGGAGGCAAAAAGAAAAGAGAGTGACTTGTTCCTGCATTTAAAGTCTCTGATTTTGATATTGTGTTAATATGGATAGTGTTATAAAACCACCTTCTTCAGTTTCTTGTTTTTTTCCCACTTTGGGATCACAAAATTATTAGGTACAGTCAAAGATTCCTGTTACAGTACTGATATTGATTAGGGAGGATCTTTTATTGCTCCCAGCACCTTGAACTTCTTCATGACATGTTTAAGTTACCTAAAACAAACCTGTCACCCCAGAGAGCTTTCAGGGGAGCCTTTTCTGATACGTGGTGGCCTGATGTATGACAGTATTAGGATTTTAGATGGTATTAAAGGGTCCTTTTTCCCTAGAGCTTCCACATTTGTGCATCTAGGATGTTCTCACTGACTGTGGTTTGTTCTGTAAGCCATGCCTGACTTCAGTAACTCTTTTTATTACTCTGAAGACAACTGACTGCTTCTCTTGATCCACAGCAAGGTACAAGCTCGCAGGGCTTTCTCTGCCTACCTACAGCATGTCCAGCTGAGACTGATGAAGGAGGCTGGTGACCAGATCCAGAATCCTGCCTGGGCTGCCAAAGAAGATGAGCAAATGGTAAGCTTTGTGTTGGCCAGAATCATAGAATGGTTTGGGTTGGAAGGGACCTTCAAGATCTAGTTCCAAACCCCAATGACCTTCGCACTAGACCAGGTTTGCTCAATGCCTCATCATTTCCATCTGCTCAGATCTTTTTCTAATAAATTAAATGGGTGTGAAGTGGCCCAAGATACCTCTCCATCACTTCCCTTTCTCATTTGGACCCCTTTTCACCCCATTTGAAGATGAACTGAAATCTGACTTGAGAGTTTTAAATTCTTCTGTCTAACATTCTTTAAGATTACTTAGCAGATCACTTGTTTTCTGCTGTGTTAAAGTATAAAATTACTCAAATAGAACAGATTCCTAGTTCAGTGTTTTCTCCTAGATGTTGTTTTGCTCATTGCAGCCACCTAAATTTAGTAATTTTCCCTGTATTCTAGATGGAGGGGGGAAAAAATAAGTAAAAATCTGAGGGGAGAAAGTTACTTTCTAGCATAAGTTCTTTTTTTTGTTCTGAAAAAACCCACATGATGTATTTTTTTCTAGGTGGTATTTTAAGGCCCTATATTTGATATATGAGCATGTCAAAGAGGTACAGCAAGACCAGATCTCCTTCCAAACCTTCCAAAAAGAGCTTTGTGCAGTAGGCTCTTGAGCTTTCTACAAATCCAAATGTATTCCTGCTTGAATGCATGTTGCAGGGAAACAGCCAGTGCAGCTCAGAAAGAAAATTGTGTGTCAAGAATAATCAGTCAACTCAGTGGAAAATGTTACCCCTGCTCTTTCCAAGTGGAAATTAAAACTGACTTTTTGAGAGTCACTTTGTCTGCTGCACTGTGAAAAAATAATGTTTAAAATAACAGATCAAACCAGCCTGGAGTAATGGCAGTGAGAGGCGAGCTGTGAAACCCAATAGTTTGGCTGTGAGGCTGCTCATTTATGCATTACCAGAGCTCCTGACCAAAAGCAAATCCAGAGGGGAGACAGAAAAGGGTTCAAAACACCCACAGGATGCATCTTGCCTTAGGATCTGCCTTACCATGTGTTTCTCCCACTAGAGATCTAGCAAACGTGGTAGGAGATTGAAACTTTATGGCTGTAGATGTAGTTATCTGTTGCTGTGGGGAGACTTTGCCAACAGTAAATGTATAGGAAAAGTGATGAAATGGGGCTGTATCACTTCATCTAACCCAGATCCCCTTCTCTGTGATAAGGTGTTACATTAGTAGGCTTCACTACAGCTCTCCTTCAATACTCTGTCTTTCAAAATATTCTCCAGTAGAACTGGACTTTACAAGTGGTTTGATGTTTTGCTGCTTGGATGTTGTTAATTTTTTTGTGTTCTTCTGCTGTGCTTTTCAGACAATTTCTCAAATGTTCCTAATTCAAACAAGGCACACTGTTGGTTTTTCTCCCCCCACCTTAGATCTGTAGGGCCATATTAAAAATTCATCTTGCAGAATGCTTTTTCCTGCCACTTATCAGCTAGTTTATCCAGGACAGCATGTTTTAGATCTTGCCTTTCACTATCTGCTGCAGGACCTCTGTTTCCTTCACACATCTTGCAGCTAATCCATTGCTCGTTCTACATGACCCTGCACTTGATGTTGGCCAAAAGGCTGAGAAGCAATCAGCTGGAATATTGTGTCCAGTTCTGGGGTACTCAGTTCAAGAAGGTCAGGGAGCTGCTTGAGAGTCATGAAGATGATGAAGGGGTTGGAGCATCTTCCTTCTGAGGAAAGGCTGAGGGAGTTGGGTCTCTTTAGCTTGGAAAAGAGGAGACTGAGGGGTGACCTCATTCATGTTTATAAATATGGGAAGGTTGAGTGTCAGGAGGATGGAGCCAGGCTCTTCTCAATGACATCCCATGATAGGAGGAGTGTCAATGGGTGCAAGCTGGAACACAGGAGGTTCCACAGAAATGGGAGAAGAAACTTTTCAGCATGAGGGTGAGAGAAGAGTGGCACAGGCTGCACAGAGAGGTTGTGGTGTCTCCTTCTCTGGATGCACTCACACCCTGCTTGGACATCTTCCTGTGTGACCTGGTTTGGGTGTTCCAGCTGCAGCAGGGGGATTGGACTAGATGGTCTCTTCAGATCTCTTCTAATCCCTGTCATTCTGGTTCTGATTCACCTCTTTTTGTTGCAGGAGCTTGTGGTACACTTTCTGAAGCGAGCCACCAGCAATCTCCAGCAGTCCCTGAGGATGCTGTCCCCAACACGTCACTTGGCACTCAGCGACCGTCGTCGCATCCTGGCTCACCAGCTGGGCCAGTTTATCATCTGTTACAACAAAGCAAGTAATTCTTTCTTCATTCTTCTTTTGGGAGCCCTTTTTGTCTCTGTTCTCCTGCAGTATCTTCTGCAGGACATCTGGCTGCTCAGATTGTCACATAGACACCAGTATTAACTATGTAATACATACAGTCTGGTAATCACATGCATAAGAGTAATAATTACTGAAATAAAGTGGAATTTTAACTGGTGATTTGCTTTTACTTTGGCTTGTGCTGAATTCTAGTGCTTTGTGATGCTGCTTCCCATGTCACCTTATTTTTATGATACTTTTTTAGGGTATTTTTTAATGCCCAAAAGCCAGAAATATGAATTTTACAATTTGTTTGCTTCCCATTTCGTCTTTTTTTTTTTAATGCTTTTTTGGCTATTTTTTTAATACTAAAAAGTAGGAAATATGAATTTTACCATTTGTTTGCTTCCCATTTCATCTTATTTTTATGATACTTTTTAAGGATATTTTTTAAAACCCAAAAATATGAATTTTACCATTTTTTTGCTTCCCATTTCACCTTATTTTAATGCTGCATTTTTAAGAGTATTTTTTAATACTGAAAAATAGGAAATATGAATTTTACCCTTTTTTGCTGCACTGAGGGCCTGCTACCTATCTGCAGTGTGGGAGTCTCCATGCTCAGTGATAAGGAGAACTGGCTCCCAATTTAAATAATTTTCACCTTTTAAGATGCAGAGGATGCTGATCCCAGCCAGGTAGTTTCATGCTAATCTTTGTTTGGCAAGACCAGCTTCCATTTTCCTTTTGCCCCCCAGCATTTCTGTACTGTTAGAACAAGAATAATTTAAATCTTGGCATTAGGAAGAACTTGATCTATCAAGGCAAAGTTGGTATTGAACCATATCTGTTCCAGGGAGTGCCTTTTGTGCTTAAAACCTCCCTGAATTATTGTGTTAGGAATAACCACAAAGCACTGGAGTGGCTCTGTGGTGAGCAAAGAATGCAGCTGCTTGGGGTATAATTTTCACTCAAATTGTATTCAAACATTAGGATTTTCTAGTAACTCTTGAGAGAATTCACAAAATAAAGCTGTAGAAGTGGTAATAAATCAGAGCATAAGCATATTTTCTCAGTTAAAACAAGTGGGAACAGATCACTTGAGCTTTTGGAGTGGGCTTGTTTAAGCCATTGAGAGACTCTTGGGCTGTGTGTTTTTTTGCTGTCTGATTCCAACATAGAGATTTCTTTCATAGGCTTGTAACTTTATATTTAGTAGGGGACTATTACTAGCCATTATGTATCTTCTATAATGACACAGTAGAGGAAAATATTACCTCCAGCAAGCTAAGTAAAATTGCATGTTCTCTAGACTTAAGCAGTGAAGGGCAGAGACACCATCCCACTGTTGGTTTCTTTTTTCCTCTTGATTTATCTTTCAAAAGATTTCAAAATTCTCCTTTCATCTTGGGAATAATCAGAGTACCTGTAGTGGAGATAAAGTGTAGTCAGATAAAGCTTGTGTGTTGTATTTCAATCAGGCCCATAGAGATTTTCTTATTTTCAATTAACAAAAACATTTGTTTCAATGCAACTCCTTGTGTGAATAAGTTCTACTTGTGGCAAATAAATCATTCATATCTGAGAATTTGCTTCCATTCTCACACACAAAGGCTGACTATCCTTTATTCCAGTATATTTTAGTGTGGAAATGCATATTTCCCACAGGCTGTACTTTGCTTTTGCTAAAGCAGTGTGTTTTTGGGATGTAGATAAGCCCTTAACAATTTTCTGCAGGACAAGAGAAATTAACTGAAGAGAAATCCCTAGTTTATGGCAGGGAAAGTGGATGGCCTTCAGCAGATCTCCTGGATTGATTTTTTAAAATCAAATTTTATATTTTCATCATTCTTTCTTCCTGGATACCTTCTTTTGGGACAGGTGCCCAAATAAAAGCTATTTTGAGGAACTCTGTAGGGGCAGAACAGCAAAAGTAGAAAGGGGACCTAAATATCTGTAAGGAATTATTTTTAATTTTTTTAAAATTGTTTTTCACTTTGTTACTTATGTCTCAGTGTATTTTTGAAGGGGTGGCACATATTTTTAGAGCTTATTCTCTTCTCAACATACCAATTCTAATGATTTATGTCAAGTGGAGGGGCAAAGAGTTTATTAGTATGTGCTTAGCAAAGAATTTATTAGTCTGTGCTTAGCATGCTGTCTCTGGGGCTCCCTGTATTTATCCATTCTGTTGCACACAGCAAAATACTGTTTGGCTTTTTGGAGTTGATGTGCTTCTTTTCTTAGAACCCATGGAATTGTTTGTTTTCTCTGAGCTGTAGCTCTGCCATGGATCATAAAGCAACTATACAGAGACACTTACTGGTACTTCTTATTAACAGGAAACAGAGCAGATGGCTCAGAAGAGATTAAAAAAGAAACAGGAAGAAGAGGAGGAAGAGGGAGTGAATCCTGAAGGATTTCAGAATTTTATTACCAAAGCAAGGTAGGAATGGATTTTATTCACTTTGACAAAGGATCTCCCAGCCCTGATGGTAATGGAATTGCTCTAAAGATTAATCTCAAGGCTGCTAGATACCTTTGTTAAACACTTGTTCCTGCTCTTGCTGGGGGACAGGGAAATGTCTTTTCACCCTTCCAGCGACCAACTATTTGCAGTGACAGCCAAAGGACAGCAGTGGTTCCCTGCTCTGTGTGAATTTGAAACTGATAATGGTGAGCTCATGGTCTCCCTTCCTGTGATGCTGGAGCAAATGCTTTGGAAAGACAATGAAACCAGAGCTGCTGCTCAGGTGGCCTTGAGCTGCTGGGGTTGAATGATTCTTGTTCTAGGTCTCAAGTTTCTGCTCTTAGAAACAAATCTTATCCTTGCTGTCTCTCTTCAGGAAGGCTGGATGAGGAACTGAGCAACCTGATCTAGTGGAGGTGTCCCTGCCTATGGCAGGGGGGTTGGAACTAGATGATCTTTAAGGTCCCTTTCAGTCCAAACCATTCTATGATTCTATACCCATTCATAGTGCTTTATAGTGAAGCAACACTATAAAGCAAAAGGAAAGCATGTTAGATATCAAAACAACTAGACTTAGAGCTCGCACAAGCTCTGAGTGGCCAAGTAACTGATATTGGTTTGATCTCAATAGGCTCTTTGAACATTTGGACAGTTGAACTCTCTTTTGCCAAAGAAAATGAGAAATGAATGTGAATTCTGAGACTCTCAAATATTGACTGGTTTGTTTGTACTGCTGTTCTGGTTAATTGGCAAACTCTCCCCTCCTCTTTCTTCTTCTCCCCCACTGTTGAGTAGAATCTACTAATAATGGAGTAAACAATCTGAGCTGAGTTCTTTCATGAACAACTTAGTTGCTTGTTCTAGAGAGCATCCAAGGAACACTCACAAAATTTAGCTGTGAACTGAATCTCTCCTGTTTTCAGAGAGCTGATCTCTCTGAAAATGTTTGGAGTTTTTTCTTGCTCTGTACTTTTCCTGGGGAGGCTTTTGAATGCCTCGAATTTTCTACTGTGTTAGAAAATGGGAGCCTTGGGTTTAGCTAAGTCATATTCCTCCTCTTACCCTGCAGAACTGAGCAGATAATCAGCTTGTTTGTCCTTGTACTTCTTCCTTCCATCCCCACCCTGTTCAGCCTCCTTATTTCTTGAATTGGTTTGTTATGTGAACACAGGAAAGCTTAGAGGACTCACTTGCATCCTTTCTTCTCTCCTTGATGTAGTGAACGTGAGCTGGAGGAAGTGCTCACATTCTACACACAGAAAAGCAAGTCAGCAAGTGTCTTCCTAGGAACAAACTCCAGAAGTTCCAAACCCAGCAACACCAGTAACCAGTCAGAGAAACAGCCTCATGTGGGTAAGTGTTGCAGGCAGTTCTGTGGCCATGTTGCCCAGACAAATCCATTTTAGTTTCAGCTACAAGGAAAAAAAAGATCACCCCTTGCAGAATCCTATTCAGGTTTCCTGAGTTTGCATATTTGATGTTGTTTTTAACTGACTCCATATGTAAAGAGTAGGGTAACTGCACTCCTACTTTCTTTGCTTGAAGTAAAATCTGGACCAGCCTTTACAAGGAACTAGATGTGGTGACTTCCACAACTGAATTGAGAATGAATGCATTGAGATTTGAAATAAACAGATACTTTATAATTCATTACTGTTAGGGATGAGATGTTTAATTGTGCTACCAACATTGGAGGGTAGAACCCTTATATTTGAGCCTAATTTAGACATTTCACAGGAAGAATTGCAGTGCCAGCCTAAAATATCCAGTCATCCTTGCTGCTGTAAATGACAGCATAGTTGTGATCAATAGAAATGCATGGTAAACCATAAATATTAGTAAAAAAGTTCATTGTAACAAGGTTTAAATTCTGCAGTCCTGTTCCAATGTTATCACAGTTGGTGTCACTACACTTCCTAACTCCTTGATTTTGTTGTAGAACGTCCTGAAGTAGTGAAAAAAAAAATTGAACAGCCCAGAAGTTCAGTTGAAGATCTGCCTCCAGAAGGAGCATTTAAAGTCTACAAACCCAAAGAAGTTAAATCTACCTGTGAGTGACCTGGTTTAAATCATCAAGATCAGACAGTGAAAGTGTATTCTATTTTTAGTACTGTTTTAAGTAAAGGTTGGGGACCTTTGGGTTCCAGCTGGGGGATTGAGTCAAGTGCAAAATATCAGGGAGGATGCTGCTGATTTTTGCTTTAAAAGCTGAGAAAAAATACTGTAGGGTGAGCAGTATGAAAGAATTATCTGGTCATCTGTGGGTATAATGTAGATAACCATTGAAAGAGGATGTTGATCTTGTGGAACCTATAGTCTTTGGCAGATTTTGGCTTTAGTGTGTCTGAATAGGAGCATCTTTGGTTCGTTGATATTATCCAAAGGACCTGAAAAGCAACTTTTTTCATGTGTTTTGCTTATCTCTGTGTAGTTCCAGAAGGACTCGGCTTCTCCTTAAATGCTGAAGTGAAATTACCTCAGTGTGACCCTCCTCTTGCTGCTCCCTCTGTGTCTGGTGCCATGTTCCAGAGAAATATGAATTCCTGGACAACATCTCAACCTGCAGCCTCTGCAGCTTCCCACGTGCCTGGGCACCATTCATTGCTGGCTCCTCCAGGTGGTCCCAGGCTGCTTCAGACCCCATCCCCTCTGCCTTCCTCACAAAGCACAGTTCCTGACACCTCTTCTGTCCCCAGAAACCCAGTGTTCATTCAACCTTCTAGCCTTGCAGAGTTACATCGTTATCATTCTGGCAGCTACACCATTGGGCAATTCTCATCTTTTCCAAGAGCTGCTCATATCTACAGCCAAAGATTGACTCGACCATCCTCTGCAAAAGCAGGTGAGTGTTGTGGGATCCATAAATCAGTAGAGAGACTGTGTCATCTTCATTCTGCAGTAGCTAGAAGCTTTACATTTCCAGAATGGAGTCTTATTGAATGGTGCTAAATTTCTTATGGAAAGAGTGAATGTGGGAAGCTGCACTTGTGTGCACAAACACTCCTTTTTGTTGAGGAGATTAACAAGAAATAATGAAATTTAGTTTGGAAAACACAATTGAAGCCCACCTCTAAACACTACCAAGTCCACCACTAAACCATGTCCCTAAATGGCCTCTCTACACATCTCTTAAGTACTTCCAGGGATGGTGACTCAACAACATCCCTGGACATCGTGTTCCAGTGCTTGACAATTCTCAGTGAAAAAGGGGTTTTTTTTGTAATATCCAATCTAAACCTTCTCTGGCACAAGTTGAGGACATTTTCTCTCATCCTCCCACCTATTACCTGGGAGAGTGATCCCTTCACGTCACAACAATCTCCTTTCAGGTTGACTGATAAGGTCTTCCCTCTGCCTTGGACATTTAGAACAAGTTCAGAGGTTGAGCTCAAAGAAAGGGGAAACAAAGCATTATGTGTTTTTGTTTGCTTGAATTACTGATCTCTTATTTATCTTTAGAGATTTTAATGTAGTTTTGGCTAGCAGTTCTTAGTTCTGTGTTTCCCTGTCATGCAAAGAAATCCTTTAACAAACCTTGTAATTGTTGAATACTTAAAGGTGTGTCCAGACCTCCAGAAGCTAGAATTCTGAATGAATCATTACTTTATCACATTCTCTAAGACTTTTCATCTCTGCCATATCCAAGGGTATCTTAAATACAAGATCTAGAAACTTCATTTATCATGCTGGAGTAAGGAATAATGAAGAGAAATTAGGAGACTATGGATGCTGTGTGTAGTCTATTAGAGTTTTGGAAACCATGCATAGACAGCTGTGGTCCTGATAATAGATAGATATGTGTATTTTTTAGATAATTGTATATATTTAGATTGTAGATTGGGGTCAGCAAATGTTTGCCACATCTCTTAAGTACTTTGGTATGTTGCTGTGTACATGCCTTAACAACTTTTGTAGCATTAAAATAAATTGGTTTCCAAAATGGCTATCTTAAAGCTTTAAGGAAAACCAACAATGAGTTAACTTAGATTACAGCTGCTATTTTCTCTAACTGTTTGCCATGAGATACCTCATAATAATGATAATAAGGGTTGGAATTGACAAAAGCTGATGTAGGTGGTACCCATGCACAGCAGGAGGCTGTGTTCTCCCTGGAATCTGCTGAAAATACCATGACTGGTTTTGTATCTGTGTGATTCAGCTGGATGTCCCTCTGCCTAAAGCACATTGAAATGTCTGTTTGGTAGGTTTATGCCATCGCAGTCCAAGTGCTCAGCATGTGGGCCCAACCAGGATGTACAGAAGTACAGAAGATAATTCCTCCCAGGGCAAGTGTTACAGTCCCAGTTTGGTGGCAGCAGAACTGCAGCAACTAGAAAAGCAAGCAGCCTCTCACTGCCCCCCACCCAGCCACATCACACTCCTTACACAGCAGGTATGTAAGCAGAGAAGCCAGAATCCCTGTGACAACAGAAAAAGTTTGTCTCAGGCTTTTCTGCCATTTTTGGGCTGGGCTGAGACATGCCAAGGAAGATTTAACCCCATGGAAGGGTTAAATCTCATGAAAATAGATTTTTGTTATGTTGTTTTCAAGCGTTCATGGTGGGAAAAGTTTTGATTTTTCTAGGAGATGACAAAAATGTTGCCAAAGTCCTTTTATAGAAGGAAGAAAGACTGCTGTTAGCCATTGGCCTTTCCTGGTAGTTGAAGATGGTGATCAAAATAATCCATACTTTTCCCTCTGCTGTGTTTCTTAGAAGGCATAAATCCTGAACTCTTTATTTCACATGTTTACCAATGTACTCTTATGTGGGGTTTTGTGTAGGGAGGAGACATTAAAATGCGTGGCATGTATGTAGATCCACAGCCAGATGGTTGAATCTGGATACATTTGTGGGTTTTTTCCTTTGGCAATAGTTTGCTCTGAAAATCTGCTGCAAGGTGGGAAGGTGGATCTGTGTGAGGTCCCTATCACTGGTTAGTGTGGGGGGCTGCAGCTGATATCCACCAGGCCATCACCCTTTCTGGTTATTAGTGCTTGTGGACTGAAGAATGTGTGGATTTGGCCAACTTCACCAGGAGGAAGGGAAGCCTGGTGGGAGGGAGCTCTGCCACTCTCTGTGAGGGGGAGAGTGGATTTCAAGATCCAGCTATCATTGGGAATAGCTCCAGTTCTTTCTAGCCAGGGAGTTTAATTGCAGGAATAACATCAGACCACCCAGGCAAGGGCTTCACTGAGCTGCTTCCATCTGTGCTGTGCAGCCAGTCAGTGCCCAGGATGACATCCATAGCAGGCTGGGGCACTTTTCTCATTCCACATTTTTTCATTTGGAGAGAAGGTGGAAATTAATAAGAAGCAGAGAAATTCACTACTCATTCTTCCCTGTCCTAAGGTTTAAGGAAGAATTTGTCAGTGCCCAGTATCCAGTGGTCAGGATGACATCCATAGCAGGCTGGGGCACTTTTCTCATTCCACATTTTTTCATTTGGAGAGAAAGTGGAAATTAATAAGAAGCAGAGTAGTTCATTACTCCTTCTTCCTTCTTTTAAGAAAGAATTGAAAGTGGGGGGGAACTACAAAGGTCCCAGAGTGACCTTTGTGTGAATTCAATGCCACAGGAATCCCAAACCAGCAAGCTTCAGCTTAACATCAGCTACAATAATATTTGCACCCACTCCATGTCTCAGTTACCTCCCTCAATTACACAGAGTGATACTTTGACCTGCCTTGTCCTCAAAGCAACCTGCTACTGTGCCAATGGCCAGTACTAGACCCCAGGAAGCCCAAGATAGAATCATTGAATAGTTTGGGTTAGAAGGGACCTTAAAGATCATCTAGTTCCAACCCCTCTGCCATAGGCAGGGACACCTCCCACTACATGAGGCTGCTCAGTGCCTTGTCCAGCCTGGCCTTAAACACCTCCACAACCTCTCTGCAAAAAGACCACAAGCTCAGGGTGCAGCAAATACTTGGAGGAACTTGGTGGGGATGTTTCCCCCACCAAAAGGTTGTTCTTTGGTGTTAGTCCCTTGCTTTGACTCAAACCACTTTGTTGAGTCTTTGTGAGCTTTTACCCCTCCACTGATGGAGAGGAAGCAAGTGTAAAGGAAAAAGGCATCTCACTTTAAGTACGAAGAGAAGTGAGAAGCCAGGTGGTGAAGTCTGAGGGGTATTTTTCTTTGCTCTTTCACATAGCTCTGCACTGCTATAGGGCCTCACGTCCTGCTCATCCACAGGCTCTTCAGGCCAGAGCTGGAATTACTTTCGGTGCTAATGGGTTTTAGGAATATATAACTGGACTCTGTAGAGGTTGTAGGAAGCAAAAATGTCAGTGTATTTTCTGCATTGCTTGGAATTGAGCCCCTTCTTCTCTGAGGCTCCAAAAGGAATAGGAGCAGAGGCTTTTGTTATGGTGCAGAAACATCTGCTGATCTGCAGAGAGTCACCAAATGGGCTGGGCAGAGCAGCTACAGTTAGAGAACTCATGTTAGGAGAGAGACTACACTCTGATCATCAAACACTTGGCAGCACTCTGCCTTATCAAAATCACTGCCACTGGGAAGTTTTGAGGCAGAAAATGTCCAAATGAAAAGCTGACTTTTTCAGGAGGAGTTCAGCCATCCACAGCAGCAGCACTAACTTGGACTGGTTCTTTTTTTATTTTTTAATTTTTTTTCCTTTTCATTGTTAAATGGATGCATACGCTGGAGACACTACAAAGGAATATGCAAGTTTGTCAGGTTTCCCAGGAATGTCTCTGGCAGGTTTTTGTCTGGAACATTTTCTGGAGACTGGAAGACTTGTGCTCTGTATGCATATGTATATCCTGTAAGCTGGTAAGCTCCGTGAGCAGAGAAGGAATGTCACAGGCTCTTGGCCAGATCAGCCTTGGTACACACACAGATTTCACACTTCTCGGCCTGTCAGCCCCACTTCTTCCCTTCTGCCTGGCTGCTCCTGCAAATTCAAATGCCTCTATAAAATGATGGTGGTTTAGTATGAGCTGTGGGCAACCCGGGTAACAAAAAGGTGGCCCTAGAAAAAAGAAAAAAATCTGGTTGATAGAAGGTTTCTTCAAGGCATTTGTAATAGGTGTGCTTTGTGCTGCTCTTCAGACAGTGAAAGCACACGTGTGTGTGTGTGTGTGTGTGTGTTAGAGATTTGTGGTTTGGGATTTCCTCTGCCTCTTAAGGAAAGAGTTGGATGAAGATCCCATGATGCTTCCCATACTGGAATGGCCTGTTGGATTCTGGTATCTTGATATATTAGAAAAGGCAAGGCAGATAGGCTCTTTCCAATAGCTCTGGAAGCCCTGAGTGCTTTAGACCAAGTCATGCCTAGGCTCTGCTAGATCCCACATGCACATGGGAGAGCTCTGTGGTAGAGCCAAGCAAATCCAACTCACAGGCTGGGGAGAGGACAGATTACAAGTGAATATTTAGATTCTTGTAGCATCTAGTCATAGTCATTTCTAAAGGCTGAAAAAAGAAAAATAAAACAAAAGAATGCAGCAATTTTTTTTTTTAAAAAAGCAACTTTTAATGGCAAGTAGTTAGCTCTTCCCCTGTGTCCCTGGGAATACAAGTATTTCACTGATCTTGAAAGCCCCAGGGTTATGTGTCTCTGAGGAAGGCTTGGCAGATGAAGGTGCAGTGACTATGGAAGAAGAGAAGTGTTTATTTTGCAAGCTATTGGATAAAGATGGCACTGCTGGATCAATGGTAAATAATAAAAGGGAAAACTGAGGATTGACTGAAGGATCCTGAAGGGGTCAAAAGCAGTACACAGGAAAAAAAATGATCAAAAGGCAACAATATTGCAAGTGATGAGACATCTTGCACATTTTTGTTTTCTGTGGAACTCTTCTTTCCTTGAGCTTATGATATAGTGTCATCTTGTCCTGACTGAAGCATCAAAATCTAAAGGTTCTGCTCTGGTCCTAAGGCAGAGGAGCCATGATCCCTGTCCAATTTTTATTTCATAGAAAAGATTTCCCAGTGAACTGTTAATGTTCATTTATACCTTTGAAACTTGTTGATAGGGTACATTGTGCTGAAAGCTTTGTGGCATTAGGTCTCTCCTTCCATTTCAGCCTATAAACTTTTTATTGTGTTGAAGGTTTTTTGGGAAGAGACAAAGAAGGCTTATGATGACTATTTTCTTTTGGCATATCTCTTCATCTTGATCTTTGTAACAACAGCTTGAACTCTGGATCCCTTTTCCTCCTCCCCAAACGGATCCAAAATGGAAATGTGAGACATGTGGCTCCAAGTAGGAGAAATGGTCTTAAGACTTTGTAGATCACCATTCCCCAGCACTTTATATGCAACAGGATACAACTGGCCTCTGGCAGAAAAATACTACCCTTGCCAGCTGGGAGTGTGAAGTAGGCATTTTTTCTAGCACCTTCCTTGCCCAGTGTTGTAACACATTGACCAGTGAAACTTGTTGAGGATGTTAGTCATGAAAACCTAAGTTACTTATCCACTCTCTGCCAAGAGGGACAGGCTAACAACTTCTAGTGATGATGTGTCCCTGTTCACCCTGCTTAACTCCTGCAAACTAGCAAGAGAAACACTCAGGATTTTAGGGATTGTATTTTTTGTCCTAAATTCATGGAGACTGATCCAAAGCACTGTCTTTGTCCATTTTTTGATGTTGTTAGGATTTGCTGCTTTAGCTTATTTAAAAAATCAGACAAGGACAAAATGATGATACTCCATTACATAAAAAAGATTCCCCAAAATAATAATGGGTAACCATTGAAAGAATAATGTGAAAAGTATTAAGCTTGCCATTTCCTATTGGTGTTGAACAGTAAGTCTTCATAGAATGCTATTTATTAGAAACAAATTCTCTCCTGTTATTGTCTTTATTCCTATCTGTCTTTGAAGATTTCACATTTCCTATTTAAATTCTAGCAGCTGAAATGTCCCAGTGTGTGGCACAGCAACAGGAATTAACACCCCTCTGGGTGGGCTGGCTGCAATATAGTCTTGCTGATGTTCTCCCTCCTTCTGAATCCCTTCCATGTGCTTAATCCTGCTGTAGTTTAAACACCTGTCTACCTGGAATGTGTGAAATTTGCCCAAGACAAGCTATTTCCTCACCTGCTTTGCTTAGAAAGACAGCCTTCAAGTAAGCAATGATCTGCTATTGGAGAACAAATCCTATTGCCTTCACAGGGCAGGGGAGAGGTGCTAATTCCTGAGACTAAATGATTCCTTGGTATCAAGATGATGAGGAGAGAGAAGATGGGATGATGTAATCTTCCCACATTGTATGCATTAGCAAAGTTGTGATCACACAGTTGCTGACAAGCTAAGGATTGTATATATCCTATTTAATTTACCATGTTGGCCTCTGTTTGCCTCACTTGCTATTCTTGCTTCTTCTCAGACAATGAACCCTTTGTGGCCAGAAAATGTCATTGTTAGGTATTTGTATAGTGCCTGGCACAATCAGAACTCAACCTAATTTGAAGCTTTCTGTTGTTGCAATGAAAATGCTTTAGCTTTTAATTAAATTCTACAGAAGACAATAACATTTAAGGGTGAAGTAGAGCCACCACAATGACCCATAATACTATTTTCCATATAAGACTAAGACAGATGGCACTGCCTATTACTAAGCTGGCCCAGTATGTCCTGCTGTAAGATCTTGTTTTAAATTGATTGCAATGTTCTGGATCTTTATCCATTTTCTGTGCTTAATCTTCTGTTTTCAGAACATTTCAGGCAATGGTGAAATGTCTCAGCTCTAAACCAAGGCTGGATTGGGGAAAAAAAAAAGTTTTAATATCTATAGATCCTTTCATTTGAATATCTGGATTTCCGCAATTAGGGATTTAAAATTTTATCCAAGCTTGATTGCACAGTAACTATCTGAAAAGTTTGGAGGTGTTTAAGGCCAGGCTGGACAAGGCACTGAGCAGCCTGATGTAGTGGGAGGTGGCAGGGGTGTTGGAACTTGATGATCTTTAGGGCCCCTTCCAACCCAAATTATTTTATGATTCTATGTGTTCTGGGTGAGAATCACAGAATTTCTGGGATTGGAAGGGACCTGGAGAGGTCATCTAGTCCAATCCTCTTGCCAGAGCAGGAACACCCAGAGCAGGTCACACAGGAAGGTGTCCAGATGGGGTTTGAATGTCTCCAGAGAAGGAGACCCCACACCCTCTCTGGGCAGCCTGGGACACTGTTCTGTCAACCTCACCATGACAAAGTTTTTTCTTATATTTCTGTGGAGCTTCTTGTGTTCTAGCTTGCACCCATTGCCCCTTGTTCTGTAGTTGGGTGTCACTGGGAAGAGCCTGGCTCCATCCTCCTGACACTCACCCTTTCCATATTTATAAACATGAATGAGGTCCACCCCTCAGTCTCCTCTTCTTCAAGCTAAAGAGCCCCAGCTCCCTCAGCCTTTCCTCTGGAGGAAGATGCTCCAATCCTTCATCATCATCATCATGTCTCTGCACTGGATCCTCTCCATCAGTTCCCTGTCCTTCTTGAGCTGAGGGCCCCAGAACTGGACAAAATATTCCAGATGTGGCCTCATGGGGAGAAGTTTTCTTCTTGCCTCTTGCCATGTGATCTTGATTTGGTGCAGAACCAGGTCTGTTCTGTGCTCCTGAAAGTCCCACGTGATCTTGTAATTAAAAACAGTTATAAACATAATTCTGGCAATACCTGCCTGGGAATCTTTGCTTTACAACCTTTGCAGTGTTGTGTAACCTTCAGAAAAATGTTGGGTTTTGTTTTGGTTCTTTTTCCAAAAGTGAACTAGTATATTTATACTACTGTTGTGGATGCCATTATGTTGTTTATTTTATTTCTTTAGATTCTCTTCATAAATCAGCAGATAGTATCTATTTGCATATTCTGGTCTTTTGACAAGATCCACCCAAGAAGAATGCTTAGAGAAAGAGACACTGGGATACTTTTTATATGCTTAAAAATACGTAGTTTCTTCAGAACTTGATATTGCAAACCTATTCATAATATGATTTTAAGTTACCTTTAACTTGTGTATTGACTTGTGAAGAATTGGATCTGTGCAGGTCCCTTCCATTCCCTCACATTCTGTGTTTCTGTGTGATTCTGTGAGTTTGGAAGGGGCCGAGTGAGAAGTTTTTCATGTGTGTTAAAGTTTGGCTTTGAATATTTTATCTAATATGCATATGCTTAGAGAAGGCTAGAGAGAGCAGATGGGTATATCTGGCTCAGTGACACAGCTTGTGATGTCTGGGTAGACACTTTGGTCTTTGCTGTAATAAAAGCTTCTAGCTTTGGATGTATGGCTGGAATGTGATTTTACTTTCTTATTTAGAGATTTTTGCCACCTTTTTGTCTCTTCCCCCCTTTGTGCTTGTGTGAATGGAAAGGTTGTAGCTTTAATGGTGATCCTTTGAATTCATTTCAAGCATTCTAGTTTGAATAGTAAGGTTGTAGTTTTTCTCTGTTCTTTTTTGAATGGAAAGTGTGTAGTTTTCACTTGAATTTATTTCAAGCATTCTGGCTGTTGGTGTCCTATCTCACACTTATTTGTACAACTAGCAGGGGTTTTCTGCATCCAAAGATTTCTTTTCTTCTAGCAGTTTTACTTCTCTTACTGCATACTCTATCCATTTAGTTTAGAGACACCTTTTTCTCGTTTCTTGGTTTTCTAATTGTTTCTCATGTCTTTTTTATCTTGGCCACGCTAGTTGACAAACCTGAACTTGGCAAGTGGAGCTGTAAGCAAGGGGAATACATCTGCCTCACCCAGCTACTGGTCAACACTTGACAAAAGAGGGTCCTTGTGGCTTCATCCAGACACTCATGTAGCTGACAAAGGGCCTGTCTCTTCAGCAGTCAGGTAAGTTGAATTTACTCCTCTGTTTTTTTTGAAGAATGTACTCTATAACTTGTCTTTGGCTTTGCTAACATCTAAGAGCTTGGTACTGATTCTTCTCAGAACTATCTATGAAGACTGTGCCTATGAAAATGAAGCCCATATCCCCAGATGTGGTGAAATAAGGGCATCAATGAAAGAGCAGAGTGAAAGGGATCTGTCTTTTTCTCTTTAGTCATTTCTCATGCTTGCATCTCTAAGTTTGGATGTGCTCGTGTCAAGACATTTATGCAGAATGAAAACACCTCTACCAAGAACTCATTTTCATTTTCATGCTTTCCCCTCAAAGAGCAGCATCTTGCTGTGTTTATTAAATTTAAATTTTTAGGTGGCTTTGGTATGCTTTTCATTTTGGCCACTGGAATTTGGTTTTGTGGCTAATAATATTTCTGGGGAGACTGCCCAGTAGCTTCCCAGTGCCTGAAAGGGGCTCCAGGAGACCTGAGGAAGGAATGGAGCCACAGGATGAGGGGCAGTGGTTTGAAACTGGAGCAGGGCAGGGTTAGATGAGACATTAGGAAGAAGTTCTTCCCCATGAGGCTGGTGGAACACTGGAAAAGGTTTCCCATGGAGGTGGTTGAGGCTCCATCAGTGCCTGGAGACATCCAAGACCAGGCTTGCTGAGGCTCTGAGCAACATGATGTAGTGCAGGATGTCCCTGCTCACTGCAGGAGGTTGGACTAGATGGCCTTGGAAGGTCCCTTGCAATGCTGTGACTCTGTAGTCAGGGCAGCAGACTCATTCTGCAGTAAAACTATTCTTCCTGGATGTGAAAAAGCAGTAGGATTTATCCCAAGGCTGGTGGATCTTGGAGGCTTAGAGCAAGACAAGTTTGGTGCAGTAGACTAGCATGGATAAAAACCCAGAACTCTGGAGATCTGAGTTCTTTGCCACTTGAATTAACATAACTTACTGATTTTCCTAAGTCTTTATTTTTGTCTTTTAAAATAATGAGGTTGAGCTTCTCTGACACACAAGTTCAGGACTAGAAAGCATTGTGTGCATGAAAATATAATTTCTTTTTTGGACCTAAAGGGTAGTGGGAAATGGAGAGAAGTAGGAGAAGCAGACATACAGGGTAAAAAAGCATGTGACTTGAGTGGTCATTCTTTTCCAGATGGGTTCTTCACTGGAAGGATTGGATAGGTATTTGGAAAGCTCAAGTAAAATTGTTCTTCTTTCATCAGTCACTGCTTTTCATCCTGCCTAAAAAGGAGGAATGTGAGAAATGAATTCCTGGCCTGTTTCTGTTCCAGCACAATGTTTGCCTCTAGGGTATAGAGTTATTGAGAGAGAGGTGGTGGTGATTCTGCTCTTGGAGCCCAGCCAGGTGAGCTATTACCTAATCCAAATAGAGAACTTCTCCAGCAGGTGTAAACTGCCTTCTCCTCCCACATAACTTCAGAGAGCTGCAGAGCACAGCCTTTCCTGGATCTTCCTTTCTTTTCTCAGCTCTCTGCACCTCAGCTTGGACTCACAGAGCTGGAAAAAGATTTCTCATTGTCAAAATCTCCCACTGGAGACCTCTGAGGAAGTCACTAATTATCATGTTGCTTTGAAATAATTTCAGGTGAATGTTACCTGAGCTGAGGTAGAGCTGAGAAACTACTGCTTAATGCTCAGATCTTCTTTCTGAATGATTTCCAGTGCCATGCCTCCCTTTGCTCTGTGTGCAGAGTTTAATGTCTTTAGAAATTGTGTTTGATTTTGTGCAGCAATCCCAAAATAGGGTTCCCCAACCACAGCTGATACAAGATTCTGTTTTAAAAACTTCTATGAATCATTTGGTCTTTCAGTACTTTGCTTGCTCTGTTTTTATCCTCAGAGCAAGAGACAGAAAGATGCCTTTTTAGACATTTATTGAATTATTTTATCTCAATGGTTGCTTGTGTCAAATGAACAGAATACTGGGAGTTGAAAGTTGGGTTGGTTTTTTTTCTCTGTAAATTAAAAAAAAGAGACTCTTGAGGCAGTGCTGGATTACTCAGGCTGTCAGCTTTAATGAGAGAATTCCAAAAGGACTATCAAGGTCATGAGACCTTTTTTCTGTAAGTCTGGAAATCTGGACATGAAAAAAAGAGATTCTTGAGGCAGTGCTGAGTTACTCAGGCTGTCAACTTTAATGAGAGAATTCCAAAAGGACTATCAAGGTCATGAGACCTTTTTTCTGGAAATCTGGAAGTGAAAAAAAGAGACTCTTGAGGCAGTGCTGGATTACTCAGGCTGTCAGCTTTGATGAGAGAATTCCAAAAGAAGACTGTCAAGGTCATGAGATATGAAGATGGCTGTCTTGTAGTGTAAATGCCTTTTATGCTACTTGATCTTTTACACTGGAGCAAAGCAGTTCATGGAGGGTCATCTGCTGGGTGTCAGCCTGTGCTTAGAGCTGCACCACTGAAGAGAAACTTCCTGTTTTGCTCTGTTGAGGTTCTGATCTATCAGTTGTAGAATTCAGCAAGGATGGAAACACTTTGTAAATGGGCTTCTTATCTGGCTTGTACTTGGCTCCAGTTCAAACATCTGTCTCTGAAACTCAGTCCTTACAGGTTTTTTTATGACTCTGATGATAATTCCAAGCAATTTTAGCCCTGCTGATGTTTTGTTAGAAAATTAGGTTTTGATGCTTTCAAGTCATAGGATTCAGGCTATCCTTGCAGACAAAGCTTCCTTCTCTTTAATTCCCTCTCTCCCAGTAGTGAATTACTTACCGAAATATTTCTCAAAATAACTTCTCCCTTTAGTTGAATACTTTTGATGCTGTGAGATGAGGTGCTGCCTCCGTAGTCTCTTCACCAAAAAGCAAAGGAGATACTGAGTTTTTAAAATAGGGACAGAAACTTGTGGCTGTGCTAAATAAATTTACACTGCTGTGCCTTTGAGATTGCTTTTTTGTCACTTGGTATGAGCATCAGCACTATTCCCACTCCACTGATGGTTTAGACTTTCCCTGTGTCCCAAACAAGGAAGAAGCCTGGAGGGCACATGAGTGGTGCCATGTTCCACGTTGTTTTAAAAGCCAGTGGATTTCTCTGCAAAGCATAATGTGGACTCTCGAGGTCACTTAATGACTAAGACCTGGACTAAAGCTAGAGAGATAATAAGGATTTCTGCATTTTCAGTGAGCACCTTGTGTTCACCAGCAGCCATCCTTCCTCAGACTCAGCTTATGCTGCTTTTGCAATATCCCAAACCAGGACAGGCTGAAGGAGTTGGGGTTGTTCAGCCTGGAGAAGAGAAGGCTCAGGGGGACCTCAGAGGAGCTTCTCAATACCTGAAGGGGGCTACAGAAAGGCTTTTAATAGGATATGAGATGGGAGGACTAGACATAATGGATGTAAATTGGAAGAGGGGAGAGAAGAAAGAAATTCTTTACAGTGAGGGTGGTGAGACACTGGAAGAGGTTGCCCAGAGAGGCTGTGGATGCCACCTCTCTTGGAGGTGTTTAAGTCCAGGCAGGACAAGGCACTGAGGCAACCTGGTGTAGTGGGAGGTGTCTGCTTGTAACAGCAGAGTTGGAACTAGATGATCTTTAAGGTCCCTTCCAACCCAAACCATTCAATGATTCTCCAAAGGGCAGGTCCAAGTGCTCTCCATCCTGCTCGGAAATCACCCTGAGCCTCAGCACGGGGCATTGGCAGAGCTCTGAAGGATCCCAGCTTCCCACAGCCAGTCCTTGGCTCTGTGTGGCTGCAGCCTCAGGGAGAGGGAAGGCAGAAAAGCTCGTGACTTGCCCAGACAGTCTGAGCCCTGGCCCTGCAGCCTCTGCTCCCCAGACGCTGTTGAGTGGGACTTGGCTGGCGGCCGCCCCGCTGCTCCTTTGCCGAGGGAATAAGTTGAGATTAATCACAGGAGCCTTTCCAGCAGCCAAGGGGGTTTGGGCTGTGTTTGCAGGGAACACCGGAGCAGCCAGTGCTGGGGCTGGGAGCTGGAGAGGAGGAGAGCTGGGGCCTCACCACGGGGCACTCTTGGACTTATACGAGTGTGTCCTCCCTGCTCAGCTGCTTCTAGGACTCTTCTGGAGCTGCAGCCCAAGACCTGCTTTTGCTGAGCGCAGCAATGTCTGTCTTACCTTAGACAGTTAGGTTTTTTAGGGGTGCAACATGTCCCTTGGACAGTTATGGTTTTTGGGGATGCCATGTCTCTGCTGCCTTGGACAGTTATGGTTTTTGGGGTACAATGTTTAATACCTTGGGCAGTTACGGTTTTTGGGGAAGTACTGTCTGTGCTACCTTGGGCAGTTATGGTTTTTGGGGTGCAATGTCTGTCCTACCTTGGGCAGTTATGGTCTTTGGGGTTTGCAATGTCTGTGCTACCTTGGGCAGTTATGGTTTTTGGGGGTGCAATGTGTACCTTGGACAGTTAAGGTTTTTGGGGGTGCAATGTCTCCATTACCATGGGCAATTACAATTTTTGGGGGTGCAACATCTGTGTTACCTTGGATAATTACAGTTTTTGGGGGTTCAATGTCTGTCCTACCTTGGGCAGTTAATTTTTTTGGAGGTGCAATGTGTGTGCTACCCTAGACAGTTAAAGTTTTTGGGGTTGCAATGTCTGTGCTACCTTGGGCAGTTAAGGTTTTTGGGGTGCAATGTTTGCATTACCTGGGGCAGTTAAGGTTTTTGGTGTTGCAATGTCTGTGCTGACAGTTATGTTTTTTACAAGCAGCTCTTGAATTTTGAAGGGAGCAGATTTCTCTCTGACTTTGTAACTTCCTTTCAGAGAACACATGAGGACCTTTCCCATAATTCCCACCAACTAGCCCATGTTGGTAGGTGGAGGGGAGGAACAGGGCTTTCATACCTTTCCCCATACCTTTCATGCCCTTTCTCCAAACTGCATAATGGAATTTGGGTTTCTCATTTCAGCTGCTTCCACAAACTGGCCTTACCCTAATGAAAACTTCGGATTTTAAACTTCAGGTGGTTTGAAACTACAACAGGGTAGGGTTAGATGAGACATGAGGAAGAAGTTCTTCCCCATGAGGGTGGTGAGACACTGGAGCAGGTTGCCCAGAGAGGTGGTGGAGGGCACATCCCTGGAGACCACATCCAAGACCAGGCTTGATGAAGCAGTGAGCAACCTGTTCTGGTGCAGGATGTCCCTGTCACTGCAGGAGGGGTTGGACTAGATGGCTTTGGAAGGTTCCCTTCCAACTCTGATTCTATGATTAAGATTTGCCATCCTGGGCTGCCTATTAATCCAGTTCTCCCATCCTGTTCTTTGGAGCAACAGCCTCCACCATCTTCAGTGGAAACACAGAGAACATTCTGATAGGAAACAGTGAAATTCCCTGTTTTGGGAGGGGAAGCTTTCACTTTCTGCATCCTCCACTGTTACCAGCTGGCTTGTAGTTCTCTCAATCCTTTGTTCTACATAGTCAAGTGTGGATGTTGGCATTCATCATCTATTTTTTTTTTTGCTTTCTGGAAAAACTCTGGTCTCATTTAGCTGAGGCAGTGAGTTCCACAGGTGAATGACATATTATGGAAAAGTTTGCTTTTTAATTTTTTTTTTCTCCCAATTTTGCCCAACGTCTCTGCACCCTTATTGCATACAGGCGAATCAAAACTCTAGATCTATTTTCAACAGTATTTCTTCTGTGTGTTTCTATCATCCCCCATCTTATTTGTCTCTTCTAAATGAAACAGTCCCATTCTTTTCAAGTTCAAAATGGAAATCTTCCCAGCCCTGTAATAATTGTCTGGCTGTCTTTGTAGGGATGACAAGAAATGAAAACAATGCATCAAGTAGGAGTAAAGCATTGGTTTTGTGGAAGTAACACTGTTGTATCTTTATTTTCTAACTTTAATATACTTATCTATATACTTATATATATATATATATATATATATACTAAAGTATATATATATAAATATACTTGCTGGCTTCTGACCATGCTAAGCACTGACTTTTATTATTAATTTGCTATTGCTCTTTTTTGATTACTACAGTAAATGTAAAACTGAGCAACCAGGTATAGGAATTCATGCTGATACAATTATATTTTATTTTTGTTTTCTTTTTTCCCCCCTTTTTACCCACTGAACTCTCCTGTTCCCGCTTTCAGCTGCCACCAGCTGAAAGGATTTTGTTGGCAAGGTTAGTTTCTCTTCTACTGAGCATTGAGTTCAACATGGAACCACTTCAAGTCTTTTAGTGTCTTGCACTGCTTGACTCAAACCTCCCCCTGACCATCTCTGATCTTGGATCTATTTGCAATATAAAATATCCAGAACATATGGAGGATATTTCAGAGTGACCAGCAGCTCTCCCTTTCCTCTGCATTTATTTAAACCTCCCACTCACCATTAAAAGAGCTTTCTGGTGTGGTCTTCAGAGGGTTAATATGGCTTTAGCTCTCATGGAGGAGATGGAATCTACTGCTCACAGTCTTCTAGGAATAAGGGAATTATTCCTTATTATAGGGAATAAGGTTGGTGCTCTCTGGGAGCCTTTCTCTCCAGAAGAGTTCCTAAAGGGTTACAAGGGAGCTTTGGCTTTTTCTTTGAGCTATTTGGAAAGAAAGGGCCTCAGACAGCTTGGCAGGAACCTGTGGCCCTGTTTTTTTCCAGCCCAGCCCTTCCTTCTGCACGGAGCTGTCAGGGAATCCCACGAATGTCTGGTTTCTTCCTGTTCCTAAATTTTTTAATTTTTTTTTAGCAATATTTTTCTCCATCCCTGGCTCTTTCCCACTCAGTGATATTGAGTTTAGTCCATAGACTGGTCTTGCAGGTAGCAAGATAGAAAAGAAAGCTGTGTCACCATGCCATAGCTGCTGGATTGGTTCACAGCCCTGCAGCTAAGGGCACGGGGAAGTTTCCCAGAAGGACGTCCCTTCTGGCACTGATCTCAGGGCAGGTCCATCTGGCTAAAGAATAGAGGGTTTGAATTGGGCCCGTCTTTGAACTGTGCTATTCCTGTGGGTCACTCAGTGAGGCACTTTGAAATCTCAGAATCTCATGTTCTGCATCCTCCTTACCCCCAGACACACAGCACAAAGTTGTTGTGTAAAAATGGAAATCCCCTCTGTGAGCCAGGCTTGTGAAGGACAAGACAGGTTAGCAACCTTTCCTTCCTTTGCCTCATGCTCTCTGGGGCTGCCCTAAAGTTGAACTTAGTGTGACTGTATGGGGGATTCCCCTGTCTGACCTGTTCCTTTTCACTTAAAGAAAATAGACATGCCTAGAAGCATTAGGGATTTGTTACTGATGAGAGCAGAGGTTTTGAATAGGCACCTTAAAGACTTTGGTGTTGTACATCTGAGAAGCTGATTTAGGGTCAGTAAGACTGTCAGATGTTGGAGTTCAGGGTGGGATCTGGCATTCATAGAATCATAGAATAGTTTGGGTTGGAAGGGACCTTAAAGATTATCTGGTTCCAACCCCCACTACATCAGGCTGCTCAGTGCCTTGTCCAGCCTGGTCTTGAACACCTCCAAGAGAGAGGGCATCCACAACCTCTCTGGGCAACCTGTTCCAGTGTCTCACCACCCTCACAGCAAAGAACTTTTCTTATATCTAGCCCGAATCTACCCTCTTCCAGTTTACATCCATTATTTCTAGTCCTTCCATCATAATTTCTAGTCCTTTCATTATTAGTGGAAGTGGTTCCCCATTTCTGGGTTAGATGATTTTTAATTTTTTTTTTTAATTATCCCACAATTTCTAGATGTTTCAGGCATCACTTCTCTGAGCTCAGTGCTTGAACCTGACCTACTCTCAGCTTGGAGACTCCAAGTAACAAATCAGTTCTGTCCCCTTCTTTTGTCACTTACTGCAGCATGAGTCATAGAACCATGGAGTTGGAAAGGACCTTCAAAAGCCATCTAGTCCAACTTCCCTGCAGTTAGCAGGAGCATCCTCTACTAGATCAGGCTGCCCAGAGCCTCTTCAAGCCTGGCCTTGGATGTCTCCCTGGATGGTGCCTCCACCACCTCTCTGGGGAACCTGTTGCAGTGCCTCACCATCCTCATGGGGAGGAACTTCTTCCTAATGTCTAACCAAAAGCTTTTCCAGAAGGGAGCTCTGTAGGGGAGCAGTCCCCAGACAACACTCTGGAGTCAGGCTCAATTAGGAAAGGGATTCACTGACAGAAGTTTGAATCCCAGAGCAGGAGGTAGCAAAAGGGCCAAAGGGTTTTCCTTCCTGCTAGGCTTTGTTTTGGAGCTACCTTCCCTTGTACAGAGAAGTTTCCACCACTGGTGCATGTTCACAGTTTTCCATCCAGCCCGAGGTCATGCTTCAGCTTGGCTTGCTTGGGTTGAGGGATGGTGCTTTTTTGGTCTTTTATCCTGTGACATAAGTGGGAATTCCCTGCCAAAAGCACAAAGAAACCCCTTTTGCTATCCTTCAAACTGTTAGTCAGCCTTTCCTATGGAGATCCTGCTTTGTCACATAATTTTCTCCACCTTTCAGACTGGAGAGCTTTTGTAGCTGACACAAGAGTTTGTGAATCATGGACTGTTGGCCCCATGGCAGCCTCTTACTCTCCAGGGCTGCAGGTATGATGCAGCAGCTCTTTGAGAGCCTTGCAGGGCTCCAGTGTTTAAAAAAAAAAAACCTCTTATACTTTCTTCCCCTCCTCCTTTAGAGAAAAAAATGAAGAAATGGGAAAGTCTTTCAGCTCCCCTGTGTGTGTGCAGTGACAACTTTGCTTGGTGATCCTTTTTCTTAGTTTATGGTTTTTCCAAGTGCTTGTGTATTGTGCAGTCTGAAGGAGGTGAGGCAATCACAACTCTACTATAGGATTCCAGCTTCTTTTTCAGGGAATAGTGGGAATTCTAATAATGAGTAACACTTGTAGTGTTTTCTTAGTCCTTAATCAACACTATGGAATATTATTCACTAAGTAGTTTGACCAAATCCTCTGGGAAGCAGGACTTGCTTGGTAATGAGGAAGAAAACATTTTGGTGGCTTAAGAAAGCTGATATTTGACTGTCCAGAGCCAGTGACAAAGGTTTTGAAGTGCTGCTACTAAAGATAGACTCTGCAATGTCAGGATCCAGCGTGTTTTATCACAAGTAGTTCTTAAAGATCACACAGTTTCCACTCTCTGATCTTTTATTAACATTTCTCATCCAATTGCTGCTCACAGCAAAGCAGGTAGGGAGAGGCCAAGGCAGCCTGGCTGACACAATTAGCCTGAAAACTGGCCCTGAACAAGAAAGTTTCATGGAAGAAATTTCAAAGTGAGAAAGGCTTCTCAAAGACACTGCTTGTGTTCCAGGTGCTGATATCCCTAACGTTTGCTTGGATTTCAGATTCTATCTGGCTCAGTAAATGCCTCCTCCTGCCCTTTCCTGCTACCTGGCACGTGGGACTTGCCTGAAAATTTGGCAGATTTTTGTAAAAATTGTCCTACTGACAGCAATCCCCTTAGCTTTCTGTTTTCAAATTCCTAAAAAAAAAAACCAACCAGGAAAGATTGAAAGATTAGAGTTTATTCCTTATGAACAATTCAAAAAATGGCTGCCTATTAAGAATTTTTTTTTTAACAGCTGCCTTTAATAGAATTTCATTTTGAATATTGACCTTGTGAATCTTTCTTCAAATTTGAAAACCCCCAGGAAGAATGTGGAATGTTTTAATGTGGAATTAATTTCACTGAAAAGCCACNTAATTCATATAAATAAATTAGTATAATACATGAAAAAATATTTATTAAATAAAATGACATGGTGAGTACTGGTAAAACAATTTTGATACTTGAGTTTTACTAATTGGATCAGTTTGGTATATTTCAAGAAATTTGCATCCAATCTGGTTTAAGTCTTCTAAATATTTTGTCCTGTTCAGGATATTGTTAGTGTAAGTGATTCTGGTTTTTTTTGAAGGTCAGAGCCATGTTTTCATTTGTCTGACAATCTACTTTCCTACTGCTGATGTTGATGGTTTGCATGTGAAAGTGTGTACTCTACTTTGTGTGTAATAAGAATGGAAGTTGTGCATCTATTTCTAAGTGGTTTTGAGGTATGGACTACAGAATATGATTCATGTAATGCAGTGGTTTGCTTGGTGTGGGTATTGTTTGAGCAGAACAAATTCTTCATGAACATTTTTGACCTCTGAAAGATCACAGAACCTGAATGTGCACATGAAGCCTATGTGACTGAGGAGTATTTCTGTGGAAGAGAGCTCTTGGTGCTGGGTAATTTGTTGTTTGCATCTCTCACTCTGAAATTATCCAAGTTTCCTGGTTTTCAAATTGTTCTGCTTGTTGCTTCAAGAGTGCATGGTTATTTGCATCATTGAAATCTCACCCTGGTGTTTATGGTGTTTATTGTTAGGGAGTAAAACTAGGTAGAAATTACTCTTGACACTTTCAGGGTTTTTTTTAATGTCTTATTCACCTTTATTTGAAAGCTTGCTTAGTGTCTTACACTTCAAGTAATCTCTAGAGAGCCATAAATGAAGTAGACAACATGGACGGTAATCTCTTTTCAAATGTTACCATGTTTAGCTCAAGCCGTGTTTGGACTCTTGTCTTTCCACCAAAAAATTAATCTTTTTTAATGTGTTGATACTGGACTTTGTGAGAAGAGTCTCTTTTTGATGAAACACCACAAAAGTCATCAATTCTAAATAAGTGGCTTATAATTGAGATTTCTTGACTGGACAGTGTGGACTATATCATTATTGTCTCTTGTCTGTGGTAGGAGGACACTCTTGAAAGGACATTATTCCATTAAGTGGATGGGATATTTTAGTGTGCCCTAATAAGGGTTTAGGATCTGCAGCTGCATCTTTGATGTGCTCATGCTTAGCATTACATGCAATCACTTGGTGAAATTCCTGAGGTAGTGATTCCATAGTTGCCATCTGTGTTCTTGAGTCTGGGAGCTTCTGACTAATTATACAGTTTTCTCTGTCTCCTGTAGGAAACTATTCTATTTTGGCCCTAGAAAAAGGGATTTTGGGTTGGACTGGAATATAGCACTACATAACTTTTTTTTTTTTTTTTTTAATCTTCAACCACAAATTCCTCTGAAGATACCTGGTCTTGGCTGTTTCTTTCTGGAATCATTAGAAATATTCAACACCCACATCATGTCCAGAAGACCTAGCAATTGAGAGCCTGACACAAAATTAAGGAATCAATTAAGGAATCAAGCAATTCTGCAACCCTAAGGAAACAGAACCATCCTTAGATTCTTAATCTTCTTCAACTTTGAGGTGAAAAGATGGGCAGAGTGATGGCATAGCTGTATCATAAACTCTTCTGCCCACACTGGAGGAGGAAACATCAAAGATATATCCCTGCTCAGTTGAAAAAAATCTAAAAGCCATTTTTCTAGGTGCTGCAAATGCAACCAGAGCTTAAGTCTCTGCTTCCTGCCCCCCAGTTGTAGATAGAGACAGGCTTTTTATGTAAAAGGCTTCAAGCTCTAGGTGATCCAAGTAAGCTCAGTGCAACATGAGCATCTTTTGCAGACAGGAGTCTGACAGAGAGGGATCTCTCAACAAATCCTAGACAAGTCTGGGAACTGCCTTTTAGGGTGTGCCAGCTACACTGTAATTATCTGAACATCCTTTTTACTCATCTTCCTCTAATGACAGGCTCTGTCTGTCATCAGATTAAGAGTTTCCTGGAGATAGAGAGCATTGACTCAGCTTACTGAGGTAAGCCTCTGCCTTTTCTGTAGCTTCAGAGGCATAATCACAAATTCCCTGTACTCTGGGCTTAATTGTGGTCTGTCAGCTGGTCTGCTTGGTCAGCACTGTGTGTCTGCCTGCTGGGGAAAGAAGACAACTGAGTGATTTGGGGCTCTCCCACAATTTTCCACTTCACCACCTGTTTTGGAAGTTGCTGCAGCACTGCCAAACATGCTGAAGTGGTTAAGTGTACCAGCTTCTAAAGAAGCTGAAGGGGAGGAGTGCTCCTTGCCTGATGGCTTTTCAAAGGCGGCTCAGACTTTGAAGTTGTGTTTTAGCAGCTGCCAGGTTTGCTCCTTCAGCCCAGTGCAGTGCTGCTGCCCCCAGCCTTCCTGCATTGCATTCTTCTTTATGGTGCCAGGAGGGAGTGAGGGAAATAAAATGAATTAAACCAAGAGGATGGGCATTAGCAATGGTGCTGCTTGGTTGTATTTTACCCTTTTGAGTTTTAGTGCCTGGTATCAGCCAAGCATCTTGCACTTGCTTGGGTCTGCTAGAGTAGCAAATTTTGCTTTTTCTTTGCCTTTCTAATGACATCTTCCTCACCTCTCTTCTGCTTTATGTCCCCTCCCAAAACACTTATAGTAATTTTAATCTTTTTTTCTGCAATGGCCACGTAAAATAGGCAGAGATTTACATCCCTGGTATCCCAGAAGCTTGTTGAGACAAAAGGGACCAGATCATCATTCCAGAAATGAAAAAGAGAGAGAGGAGATGTGTCCAAACCAAGGCTTCATACAAAGCTCTTGTTAAAGCAGGGACAGACACCACTCACTTGTGTATCTGCTGGGGGAAGTTAGCTGGGAGCTTCCCTTTTGCTCACTTTGCCAGAAACAAGATGCTGTGGCTCAGTTTATTCAACCAAAAATTCAACCTTGCTGATAAATCTGAGCTCCTCTTTAATTTCTTTTCTTATTGAAGCATCAGGTTACTGGAGATGCTGCAGGCTGAGCTGTGTTTTGGGATAAAGAGGTAGATTGATTCAAACAGGAGGTATGAATTTATGGAACATTAGGAGTAGAATGGGGATTGTGTTCTATACAGCTTAAAACAAAAGACCAGCAAGGAGGCCAAAACTGTTGTAAACTGGAATGGTTTCTCCTGGCAAATCAACACACTTCTATGGTATTCATTCTTGGAGGACAAAGAGCCAAAAAATTGCTCTGCAGCACTTGAAGAGCATGCTTTTCCAGGTGAGGCTTTACAAAAATAAAAATCTTTCCACTCTTTTTTTTTTCTTGCAGTTCTTCATAATTCAGTCTTGGGATATCATCACCAGATTCTAGAGGCAATATAGGGGGGCAGATGGTTAGGAAGTGTTGGGAAGGAGGTGTATTTGTTCCAGTGCTGGCTGTTCATTTTTTCTAAAATATTTTCTCTTTCTGTATTAAAAGTTGATAGCATGTAATTCAAAATTGAACCTGCCACTCTGTTCTGAAGTTGCAGTTACTTTGTTTGAAAAATACCTTGTGGGTTCTTAGGGCAAAATTATTTTTGAAAAGCAGTTTTCTTGCAGGTAAGATATGCCTGGGGGGTTCTTAGAAGAAAGATTACAGACCTGGAAAACTTCAGAGAGTTTACATTGATAAGAGCATTGATAGGATTTCATGCTATCTTGGTTGAAAGAAGCACCTCCATGGACCAGCTGTAGCTTTCAGGAGATACTTCCCACAATCCCTGATTAGGTGATATTTGTTCATTTTTGCTGTAGAAGTGCAGATAGATTCTAAATGCAGAAGTGTTCCTTCTTTGGTGAAATGATGTTTTCTGGCTTAAATTCTTGGCTTTTTCAAGTTTATAGACACGATGTCAGGGAACTGTATTCTTCATGCTTGGTTCCTATTGATGATGATGGGGCTAGATGATCTTTAAGGTCCCTTCCAACCCAAACTATTCTAGGACTCTATATAGGACTCCATCTGTCAAATCTTCTCAAAGAAACACACTTCAGAGGGTCTTCATTTACCACCAAACAAGATGATAGGGGTGCTGGATGTCAAGCCAAGTTAATTGCTTTCATGCACTTGGGTGTAAATTCTGTGGAATCTAGAGACTTATTGTTTTCTTTAGAGGTTCTTGTGCTCACTATTAAATACTTAGACAACAAATCCCCTGTTTTGAGCAAATATCTCTACACCATGGTGGTGTGTCACAACTGGAAAAGTAATTCAGACCTCAAGTGGTGTGAGACCTGGACAACACAAGCCTGGAGGAACCCTTTAAGGTCTTGTGGTGTGATGCCATCCTGGGCTTTGTCTTTTGGGAGTCAGCTGGTGGTAGGACCATGCAGCTCTGTGCAGGGGCAGAGTGCTTTGAGGACTTTTTCCTCCATCTCATGAATCCTAACCCTGGAAAACTCAACAGCCTGGCTTTTGTTTGTTTGTTTATTCTTCACGAGTGCTCCAGATTTCACCAGTTTAGCCCAACTGTAATTTTTTACTTGCCCCTGGAGACCTGAACAAGAGGCCTGAGCTGCTTTCCTCATTCTGAATTCTTCTTCCTCAGTGGGATCTTGCAGCTGCTGCTTGAGCACACAGAGCAAAGAACACCACACACTCGGGGAAAGCCTACGCAGGAGGAAACTTCATGGAAAATGTCAAGGAGGGAAAAAAATGTGTTTGATGGACTTTTAATATAAAAAAGGGGCAGAAAAAAAATGAAAAGGGGGGAGGGGGAGATTTATTCACTTTAATAGGAACCAAATGTTGGCTGGGACAGCAGCTGCACTCTCACTCTTTCCCTGTAAACCCTGTGATCAACTTTTCAAAGGAGGAGTTACGGGGTGCAGGGCTAAGTTACTGGTCCTGACTTAACCCTTCCCTCTCTAGGGAGGGTAGAAAATAATGGATTTCTAGGAGATATTAGTAATTTTAATTACAGATCCAGTCATAAGCATATTCTAGACAAAGAGCAGTACCCATTTGTTTCCACCCTCCTGCTGCTATCCACCCATAAAATGCTAAATCTGCTTGGATAAAGCATTGAAAAAAAAACGTGGCTAGGGATGGATAGAGCCCATCAATCTTTCCCAGTCTGATTTTCAATAAATGTGACTGCATTGATAGGACAGCAGTAGAAGAATGTTGGTATAAATCCTGGTTTTGCATTGATCCACTTAATCCATGCTAGGAATTTTTTTTTTTTGCAGTGGAACCTCTGGAAAGAGGAATAACTTTCCCATCTCTCTCTCTAAGTGGTATTGCATCTGAGTTTGTGGTACTTTGCATTCTGTGGATGTGTGTGTTCATCCCAGAAGCTCTGCCTGGAACTAGAGCAAGAGATCAAATTTAAGGTGGCACTTAACATGTTGTATAAATCTGAATGACTCTTCTTTAATTGAAGTGGAACTAGATAATACAGTGAGTTTACTTGCTTTGTTTGAACTTTATTAATTAATATTTTTAAAAAGGGGGAAGGAGAGGGAATGAGCACAACACAGTTCTGGTAGTACAGTGTCAGATTGAAGCAGGTAGGTTTCCTTACAAGAGCAAAATGATAGCAGGTTTTTGTGTGAGCTTTATTGTATTTATGTCTTGCTGTTAAAATATTTCTGCAGGCTTGGACTGAGCTTGCAGGTGTGGAAATACGTGCAGGAAACATGAAGCCAGAACCATCTTCTGTTCAGTTGAAGCTCACCCCATGCTTGAACTAATGAGAGTAGAAAGGCAGGATGATTTTATTAATTTAGATCACATGAAGGAGATATGCTCAGTTGCCTTCATTGCTTCTCCACTGACCTGATGAGCCACGATAGGATGAAGGCTTTGAACTTTGCAGCCAGCTGGCTGTTGGTTTTCTTCTTCATTTCACCTTTCCACCAGTTAATTTCAAAGCTGCTCCGTGTAAAGAGAGGCAAAATACACAATTTGTTGTTTACCTGCCAAGTATTCCCCAGATCAGAGAGCCTGACAGTATTTTGGAACTGGCCTGGAGCCAAGGATGCTACTAGAGGCCCAGCAAAAATTGGCTCTGCTGAAGGGTAAATATTTAGTTTTATTTGCTGACTGGCAATTTGAGTGCTCCTGAAAGGAAGAGGCCAGCTAAAATCCAGGAATAGCAGAGGTAGATGAGGGTTTGTCCAATGCTCCATTATCTCCCCTTGCCCTGCCTCTGCTGGACACTCACGAGGCTGTTTTGATGCATCTCATTTCTAACCTGCTTTCATGACCTGGCCAGTATATAGAGACCCAAAACCTAAAATGTACATAATTCCTGATCTGCAAGAGAACTGAGGAAGCACTAAAAATGGCCTTTGTTGTAAGAAAATGTTTTGCTCCAAAACCCAGATGTTTCAATGGCAAGGGAGTAACAGGAATGATTTTCAGAAGCCAGGGAACAGGATATAAATGATACAGCTGCATATACCAGAAATGAAGGAAAGAGTCTGAACTTGGGGCAGGGAGGAATTGAATGAAATTTAACAAGGGCAAGTTTAAAGTCTTGTATATGGGAAAGAACAGCCCAATGTGTCAGTATAAGCTGGGGGCTGAGCTGTTAGAGAGCAGTGGAGGGGAGAGGGACCTGGGGATCCTCGTGGACAGTAAGATGACACAAGGACACAACTCAGCACCTTGTGCTGAAGGATCATAGGATGGTTTGGGTTGGAAGGGATCTCAAAAATCATCAAGTTCCAACCCCCCTGGGTTGGGCAGGCAGGGACACCTCCCACTAGATCAGGCTGCTCAGTGCCTCATCCAGCCTGGCCTTAAACACCTCCAGGGATTGAGGGGGCATCCACAAACCTCTCTGGGCAACCTCTTCCAGTGTCTCACCACCCTCACTCTAAAAGATTTCTTTCTTATATCCAGCCTGAATGTCCCCTCTTTCAATTTACATCCATTATTTCTAGTCCTTCCACCACAAATCCTATTAAAGGCATACCTACCTTTGAAAGCTTTTCCTTGGCTTCTCTTGCAAAGCTCAAAAGCAGATTGTAGGCCAGGTGATGGCATCCTCCTGTTGTACTGGCCAGCTGCTTCCTGCTCTGTCTGTAGGTACCAGCACTGTGTTGAGTTCTGCACAGCTTCCCCTACCTCAGGGGATCTCCCAAGTCTCAGGCAGAGCTCTTTTAGGAATATGAATAATGTTTTGTTCACCCCTATTGTTTGAGGAAGCTCCCTTTGACCTTTGTAGCATCACTGCTGCTTCTGCATGTTTTAGGGGCTTGTGTGTTCCAGCAATCAGAGCTACAGCCTGTGCTAAAATACAGCCTCTTGCTGACTGAACTGCATCAAAGTCATTCTTTTTGTAAGGACTTCTGATAACTACAGAGGCTGGGATCAAGCCATGCTCAAAGACTTGTTCTGTTTTTCCATTTTTATAATTTATGGTTTTTGAAGCTGAGGGGAGAGAAAGAAAGACAAAGGAAAGCCTTGAGGCAGGCAGTGCTGCTTCCCAGCCAGGCCCCCAGCGTCCTGGGCTTTGTCCCACCATGTTTATCATTGCTCCATAGCCAGTCACAATCTAGGGCCCATTGTTAGGGATGGAAGAAGCACCAGAGTGTGCCAAAGAAAATGCTCTGTGTTTTTCTGAGAGCCTTGAACTTCAGTCAGCAGGATGCTGGGAGCCTCAGCACTGCACAGAATCATCAGTTACTATGCCAACTACTTTCTAGCAGCTGGTGCCCACCAAGGGTTTGTACTGAAAAGTTTTCTGGACTTGTCACACCACCTGAATGCCCTGTGGGAAAGAAACTGCTGCCCAAGATTGTCTTGATTCCATTCCATGGGAGCACTGATTTATAAATCCACTGCATTCCCCTAGTGCCAGCAGTGGTCCTTGTTTGTCCTTAGCCTCCATCTTTGCAGGAAATACTCTCACTGTCAGCTTGTTTTCTCACTTAAAGGAGGGTAATTCTTATTCTCAGTTTGCTGGACCTCCAGCTAGACTGACCCCTGCTTTGATCCTGTCAGTTCTCACAAACTAAGTGGGGTTAAACATAGAGCAATATCCTTCAAGAATGCTGAAGCTTCATTTTCACAAGTAATTTGAGCCTGGTTTGCAGTGCTTTTTGAATGTTTCCTGCACATGGGGAACACCAGTATGCTTCCCAAACTGGCATTGTTGCCTGCTCTGCAGGAGTTGGTGCCAACCAAGTGTCCACGTGCACCGTGGGAAGAATGTGTTGAGTTGAAATATAAATGAAAGCCCTATGTGTAGTATTTACCATACCTTAGATCCTTAAGTGGTTTTTTTTTGGGGGGGGGGGAGCACTGGAAGCTTTAAACCAAATTTTGCAGTGAGAAATTATACTCTGGATCTCTTCTAGAATTTCTTTCTTGTGAGGGTGGTGAGACACTGGAAGAGGTTGCCCAGAGAGGTGGTGGATGCCCCTTCAATCCCTGGAGGTGTTTAAGGCCAGGCTGGATGAGGCACTTGGTCTAGTGAGAGGTTGGAACTAGATGATCTTTAAGGTCCCTTCCAACCCAAACCATTCCATGATTCTACTCCAGCACTGACCTCCTCTCCCCTGATTGTTTCCTTGTAGATTCATTTTACTGAAGATTTTTCTTTTTTTCTTTGCTGTCATCTTTTATTGTCCAATATTACTCATCCCAGCAGGGACTGTACTGTAGCAAACCCTGCTTTGCCAGATATTTAGGAGAAGTATAGTCTCTCATTAGCACTTACCAGTACAAACCAGTAAGAATTCTTTCAGTCCTGAAAGCTGTATGTCAGATAGCTCTTCACAGCTACCTGATTCTTAGTGAATAGTGTTCCATGGTTTCTTCTACAGGTTCTTGAAGGTCCTCCCTTGAAATCTGTTTGAGGTGGGAGCAGAAGCCAGCTCTCCTTTTTGCTCTAAGAGCTGGTAACCACATCCCTTCTGTCTAGTGGCTAAGTTTCAGCAACTGTATTAGTAGTTCACTATTATTTAGTATATTAGTCCATTAGTTCCTAGCCTTGGTGTAGGTACTTGATTGCATAAAGGTTGCTTATCTCAGAAAAACAGCCATTGAGCTGGAAAACAGAACTAGAGAAAGGGAATTTGGGACCAGAAAACTTGGAGATGAAGGAATAGTCTTCTGGTATTTTTAGGCTGGGTTGTGATCCTAATAGCATGGAGACGTGCTGAAATTGGTCTCTGAAGCAAAACCTGTCTATTTTTTTAATGGGAAAAAAAAACTTCAGCAGAGAGGTCTTATGCTGTCAGTGAAGAGGGGAAGAGAATTGTGTCCTAGGCTTTATGAAAACTACAGCTGAAAGAGAGAAGCAAAGAGAGTTCTTGCCAAAAAAGCTGACAGTCCCTCAGAGCTTCAGGGAGGACAGAATCTTGCTTACAAAGGATGGGCCATAATGCCAAGGCTGAGATTTCCTGTGCACAGTGAAGGCCTGAATCCTCTCCAGGTTCTCTAAACTAAGCAACTCATAAATAAATCCTAAGCAAGCTGGGAGAAGATTGCTCACAACCAGCCTGGCTGACAGAAAGAAACTCAATCTCTTCTAGTGGCACAGGCAGGAATTCCTTTTTCCCAGTTGTGTGTGTGTGTAACTATTGCCTGTACTTGTGAGCAGATGAACATTCAGTCACTTAGAATCATAGAATGGTTTGGGTTGGAAAGGACCTTAAAGATCATCTAGTTCCAACCCCCCTGCCATAGGAAGGGACACCTCCCACTAGACCAGGTTGCTCAGTGCCTTGTCCAGCCTGGCCCCAAATGGCAGAGAGAAACTTGACAGAGATGGGCAGAAACTTGGGAAGCTCAGGCTCTGAGGATTGAGGGTTTTATTCTCCACCAGGGTCAGTGTTCAGTGCGTCATACGGTGTTGTGTATTGTGGAACAGACTCTGTGAGTTGCTGCACTGTTGTAGCCTCTTTAGGACACCTTGTGGTCCTGTCAGTCTGCCACCTGCGCTCTGCAAAGCCCTTCAGCCTTGTGTAGAAGACTCTCACTGAGGCTTGCTCACTTCAAAGCAAGCCAATGAGCTTCTGTTGGTACTTATCATGTTGCAGGACACAGCTGAACTCTTGCCCGATAAGCCTGGGTTGTAAGAACTCCTGTCACTTTGCAGGAGGCCTTTTTTATTTTCTCTAGGAAAGGCTGGCATTACTATGATGAAAGAAATGAGCCAATCTTGCAGCCCAGAAGCCAACCAAATCCTGGGTTGCATCAAGAGAAGTGTGACCAGCAGGGCAAGAGAGGGGATTTTGCCCCTCTAACTGGGCTCTGGTGAGACCCCAGCTGGAGTTACTGTGTCCAGTTCTGGAGCCCTCAACACAAGAAGGACATTGAGCTGTAGGAGCAGGTCCAGAGGAGGCCACCAAGATGATCAGAGGGCTGGAGCAACTGCCTGCTGAAGACAGGCTGAAGGAGTTGGGGTTGTTCAGCCTGGAGAAGAGAAGGCTCAGGGGGTACCTCAGAGGAGCTTCTCAATCCCTGAAGGGGGCTACAGAAAGGCTGGGGTAGGATTTTTGAATAGGATATGGGATGGCAGGACTAGAAATAATGGATGTAAATTGGAAGAGGGGAGATTCAGGCTGGTGACAGTGTGATGTGTCTTCTTTCCTCAGGGTTCCGGAGAGTCGTCGTTTTGCCTGGGAAGCGGAGGTGGACAGCAGTGTGTACAGCAAGGTGGCACAGAATCCCTTGACACATCCCAACTGTCAGTTCCGTTTTGCTGTGCAGCAACTGAAGCAGCAGAAATTTCAGTCCCAGCAGCTGTTGGACCAAAGCCAAGCCCGGCACCAGGTAATTTATCAAAAACCCCACCTGGGGTGTAGGAGCACTGATTGAGTCTTAGCTTCATGGAATCAACCCAGCATCAGTACATAGGGCACAGCTTTGGAGAAAGAAGAAGCTCTTCAAGTGGGTTGCAACAAGACTAATATTGCCCACAGTGATTCTGATGGCATTTTGATCATAGAATAGTTTGTGTTGGAAGGGATCTTAAAGATCATCTAGTTCCAACCCCCCTGCCATAGGCAGGGACACCTCCCACTACATCAGGTTGCTCAGTGCCTTGTCCAGCCTGGCCATAAACACCTCCAGAGAGGGGGCATCCACAACCTCTTTCAGGTCATTGATGTACTCATTACCTTTCTTTGTTACGAAGGAGAGAGAGGTGTGTTTGTTATGAGTGATGTCCAGAAGACTGCTCTGTGAAAGGGAGAAAAGTTTTTTGATAACCAAATTTTCACTTAGAAGGGTTTGGTCTGTGTTAGGAAGGAGCTCTGGGCAGACTGGCAGGACTGGACTCCCAACAAAACAATGAACAGAGCTAACATGTGGAGGTCAAAACACCCACTCTCCCTCCTGTGAACCAGATGAGTCACTAGTCAGGGTCTTTGAGAGTAGGTTATAGGCAAATTGCCCTCACCATTTTCTGGAAGCATCTTGAAGGAGAGGCCTTTCTCTGCCTTTGCTCCTTGCACTCTTTCCCAGGCTTTCATTGAGCTGTGCAGGTTTCATCCTCAAATTCCCTCACCTGCAGGCTTCTTGCTCTCCATCTGAGCAGGTCTTCTTTTCATCTCCATCCAAGGGGCTCTGGGTGGGCAGAGTAGAGGGGAGGGCTGTAAGCTGGCTTGTGCCTCTGAAGAGGTTAGAGCTGGCCATGGGGCCTGGCTGAGCCCTCTTATAATTGCTGACATTGAGCTGATGTTATTCTTGGCCTGGGGCAGAGCTATTACTCAGGAGTTTCTGTTAAAGTGATTCTTTGTTAAACATCCTCTCACCCCCACATCATCCCCCTCCTTTTTTTTCCCCTCCCTTCTCCTTCTCAGCCAAGCCTTTTGGACTTGCAGCATTGAGGCCATTGCCATGCCACATGGCTCACACTGCACTGAAGTTGCCATTAATCAAGAAGGGTATTTGCTAAACATGGGGGCTTTCAGACTTCTTTGTTGTAAAAACCACATCTTAATAAAATGGTTGTCTTAGACACTTCCTCTCCCATTATAGAATCCCAGAATAGTTTGGGTTGGAAGGGACCTCAAGAGATCATCTTGTCCAAACCCTGCCATAGGCAGGGACACCTCCCACTAGATCAGGCTGCTCAGTGCCTTGTCCTGCCTGTGCTTAAACACCTCCAGGGATTGAGGGGGCATCCACAGCCTCTCTGGGCAACCNTCAACAACCCCAACTCCTTCAGCCTGTCCCCATAAGGCAGTTGCTCCAGCCCTTTGATCATTTTGGTGGCCTCCTCTGGACCTGCTCCAACAGCTCAATGTCCTTCTTGTGTTGAAGACTCCAGAATTGGACACAGTAACTCCAGGTGGGGCCTCACCAGAGCCCAGTGGAGGGGCAAAATCCCCTCTCTTCTGCCCTGCTGGTCACACTTCTCTTGATGCAGCCCAGGATTGGGTGTTCCTTCTGGGCTGCAAGCACACACTGGTGGCTCATGCATGTTGAGTTTTTCATCCCCTGACAACCCCAAATCCTTCTCTTCAGGGCTGCACTCAAGCCACTCTCCACCCAGCCTATGTCTGTGGTTAGGATTGTCCCAACTCAGGTGCAGGACCTTGCACTTGTCCTTGTTGAACTTGATGAAGTTGACATTGGCCCACCTCTCAAGCCTGTCAAGGTCTCTCTGGATGGCATCCCTTCCTTCTGGTTTCACCTGCAAACTTGCTGAGGGTGCCCCCAATCCCACTGTCTGTATTTCCTACAAAGATGTTCAATGTCACTGTTCCCAGTAGTGATCCCTGAGGAACACCACTCCTCACTGCGGAGCCCTTTATGTAGTAAGAATCCCTCATGGAGTGGATATATCTTCCCACAAAGGCACAGTTCTTTGTGTCAGTCCCCAGACTTGGTTGAGCACTTCACAGACATGGAATGATGATTTCTTCTCCAGGCATTTAATGCAGAGTAGCAAAGGCTGTCTAGGTGAAGGAAAAGGAATAATAACCCAACAATTTTCACTTGTGCTATGTGGAAATCAGTTCATACAGTGGAGCATTGTAGAAATAGATCTTTGTTGCCAGAATAAGTACTTCATTCCCTGCATAAAAAGAAAAACACCAAGCTGACCGGATGAGAATCTAACAACCAAATGGGTGCAGTGATAGGAACAGAGACAGGACAGAGCCTGAGACAAGAGAAAAAGAATTAGAAAAGTTTGAAAGTGGAGGCAAGGAACTTCAATCAGATAACACCAAAACCAAGGAACAAGAATTGCAAAACCAAAAGACAAGGAAAAGAAGCTTATGGCAGTGTTTTCAATGTTTAAAGGAGTCTTCATGTGACAAGTTATGACCTAGATGTTAGGATCAGTGCTGCAGCTGGCAAGGCAGTTAATATACCATCAGTGTTTATTCTCTAATTGTTTCCTGTACTGGAAAGATGCCAGTAGCTCTTAGGGAGGTTCCTCCTTCTCTGTGTTCTGCCTGCTTAGTGTAGCATCTACTGCCTTGGGAATTTTATGCCAAACATTTCATGTGGGGGGGAAAAAACCCCTAAATTAAACCAATAAAAGTACAGTCACATCATGGTATATTCCCTGTTGGTCCTGTGATATCAAAAACCCCTCATTTAATGCAAGATATAAATGATGTTAATGTGCTGTGTGCTCAGTTATGATCATATTTTCAGTCCAAAGTTGAAGTAGATTTTATGCTGTAAAATACAAGGCTAAGTTAATCTTAAATAATTCTCAGTGATAGAATCATAGAATGGTTTGGGTTGGAAAGGACCTTAAAGATCATCTAGTTCCAACACCCCCCTGCCATAGGTAGGGACAATTATTGAAAGAAAAATCTATGTTCTCAAAATCTTCCTGATTTTATGAAGTTCAGCAAAGTGGTTTTTTTTTTTTTTTCTTTTAACATATGTGTGACTCTTAGGAACTTCCTTATCAGTTTATTTAGATCTCACTGGGAATGTTGAGTACACAGAATAATACTTGTAGTATTCCTAGAACTAACTACACTCTTGATGCCTGAGGACACGGGGCCTCTTTGAATGCTGCCTTAAACATCATTAAACTGTTTTCTAAACTATCATATATTTGCTGTCAGATTTGCAATCTCTCTTTTCCCCTCAGTCTCTTGTTCCTGCTTGTTTTGCAGCTCTCTCCCCTCAGATTATTTTCCCACTGAATAAGCTAACTGCCATTTTTCCTCTTGCAGTCTTGTGATGCTGATGAGTCAAAGTCTCAGTTTTAAGTAAAGCAGAACAACTGTTGTGAGAGCAGGAGTCTCTGCTGATTTAGACCAGCTGAAATTCTGTCCCTGTGTTTCTGATCCTGTCACTATTATTAGAATGATGGTAACGCCCAGATGGATTAAGTATCTTTCCAGTACAATGAGATGGTCCAATCCTTACCCTAGAAAGCTTCCAGTACAAAAAGAGGACAAAGGAAAAAGCACCAAGTCAACTTATTTTAGTATATTTTACTCTGGTTTCTGAAGAATTTATCAAGGAGGACATGCTTCAAGAGAATCATGAATTTCTTCCCCCTCCTCTTTGAATTTCTTCCTCCTCCTCTTTAAATTTCTTGATTACTCCTTTTACTGCATTTTACCTCTGTGGCACTTTGTAGTACATTTTGAGCATGTTCTTTATCTACACTGTGAGAATTTTCAACTAAACTGATGGTTTTCAAAGCAGTTTAACTGAATGTATTAATGCTTGATCAAAAGCATCTCTGCTGAACATCTCCAAATGTCTTCCAAGCATTGAGGTTGTCTGTATTTTTGCAACATTAGCTGAAATGAAGTTGCTTTTCTAAAAGTAGTGGGTTTGTTTTTTAGGGTTTGCCTTTTTTTTTTCCTCCTTTTTTTTTAACTTAATCCTCAAAACTGGTCATTGCTCAGTGTTCAGTTGCACAGTATCTTCAACACTATGCTCTGTGTGCATCTGTTGTGTCCCTCCTCATCCACTGCTGAGTTTCTCATCATTTTCAGGTTTGCTGATACAATTGAAACAGAATTACTATGAGATGGAAACCTCAAAGCTATGTTTGGTGTAAGTTCCATGAAAACAAAGAGCTATATATCTGAAAAAGGGATTCATCTGCTGCCCCCACTGTGGCAAAGGCTGCAGCGTGAGGCCACTCCCAAGTAGACATCAAAAAACCAACACAAAAATGTCTCAAATCCATGGAGAGGCATAATTTGGGGCATGCTTTAATTCTATTAGATACTGTAAGATTCAGCCCCAAGACAGATCCACAGGAAATGAGCTTCATTAGCTCCTCTGGTCACAGGATGAACATGTTTTTGCTTGCAACATTTGTTCCGTTACTGTGCTAGGGATGGGTGTTAGATACAGGGCTGCTTTGTGCCAGGAACATTCTTTCTGTTTTTGAAGATCATTAATATATCTGCTTTTCTTCAAAGTACTACTGTATACCTCCCTGCTTTTCATCTTGAGCAGCTGGAGCCCAATTGCTACTGCCCAGTATTTTTAGATGTTCATCATCCTTGCTGATACACGTTGAGATTTTCTAGTTTTAAAAAGTTTGGTTTTTTTTTTTTCCACAGATAACACTTTGTATACAGTGTTCAAGTGTAGATATGAAAGCAAGGAAAGGTGATATCTGATGAGGTAAAGGTGGGATTGGAAGTTAGGATCTTCTCTGAGCTCTCAGCCCAGCTTTTCATATCTCGTCAGTATAGCTTAGGGAAAATCCCTTTCTCTGTCAGTGCTAACATTCTTCATGCACACAGCAGTGTTAATGCTGCCCTAGCTCCTCAGAGAATTTCCCAAGATAATTAACTTCCTGATGCTTTACATGGTTTTTAACTAAGAAGTCTCATAGTGTTCTAAATATTTTTCAGATTTATAGTCCTAAGAACTTGTGAGGGAAGCAGAGGTCTCTTCAATATCAAGATGAACGTGCTAGCTCAGTAGTGTGGTTCAGAGATTCTTTTTACTTGCAGCAGCAGTAGTTGTAGGATGCTACCTGCTTCAGGGCTGCCTCTAGCAGGGTTTGTCTAGACTTCAGCTTTCACTAGACCCTGAGTCTTCAAAATCCTGAGCGATGAGGTCTGCCTCCTACTTTTTGGATGTTGTAAAATCTCTCCCCAGCCCTTCCTTTGTGTGGTCAGGCTTTGCTCTCCCAGCTGCCCTCTTTATTTGCACAGTAGCTTCTCCTGGTTTCCTGTCCCATCCCCACGGAGTTCACAGCAGGGCAAGTATGCTTTGTATCCAGAAGCCGTGGTCCGTGTCAGCTTCCAGTCTCCCCATCCTTGCCTGGAAGGCAGCCAGAATCTCAGCACAGCCTGGAGACAAAGGCCTTTTTGAAGGTCTGTTACCCCCCAAGAAAAACATCCATGACCTTTCTTGAGGGAGGACTCATCCCAGCTCTTGCTGGTCACATTTTGTTGGAGCATCCATGCTTGTTATTTCTTCACAGACATGAACCTCCTTGCTGGTACACATTAATACAAGGAAGAGGTTAAGTCTCTCTGCTTTGTGGGCTCCAGAACGTTGGTGATTTTGATAACAAGAGAAAGATCTTGGAGGAAATATGTATAATAGCATGGTGAGCACAATAAAATGTGTTGCAATATGCTATTATTGAATAGTAGGAATACATATGACTAATATATATTAATATACTTAATATATATGAACAATAGATATGAATAATGCTATTGAATAATAGCATATTATTATCTGAATATTTATTCTCTTATTCTCTGAATAATTATTCTCTCATTCTCTGAATAATTACTCTCTAAATATTATTCTCTGAATAAGACAGAGGTGCAGTGACTTGACAGTCTCCATCCCAATCCTGTAAGATGTCAGGCTGAGATGCAGGAGACTAACCCAAGTTTGTTTTGCTGGGGGGAGGTGGGGTGCGACTGCTATTTTCCAGACTTCTGCACTTGTACCAGCTACTTCATCAAAATCTGCGAGCTGAGATCAAGGTGGAACTTCGGGGAAGGGAGAGATTAAGAAGGATTAGGAGCTCAAGGGCATCTTGTCAGTGAGCTGGGGTTAGGAAACAGACCCGTTTTGGCTCCTGCACTTCCTTCTCTCCCCAGAGCTCTGCCTGTCAGAAACGCCTTCCCACACACCACTGCCCTGCTATTTGCCAGAGAACTGCGGGGGAGAGGGGCTTTTCCTGTCTGTGCTGAGACTCAGCCAGCCCTCAGACTGTGGTTTGTCTCTGGAGCCTGGAGCCCACTCACTGTGGTTTAGTGGGTGTGTTTTTCACCAGGGAAGAAACTGAGGACAAACGCAGGGAAGGGGCACAGCTTGTAGGGACACTGTGAGGTGACTGGCAAGTGCTCAGCTATTCCCCCTATCACTGACCTCTGGCTGCCAGACTGCACGGTCATGGTGTTGCCTCTGAGCCCTGGGAATCTGACTGATGTTGAGGAAAAAGGAGACAGAACTCCCAGGTTGTTCCTTTCTGAAAGGCTGAGGAGTTTGCAGAGCTCCCATAAGGGAAAACATTCCCCACACTCCCTGCTTTGCCTCTCCTCTGCTACATAATGTGCACATTCTTTTGCTCCCTGTGACAAATCTCCAGCATACTTCCTCTCCCACCTGCTACAGGAATAGAAATATTTTCTGTTCCCTGGTATTACTGGGGATTTCCTTTTTGTCAGCTGCTGACCTGAATTCCCTTTTTCAGAAGGTACTCTACAGTCTGTTATTCCAAGCACCTACACATTGAGATTGAATAACTGGCATAGCAACACAGAACCATAGAATAGTTTGGGTTGGAAAGGACCTTAAAGATCATCCCATAGGCAGGGACACCTCCCACTACATCAGGCTGCTCAGTGCCTTGTCCAGCCTGGCCTTAAACACTTCCAGAAAGGGGGCATCCACAACCTCTCTGAGCAGCATCTTCCAGTATTTCACCACCCTCACCATAAAGAATTTCTTTCTTATACCTACCCTGACATCTTCCCCATAACTATAACTGTGTTTCAGTCCCACCTCCCCCCTAGAGAATGATTTAGCAGCAAAAACTTTATGTATGGGATGTCTCTGCAAAATTAGGTTAAGAATAGGTCTTCTTTTTTTTAACTATTCCACAATTCTATGGCAGTAATGAGCTTGTTTGCCCTCCTAGAAGTGCTAGTCCCAGCTTCCAAAAGGGTATGAAATTCAGCTCTAAAAATTACTTCACTCCCTTAACCACTTAACCCTCCTATTTATGTGTGAGATCATCCCTGGAGACCTGGGATTCCCATCTTCAGGCTGGTACTGCCCTTCAAAAAAAGGTCACCCACCTACATCAGCACTCTCAGTGACAGAGAGTTAATCACCAATTCCTGCCATATCTTTGTTGTTGGTTTTGTTTGTTTTTTTTTCTTTTCCCAGACTCTCTTTGCCAACTACTCCCAATCCAGCACCAGCCCTGCCTCCACACCAGCTGGCTCTGGGGCTCGAAAGACATCAAATGCCACTTCCAGTATCCAAAAGGCAGCCAACTGGCGCAAAGTGGTGCCAACCCAGAGCACACCTTCTCTCCTGCTTCCCAAACCTCCTGCAAACCACAGGCAGGCAGCAGTCAGAAAAACTGCAGCCCGGAGGATTTCCAAGTAAGTCTTCTCCCTTCTCATCCCCAGCAAGGTGCTGGTAGTGGTTTCCCCAAGAGGGAATATCCCAGAAGTACCTCTGACTCTCCCATAGATCTTTCTGGCTGGGCTTTTCAAGAAAAATCTCAGAATAGCCTGCACTGTGTGCACTGTGTTTCAGTTTCTTGTTTCCCAATGCTAAGGTAGGTAGCACTGTACCATCATACAAACAGGAGGATATAGAATCATAGAATAGTTTGGGTTGGAATGGACCTTAAAGATCATCAAGTTCCAACCCCCCTGCCATAGTCAGGGACACCTCCAACTGCCAGATTGAATCAGAGGAGTATTTGGTCCAGGTTGGGATTGAGTTATGTCAATACAGGTTACTAAAGTTATTTTAGATGCCCCATGGCTGATCTTCAGCTGCTGCTTCAGATGAGAACAAGTCTTCTGTAGCTCTCATGTTGAATTTGTTGAATGTTTCCAAATAACATCAAAGTACCAAGTGTAGTACTTCATGTTTGATCAGTTGAGATACCCCCTCCCTGCTCAGTCTTCCAAGGAGGCTAGAATCTGATGGGTCAGAACAGCCTGCCAAAAAACCTATCCCATGCATTATCCTTAACCTAATCTATCCTATAGTCAATTCTCCCTGTAAATTTATCACCAGTGATTCACTTATGTCTTTGTGCACATGTGTTTATTTCATTTAAAGTATTTATATTGTGCCTAGCCAAGTGATAGATTTCCTCATTATCTGTAAAAAAACTCTTTCTTTAAACTCTTACCAAGTTTTTAGTTATACAGTGCTTTCCATTCCAAGGCAGATGAATTTGAGGTGTGTTATTTTAAAAACAACAAACAAAAATCACTATGCAGTGGTGCTCACTGAAATTTCCTTCTTTTCCATTTCTTGTTGTGTCTTCTCTTTGGTGCCTGATGAGAGAATGTGAGCAAGACTTTTAGATTTTCTTCTTTGACTTTGGTAGCTTCTTCAGCTTTCTGTTTATCTCCTCTTAAATGATGTAACTGCTTTAGACTAAATCCTTTAATTGGGTTTTCCCTCATACCCTTGGACTGTTTTATCCTCAAATACTAAAGGGCAAAAATTCTATTCACAACTTTCTCCCTTACACTTCATCTCCAGCTAGAAGAGTTGTAAAGTTTCCAGGGCATGTTCCTGTGAAATTTCCTGATTCTGTGCTTGCTTCCTTTTCAAAGAGAAGTTTTGCTGAAAGTTAAGTGTTGAAAGACAACTCATGAAGATGCTGGGGAGTGTGTGGATCAAATCTGGAACTTCAAGGCATGTTTTAAGGAGCTTGGAAAGAACTGCTTGTGCATTTCATGCCTATACTCTTACTATCTTCAGAGATAGCACACTGAATTAATCTCCCAAAGCTATTTAAAGAGTAAACAAGATGTTAGTAGGCATTATCAGTTCAGCAAATGGATTTGTGAGCATCAGGTCTGGCAGGTACACACTGGTGGGTTTGCTCTAGCTGATTTCTTTTATGTTGGGTAGGTCATGTTAGTGCAGGTGAGAGGCTGTGTCAGTGGGTTTCTCTGCTGGGCAGCAGGGATGTGTATTTGAAGATGCCAGTGTGCTGTGCTCACTTCTTGGCAGTGGAAATGTTTATCCTTGTGAGATGGAATTGCAGCTCCTTGGACAGACTTTACTTTGCTGCATTTTTGTGGTTTCTGCTCTGTGACAGGCAGGAGTGTGGGAAAACCGGAAAAAAGTTCAGCACCAAAAATGCACAGAAGAGGGGAAAAAAGCAAAAAGATTCCTTCAGAATTTCAGAAAACTCATCCAAGTATTGAAGGCTGCAAGGAAGGAGCCACTCCGGAAATACTTTCCAACTTGCCTCTCAGTCTCCAATACGAGGCTCTAAACCCATTCTTGCCATTCATGGGATCTTGCAGAAACATTTTTTTTTTATATTACATGGAAAACAGCTACATTTCCACCTACATTTCCAGAATCCTGAGAGCTGATCATTTAAAAATTGCTTTGTCTCAGTTGATTTAATCCATTCATTGTTCTTAGGGAAAGGTCCAGGGATGATGTGATGGGGGAGAGTGAGTGGAGAGAAGCCTCTGTGTGTCAAAGATTAGAAAATAAAAAAGATGCCTTGCACACTCCAGCCTGTTCCTTACAGTCTTTCTTTATTCTTTACAAAGTATTTTTTGACACTGTGTGTGGTCTGCTCTAAAAAAACCCCAGTGGCAGAACCCCCATCCTATATGCTACAGAAGACTTCTTAAGGTTCTAGACCACATTATTATCAGAAATCTGAATTTTTCCTTTTTCATCTTGTTGAGCCTTTTTCCTCCTTCCTGAGCTGCTTTCCCTTCCAAATAGTTTCCATCTTTTGAATATCCTTCTGCTGCTTGGAATTTCCTAATATTGCTGAGACTTGTTGAGGTTTTGTTAACTTCAGATAGTGGTTCCACCTGCCAAGTGCTTAATTGTCTTGAATTTACCATATTTTCTTCAGCTTGTCAGTGCTTTTCCATTGCTTTTCCAGTGTGGGACTGCCATATCCTTAGCTTCTGACATAGCAGATGGAGCTTGATGATCTTTAAAGTCCCTTCCAACCCAAACTATTGTATGATTCTATACCTCTCCATAACATCCAATCTAATTTTGACTTTTTGGCTGTTTCATTTCTTTGTCAGCTCACTTTAACTTTGCTGCCCACCCTCACCCTCTTCTACTTGTTGTCTGGTTTCCTGCTCTCTTTCCTCCAAGAGGATCTCAGTGCTATATATTATTTCCAGGAGGCTCAATGCAACTAATCCCATTCTGTTGTTAAAGCTCTTGTGTCTCCCTTTTTTTCATATATCTCAGTAAGCCAGCCCTTATTTCTGTCTGCTTTTGCACCACCTGGCTTTTGTTTAACATCTTAATAAGGATCATATTTTTGAAGTTGTTTGTAGAATTTCTCCACTGCAAAGACAAAGTAAAGTCAACTTTGCCTCTTTGCCCTATCTATTCCTTGCATGCACTTTCAGTTCTCTCCAAGCCAGCACAAATGTGTCCTGGAAGAAGTTAAAAAATAAGTAGAAAACTCAAATACAAACATAATGAGATAGCAGAGATAAACTTACTGACTAATTTAAAAGTTATCTAGTGAGTTGGACACTTCCCTGGTTAAAAAATAAAGAGGAAAAGCAATAGGACAACCAGAAAATTCTGGTTTATCTCTATATTTCCTGGCCTCTTTTGTTTTCTCAGTCTCTTAACTTGTACAGGAGGTAGGTTGACTTTGTAATGAGTTGTGTCTAAAGAATTGTCTCCTTGCTTGAACCATCAGAGTGAAAAATTATAGCCTTAGTAAGATGTAGGATGACTAATTGGTAGAAAAGGTTTGATATGTAGCTCTATACTGAAATGTGTCTCCATCACCATGGCCTCATTCATAGTTTTGATTAAATGTGCTCAAATCACAAATAGAAAGACAACAAGCTCTTCTTTCTTTCCAAGAGTCAGACTGGTTCCATTCCCCTGCTCATGTTGCCACTGCTGGTGGTAAGTCTGTGAACCATGAACCATGAAGATAGTGATCACAGATGTAGTGTTTGTAAGCTGTGGAATGAAGCTTCTGTCTCTGGAAGCAGCATTTGGTGTATTGTACCTTCAGGTTATAGCTGAGAGGATGCAAAGTAGAAAAAAAATATATTAGCTCAACTGCCAGAATCCAGAGTGAACTGGAACAAGTGGTAGATAGAAAATCTTCCTCCTTTTAGGCACGATTAAGTCACACTGGATACAAAATTCTCTGCTGTCATTGCTACAGTAACTTTTCAGAAACCTTCTCTCTAACTTTTGACAGCATCAAGAAGAGCAAGACCTTGAACAGAATGAGAAAAATCCCATCTTCCCTTCCCAAAAATCCATCTGTGAATGTTAGGCTGCTTTATATAAAGAGAGGAAATGGCAGGTAGAGAAAAGGAGCATGTAGCTGAAGATGTTATCAGGGGAGAGAGAGCCCAAGAAGCTCACCAACTTTTAAATTTATTTGTAATAAATTTAATAATTTTTTAAATTTATCAGCAACAGAGAGAACATCACAAACTACTGGGGATGTTGATCAACAAGGTGTAATTTCTTGTACTGAACTTCTCTTTAAATGCCATTCTCAACAACTCCTATTTGGGAAGCTTTTTAAAACAAATAATCCCCTTCATGCCCCAAGACCACAGCACAAAATCTTTCTACCTTGTTCTTCTTTTGTGTGTTTATTGTGTGTGGTGCCAGCAGCTAAAGAGCCAAAGTTCTGCTCTATTCTAACTAGTACAGAAATAGGGTAGAGGTGATGCATTTCTCCAGGATTTGGGAAAATCCATCGCACAGCAGGGTGGAGTCCTGACAGCAGCTGGATATGGCAGTGGCCAGAGGTTGTAGGACAGGCTGGCCAAGCCTGGCAAATGTGCCAGGAGTAGAATGAGCCACACAGTGAGCCCTGTAAAACACTCTGCTTCTGACTTAGGGGAAAGGAACCTGGGGGTCCTGGTGGATGTGCATGAGCCCTTGTGGCCAAGAAGGCAAAAGGCATCTTGAGGTGTATTAGGAGGGCCATAGTCAGTAGGTGGAGTGAGGTTCTTCTCCCCCTCTACTCTACCCTGGTGATACCACAGTCCAGTTCTGGGGCCCTCAGTTGAAGAAGGACAGGGAACTGCTGGAGAGGGTCCAGTGCAGAGACACAGAGATGATGAAGGGATTGGAGCATCTCCCTGCTGAGGTAAGGCTGAGGGAGCTGGGGCTCTTCAGCTTGGAAAAGAGGAGACTGAGGGGTGACCTCAGTCATGTTTATAAATATGGAAAGGATGAGTGTCAGGAGGATGGAACCAGGCTCTTCTCAGTGACATCCAGTGATTGTAGGACAAGGAGTAATGGGTGCAAGATGGAAGAGAGGAGGTTCCACAGAAATATAAGAAAAAACTTTTTCCCAGTGAGGGTGACAGAAGAGTGGCAGAGTCTTCTTCTCTGGAGACATTCAAACCCCACCTGGATGCTTTCCTGTGTGACCTGATCTGAGTGTTCCTGCTCTGTTGGGGGGTATAGACAAGATGATCTCTCCAGCTCCCTTCCAATCACTCCCTGTGATTCTGTATCCTGTCTTACCCACATGTGCTTATTCATAGTCCTGTGTGAAGTGATGTGAGTACAGCACATGTACAAACAATGTGCCCACTGAAAAGAAAACAGGCAGCAGGAGGGCAAGCATCTAACTGTTCCTGCAACCCCTTTTGCTTTGCTACTGCTGTACGCTTGTTTTCTTAGCTCCTGAGCATCTGGGTTAATGAGGCTGCCTGACCCTTGGACATTTTTGGCAGCAGAAGCTGTGCATCTGAGAGACTTGCCTTGATTTAACACCCTGACACAGCTGGGCTCTCTGAGCCTGCAGCTCTTAGCCCTTGGCTAGCCTCACATCATACACACACACACACATGCAGAGGCACCCTGGCCAAGAGCAACAGAGAGGAACAAACCTCCCTGGCTCTGGCTCTTCACATCTGTTGCTGTCCTCTACTCAAACCTGGGCTTTTTGTGACTTGAATTTGTTGGTGTTGATTTTGTCCCTGATGGATCATTAGATTTGTTCGTAGCATCCCAGGAAGAGGTTGTTAAAACAAAGGTCTTAAAAACTTTTTCAAGAGAGTATCCTCCCCTGTTCCACTTGTGGGACAAGATCATCATTCAAATTTTCAGTCCCAAGCTGGGCAGCTTAGGCCTGATTAGCTGCCTAAATCATAGAATAGTTTGGGTTGGAAGGGACCTTAAAGATCATCAAGTTCCAACCCCCCTGCCATGGGCAGGGACACCTCCCACTAGTTCAAGCTGCTCAGTGCCTTGTCCAGCCTGGCCTTAAACACCTCCAGGGATTGAGGGGGCATCCACAGCCCCTCTGGGCATGTCACCACCCTCATGGGGAACAACTTCTTCCTCAGTCTCATCTAACCCTGCTTTGAGCAGGAATCTCTGCGTGAGAAGCTAAAACATCCATCTGGTGTCTCAGCTCCCAGAAGGACCATGCAGTATCAGCAGCAAAAGAAAACCATGAATGCAAATCCAAAACTCTCTCCAAGATCCAGTAAACACAGAAACAGGCACCTCATTTAACAGCAGCATTTCAAATTGTGGCTGACTGAACTAAGGGGTTCTGTCCCCACTGGTCTTTTAGCTGCCAGGAGTTACCTGGATTACTGGCAACTGGCTGACTTTGAAATCTGAAAGCAAAGGGTTTGAGACCAAACTATAGAAACTTGCAGATGTGTGCCTGAGTCTGTTAGTCATTAGGGCATCACATGGGGATTGGAGGTTGCAGTACTCTTTAGGATGAGAGCTTACAGTAGTTGTATCACAGCAGAGCTGAGTGAATGAAGGAGGAGGACTCTGACAGAGTCAGAAGTCTGGAGTGGTCAAAATAGATTTGGGTGGGATGGAAGAAAGTCCAGAAGGGATAAAGGAGAGAAAAAACCAGGAATTGATGAATCAATTGAATAGATTTTAAGGATGGAATAGGTTCTTACAGCTTTATAGCTTGACACTGTCTTGTGAGTAGACCCATTTTTTTGTGTAGGAGTGTGTGATAACAGTTTGAATCTTTATAACAGTAAAAGGAAGTGCAGTTGTTCTCCACAATCAAGATAAAATAAGGGTATTTGCATGAAGTTTCTGCCTGAGGTCTGGCTATGGGACTGCTGGAGATGAAATGCATTCTGTGTGTCTCAGTTTCCAAGACAAGTGAGAAATCTTGCCTAAATGAGCTGTCTCTGTTAAGACAAGATGCAAGGACTTAACTTTTGAATGCAGCATGTTTTTGCCAGCGTGTGCTTTTCTGTTCTAAAGTTGTTTAATCATTTTACTTCAAATCCCTGGAATAAAGTTATCACAACTATTTGAATTGTGTTTTGGTGGTCCAATTCCACTTATTATCTACTTTATCCACCAGGATCAGCTTCCAAAGCATGTGGGACAATTATTGAGCATTTTAAAAACACCAGAATCATGGTGGTGTTTGCAGTGTGCATCTGTCTTGCTCTGCCTTTTTGGAATGGAGTTGATGTTACTGTCTTTTTTTTTTTGTATCATGTTTGTGCACTGCTTAACTTCTGCAAACCCAGTGAGATTGTGTAAACCCATTTTAAGATTTTTGAGACTTTTGTTCTCCTCCTTATCTCTGTCTAATTTGATGCTTTTACCTGTTAAGGGTGACTTCCACTGAAAGGCAGCTGAATGGATTCCAGAGCAGCTTTCAGAGTGCAGCATCCTGTGAGCCAGGGACAAATTCCACAGGTGAGTGCCAGTGCTGAAGACCAGGAAAGTGGGGGTGGGGGTGTTGAGCTGTGTTCTAAAGAACTGACAGGGAAAAAAAAACAACTCAGCAACAAGAAGAAGAAGAAACACAGCTGCCTACCCTGCATGTAGTGGTTCCTAGGTAACAGCCTGGGTTCAGCTGTGCAGGGAATTTATTCCTCCTGGGATTAAAAAGACTAAACAGGAGGGAGCAAAGGCTCAGCTTCACCAAGCTGGAAGAGGAAGATCCCTAAAAATGTGGCTGGGAAAAAGAAAAAAAAAAACAAAAACTTGGCTAAAATGGCTCCCCTTTGCTTTAGGCTTTGGCTCAAAGATGCTCTGTTGTTTAAGCTTGGCCTGTAATAAAGGGCCAGGACATTCTTTACATTTTTCTTCCATCTTGCAGAAAAGCCCCTTAGTTCAGGAAGACAGAGTTGAGGCTTGGGAATCAGCTGCTGAGTGTAGTCAGTCAGCAGAGGTGAAACCTCCTAGATGAAAATCACTGAGACTTGTAGAATCAACTCTTCTTCATTCTCTAATGGCTAATTAATTAAAACAGGATTATCTGCTCTTCAAGTCTCAGGAAATGAGGATCCAATCCATTTCTCATTGATGCAAACCTATTAGCAGGTTGTGTAGTATTGATGAACCAATGTTTCTGTAGCCCACAATAATTGGTGATGGTGCTGTCGTGGAATATATGGGCAAATTATGGTCTAGAATGCTTTTAAAAAGTATGTTTTGCTGTGAAGACCTGAAAACATGACTTGTCTGTCACTCATGTTTTCTCAGTGTAAAGTGATCTCTGTGTTTTCTCAGGCTGAAGGAAAAGTTTGCCTAGGGATGAACTGCCTAATCAATCTCTTGAATCTCTTAGCTATGAAACTTGAAGATGACATTTCTCTTATTAAATAAATGGATTTTAGTGCTGATATTCTAGCACAAACATTCAGCTAATGCACTTAGTGTAGGCTTCCAAACCACCTCCCACACTTTTACCACCTGCCAAAACCTCCTGTTATCCTACCAGGAATTTTTTAAGGTGAATAGATAGAAGTCAATAAAAAAAGACTATTCAGCATTTATAATTAAATGTTAAAAAAAAAGTTCTCAGTATATTCACCAGGCTGCTTTGAGTGACTTACATGAATCATAGAATAGTCTGGGT
>VZTY01016144.1:867557-890382 GCA_013400935.1 Turnix velox | reverse complement strand
TTCTATGATTGTATGGTTCTATCACCCAATCAGTGTGGTAGCAAATCACAACCAAAAGAGCATCAGCACAGGCAGGTCTTGCATCTCCACCACACAAACATTCTCAGTCTTATTTGACCCTCTGTCAGTGAAGAGAACCTAAAGAACCCCTATTTGGGCTGTGCATTTCAGACTTTAGCTAATCCAGTGATGCTGAACTCAGTGGGTACCCTCCTGGGCAAAGCCATCCCCCCCCCTGCCTTCAGCAGGGCTCTGCAAGAAAAGCTGCTTGGCAGATATTGGGGAAATGTGGGTTTTTTTTTTTTCAGAAGCCACCTCTCTGTTCCCTTCCCTCAGCTGGTCACTGAATTAATAACACCCATATTTATGTGGGCATTTCTAAGGGGATTAACTAAAATAATTACACGACTTATGAAAACATTTGCATTTTCTTAAATAAAAAAAAATTACACTCAGAAAGAAAAGCCTCCTTGTTGTGGCTAACGCGTGACTCCCATTAACCTCAGTGAGAGAGACAGGCTTTGAAAAGGGTGAATCCTGGAGAGTCTGACTATAGCAAACTCCTATTGATCTACAGAAACAGTGGAACTTATCACCCCAGGACAACACCAACTTTGTCACCAGGACTTCCTGGGTGTACAAACATCTCTATCCATGCAGGTGTGAGATAGAATGCAGAGCAAAATCAATTATCAGGTATTAGTCCCAACTTCTTGAAAGGGATATGATAGTTCTGTTTGAACCACACTTTAAGTACTTTAAATTGAGATAATGAAACCTCTTCAAAATCATTAACCTGGATTGAAAACAATCAATAAATAATAATTTTGCGTGTAAGTATGAAAGGCAAATGTCTGATACATTAATTGTGAAATCCCTTTCTGTACTAATGGTTGCCATAACCTAAGGGATCGATTCCATTATGGATATTTACACAGTGACCTATTAGGAATACACGGAAGTATCATTTTTTTACATTGATTATCCATCCTTAAAACAGATAGTAATGTATACTTAAATGCATGGATTGCAAAAATCATTTTTAACCTTTATTACGTACTCTTAGTTGAAAAGGAAATCGTTTGAGCCTCATGGTATGAAGGACACAATTTCAATTTCTGTCTTAAGAACAGAAGACAATTTCTAACGCACCTAAGAAAAAAAAAAATCTCCTGTTTGTAATAGTTGGTCAAGAGCTACATAAAACACAAATGTTTCTAATCTGAACCCAAGCAAACAATACAGGCATTGCTGGGCAACCAGAAAATAAATACATATTGAACTTTTGCAAATTGCATTGCCTTTCGGAAATGCCTGGAGCAAAATCTCCCTTCTAAGTAGTTCCAATAATAAACCAGCACAGATTCTAATAAGCATGCCTGATGCTGGAAGCAGTGGGTTTTTAATTTGACAGACTTGTCCTGTGCCCACTTTCCATGCTGAATAGAAGGACTATGGGGGAGAACTGGAGCCTCACAAAGGTTAGCCTAAAGGTTAGACAGAAGCACCTGTGAGGGACTGCACCTCCACTCACAGCCATGTACCCTGATGGGCCATGGTATCTGTCTGCCTGCCTTTTCCCCCTTGCAGCATGGGTCCTGTGCCACCAGGGACAGGAGAAACCTCTGATTTCTGCTCAGAGTTTAGGGAAAATCCATGGGTTACCAGAGAGATACAGTTTTAAAAGGCTTCTAGTGACTGAAAAGCTGTCTGCATGATGCTCTCCTCCTGGTGAGGGCAACAGTAATGAAATGCTATAGCCCTGTAGAGGGGGCATAAACATTACAGACCTGATAATGGCAATGACTATAACTGCCTGGGCATAACTGAAGAAAATTGAGAGAATGTAACCCAGGACAGCAGCTTTGGCAGACAAGTGAGGTCTAGTCATCTTCAGATGAATCTTAAAGCAAAGGGGATAAACCACTTCTTTTATTTATCTCTGTAGAGTGTGGCAGTAACTGGGCTCTTGCCAGGAAAAAAGTAGGCAAAATAAACTTCAGCCTCCTAGTACATTTAAAACAAGCTGTCACTAGGTTAACCAAGCCCCAAAGAAGGCACGTAGTACCTGCTCTTAGCAAATTCACTTACTGATTATCAAATCAATTTAGTGATTCACTGAAGTGCCCATCATCCCTCAAGGCCGTCGCCGCACCTGTCAACAAAAAAAACCCAGGCGCCGACTCCGCTCTTAAGGACATAACATGTGTCAAATTGAAGGTCCTATTCAAATCACAGCTTCCTGCCAGTTCTGATCTCCTCTTCCATCTTTCACGCCATAATCTGCTTAAGACAAACAAAACCCACCAGTTCTGAAAGCGCTGAATGTTGCAGTCGGCAGCAGGGATGGTGGTGGCACGGCAGGGATGGCCCCAGCTCCATAGGCTGGCACAGCAAAGAGCCCATCTATACTGGGAGACAGAGGTAGGAATAATTCCTCCCAGATGCTCAGAGGGCAGCCACTGATCCTTCCAGTCATTATCACAAAAAGGATTTTTTTGTTGTTGATGTTGTTCGATAAAAAGGGCTTTTTCAACATGAGTTTCTCCCTTGCTAGAGACAGAGCATATGCGTGGGGCAATCACAGAAATAACACTCCCCTGCTGTACCTCTCATGTCCTTCACAGCAGCATTCATTAAAAATTTCCAGCCCTGTTAAAATTCTTTCAAAAAGAATGCTTCTGGGGGAAACCGATGAGTCAGAAGATGATGCTGGAGCACCTCCCTTCTGAGGACAGGGTGAAGGAGTTGGGGTTGTTCAGCCTGGAGAAGTCTCAGGGGGACCTCACAGTAGCTTATGAATAGCTGAAGGGGGCTACAGAAAGGCTGGGGTAGGACTTTTTAATAGGATATGTGATGGAAGGACTAGGAGTAATGGAGGCAAACTGGAAGAGGGAAGATTTAGGCTAGATATAAGACTGGAATTCTTTACTGTGAGGGTGACGAGACACTGGAACAGGTTGCCCAGAGAGGTTGTGGATGGCCCCTCCCTGGAGGTGTTTAAGGCCAGGCTGGATGAGGCACTGAGCGACCTGGTCTAGTGGAAGGTGTCTCTGCCCATGGCAGGGGAGTGGAACTAGACAATCCTTAAGGTCCCTTCCAACCCAAATAATTTTATGATTCTGTACATGTTATTTATCTGCATGAGGGTTATTTGAAGTGTGCACATGCTATTGCTCTGTCCTGGGGTGTGCATTGAGGTCCCAATAATACCTCCCCATGGTGCAAAGATATGCAGAGCAGCAAAATGCATTAACTGAATAAAGCAACATTAGATTTAACCCAGCGACATTTCAGTATTATTAGCTGTGCAAAAACCTCAGAATCTCAATCTCCACAAGCAAAATCTGAGCTGTGCCCAGCTCCCCCTCCTCTCCTCACCATGTAGCAAGCAGAGCCAGCACCACGGAAGCTTCATGTTTGATAAAGCTCCAGCACAAGACACCCTGCCATTATAACCACTGCAAACTCTCAAACCTGTTCTGTGTGAGGCCCCATTTTAATCTTTTGAGCGTCCTTTCTCTTTCAGACCTAAGCAGATTAAGCTCACTGAGCATCCTTCCTCTGCAATCATGGTAGATGCATTAAAATAGAGTAAATGAAGAGGAGGCGATAAGGCCATAATGAATGCATTATCTCAAATCCCAGATTGCTCTGACTTTACAGAAGTAAAGAAATGAACCTAAGAACAGACTTTAAATACCATTTCAAGGATAAAGTATCTATGTATTGATCTTATGAGTGCTATTATCAGATGGCTATCTCTGGGTGTCAGGTGAATCCATTCACTGCTAGAAAGACACATCACATTGTCAATGCCTGAAAATCATCAAAATCATCCTTGCTAATTATTACTCTCCCATTGTCCATTTTCAGGTGCAGTTTCTGACTACTTTCACGCTACTCCTTGCAACGTTACTGAAATGTTTTCTACTTCTGTCTCATTTGATCATGATGGGAAAAACTCTGAAAACTAACTCTGCTAAAAATGCAAGGATACCTCAAATATCACATGCTTACTCAAGTGTTCAGCAAGCCAAAAAGTTTTGCTTGGAAGCTATTGTTGAAATGAGAGCTTGCTTTGCTTCTACAGAAAGCATTAATTTCCTCTTACATGGTCTCATATTTAAATACCTCAGATCTCAGTTCCATACCAGAGGATTCATAGAATCATAAAATGGTTTGGGTTGGAAGGGATCTTAAAGATCATCTAGCTCCCACCCCCCTGCCATGGGTAGAGACACCTCCTACTAGACCACGTTGCTCAATGCCTCATCCAGCCTGGCCTTAAACACCTCCAGGGAGGGGACATCAAAAACCTCTCTGAGAAACCTGTTCCAGCATCTCACCACCCTCACACTGGAGGGTGATAAGGACTTCTTTCTTACCTCCAGCCAAAATCTTCCCTCTTCCAATTTGCCTCCATTACTCCTAGTCCTGCCATCCTGTATCCTAAAAGTCCTACTCCAGCCTTTCTGTAGGCCCCCTTCAGGGATTGAGAAGCTATTATGATATATCCATTGTGCGTTAGATCTAAAAAAATAAAAGCCCATGTACTTTTGATGTGGGTTGGGTTGAACAAGGTGGGTTAATGGCAGTTTGAAATTCCTCAGTGGCCCTGTAGAAACAGCTGGTTGAATATTTCAGTTTGAACCAGACCAGATCTGCTACTGAGTGATCTAGAAATTAGTGATGTGTCCCTGTGTGTGTCTTCCTCTTACATGGTCTCATATTCAAACTCCTCAGAGTTCAGTTCCATACTAGAGCTTTCATATCTATTTCTATTTTTCTTCTATTTAAAATGGACCAACACAACAGCTGTTGGAGCTGCAAGCATCCGGAAATTGCTGATTTGAGTTTCTGGAAGAAGATTACTAATGTGTAAGATTGCAATCCTCTACCCTGAAGATACAGCAGCTCCCTTCCAGGCTGTGCATTCACAGCCCCTGCACTACAAAGGGAGTAAGAATGCAAACATTTTATCAGAGGGAACATAAGGAATACCCATTTTTAGTTTTGACCAATTTGAGTCTTGGTCTTGCTACTACTAAACTGTCTGATAAATCACCATATGGTTCAGTGGGAGGGCTAGTAGGCCTTTCATAAATGGTATGCCAGCAACAACAGCATGAAGCTTTCAGCCTTACTTAGTAAACAGCATGTGGTTTAACATCAGTGACTGATATGATTGAAGGTATGTGCTTTGGGTATTTCCTAAAAGGCAAAGGCCCCTAAAATTTTTTCTAGTTAAACAAGGAGCAAGGGGAATATTAGATGAGGTTGAGGAGAAAGACACGAGTATGGATCTGAGGATGGGTGACTTCATTTATGTTCAGGAAATAATGGGTTTTACTTTTACTCTCTTGAAATTTCATCTTTTGAATGCAGCTCATTAAGCGAGAGCTCACATTCCTGCCTCCCAAACAGAATGAGGCCTCTCAAGCAAAGAATTTCAAATGAATCTTTTTTAAAACCTTCCTGTTATCTCCAATCTCCAATTTTAAACAGGATGTAATGACATTTCTTTTTCTTAAGGGATATTATGGTCCTGCCTGGTATGTGCCATCTCTAGATTAAATGTGTCAGTCAACTCTCAGCAAGCCACCTTCTCCTCAACAGCACTAGCCTACCCTAAGAGGATCTAGACTTCAGTGCCAGGAGAATAGAATTCCCCTCTCAACCAAGGGAGATAAGAAACTAAAGAAAAGAGGCTTCCTTTTCTTTTTGGATGAATTTTGTATATTTCAGCTACTCATCCGTGGGTAGTTCTGCATTTTAAAAAGTTAAATCTGCTACTCTTTGAGAACCCTTGAGCAATGCACACTGGCATTAAGCCCTGAACTTGCTATCTCAGACACTGCCACCCTGAAGGAATGGATGAGCTCTAAGTAAGAGCAAAAAAAAAAAAAATCCACTGAAATCACCCTTACAGCAATGTGATTGAGGTAAAGAGGAAATACAAGTGGTGTTGCAGGCACAACTTCAAAATACAGTTAAAAGCTCTATAAAGAAAAAAAAAAAAAAAGCTGGTGTCTGTCTGTTCAAAGAGTTTGCCCCCATCCCGAAGAGGAATGATTCATCTGTAACTTATTATGGAGACACTTTCAATCTTCTTTTCCTGGACAATTAATAGGCCCCTCTGGAGACACTAGTTCTCTTGGCAGACCAGGCCAAGCCATTTTCTGTGCTTGACTAAACTATCAGCAAACCACTAGCTCTCTACAGGGGGGACATCTCTTTCCCCACCTGGTAATGCTATTTCTAACTCTAGTGGCAAGTCAAAATTTGTTATTTCTTTCATATGTGTAGATCAGAAATTATGTTCTATTAAAAAGAACATCTCTTGAATGGTCAGTGGACAAGGCTACCCAAGCCCTCTTTGACGGCTAGGATAACAAAGGCTTTCCTGCCCAGGCAGAGAGTACCAGAGGTAGCTGTAGGCAAGAAACAGAAGGGACTACAGATATGCTGGAAATAAGAGCCCACTTTGCCCTCGTCTCTGAAGGGAGAAAGAAGATAAGGGTGGGATAAGGATAGAAAAGGACAATATTGGCCTTTCCAGGCATGTGCTGAGGAGCCCAACTACTTAGAGAACAGAGAATTTTGCTTATTAAGTTGGATAGTAAAATAGGGAACAGGAGGACACACTTATGTAAGGATACAACTAGTTCACTCAGTTCATTTTTTTCTTTACAGAAAGATGAGTGCTATGTATCTCAAAGCATGAGCAAACACATCCCTTTTTTTCTCGTTTTTCAACCACTTGATTGTTATTTCATTTCTACCACAGTAAACTCTTGCTGTGTTTTAGATCTTTTTTTTTCAACTTCAGCTAACCTTCCCATCCTGTCTGGAAATACAATGCCTGTGAACTGGGGAAATAACAGGGACTACACTCATATTGCTGCCTGATCTCTTACATCATGTGAAGCTTTATCATAGGAAAAACAAACCAATTCATCCCTTCAAAGCCTGTGGTTGCAGCAGCAGCACCACTGTATCCCAAAGCAGGAATTCCCCCGGGGCAGGCAGTGCACAAACCCAGCAAAGAGGTATTCTTTGTCAGAAGAGTTGTAAACTCAATAAACAGACAGCAGAATGATTCAGGTGGGAAGGCAAGAAAGTAAGTATGATGCCACTGATCAGCACAATCCAAATCAGTGCATTTCACATCCTCACCTCCCCCTAGAATTAAAAAGCCTTTCAGTGCCCACATTTTAAATTTTAAGACAAACCTTTTTTTTTATGTTGAGGCATGAATAACCAGTGAAGTTACACAACCTTTTGGTCATCATCCCTTACAAAACAGTTCTTTATAGTGAGATAGAATTTAAAAAAAAAAAAAAGTTAAACCTGAATAAATGCACAAAGTTTTCCAACAGTGAAAAACATGTCTGACGTAATTTATTCTCTTGGCACAGAATTATAGCAACTGTTTAGAATTCTTTAGGAAAAAAAAAATAAAAATGCAATCAGTAAAGCACTAGTATAATAGACAATTTAAATCATTTCCTGCTTGCTGCCTTAAATCATGATTAATGTTGGTGAAATCTATTCCCACTGTTTGAGACCCAGCAAAATGACTTCCATGGGAAATGCTGGCAGACAAGCTACCAACAAGCCCATGATCCACATTAAGGTTTTGTTTTGCTTTTTTGTGTGCCAAGGAAATATTATCACTTCTTAACACATTTCTGCAATGTTTCTTTTCTTTTTTTGCCAAACATTATCCATCTTTGTTATTTCCAGAGGGTCTACAGAAATAACTACGAAGGGTCATACATCTCCAGAGGAAGACAACCTGAAGAGTCCCAGGACTCTTAGACTTGCAAAGAGGCAGCGCTCAGCTCTTACCAAACTTCATGTGTTTTTAATCATTATCCCAGGAACTTTGCATGTAGCTATGCAGGGACAGCACGGCATGTCAACACACTGCTGTGTGTTTTGTGCTGTGCCCAAATATGTGTTAAGAGCCCAAAACCCAGGGACACTCAGCTGAAGTATCCTTAACTAGTCATATTAAATGAACTGGTGCTTCTGGCCAAGGTGTGTTTGCACAGAGGGATGGTGAGCTTCAGTCATCTCCAGCTCTTCTGGAACCCAGATTAAAAAGCCTTCATACACAGCCACCCTACCAGTGCTCAGTTCTCACCATCAGCACCTGAGGAAGGAGGGTGACTTGGACATATTGAGAAGAGCTCCTGTTATATGTCTATTTGAGTCTATCAAAGTCCTATCCCATTCTTTACAGCTTGGGCTAAATGAAGTCACCTCCTCATAATGGAACACTTCACCTTGCAGAAGCCTGACAGACACTCAAACACAGCAGTTATCTGACATGGTGAAGGAGCAGAAATACCCATCACCTTCTGTCTCCTTTCTTTTCCTCCTCCTGTAATCATTTAACTATCTCAGAAAAACAAAGTTTAGCCAACTTCCACAAATACTCTTCCCTCCTTTCCACACTTTCCACACTGAGTGCCCACAGTGAATGCCAGTAAACCCAGTAGCCTAAGTACCCAGTAAGCTAAGCACATAAAGCTCAATTTTACAGCTGGGGAGAGACAGCCTCAATTTTAAACTCACACAATCCCACATTTCAAGTAACAATCCTATTGAATCTGCTACCTTTCATTAAAGTAGCTCTTATAACTCTGTCAAATTCTCCAACCTTTGTATTGATTTTTTCTCCTATTCAAAATAACTCTCCTTTACAACAAGAGCTGTCTGTCAGCCTCTTATCTCTTATTTTCACCCCATCTGATCCTCCTTCTCCTTGTCAGTCTTTCCAGACTCCAATTAATCATGTCGAAAATCAGGGATTTATGCTAAGAGCAATGTATAACTCTCAGCTCATCATTAACATTCCATAATTGCAGCCTAGCGCTCCTGCTTCAGACCTCTTCAGCAAGACAGTGGAAATCCTTTAGGGAAAGCGAGACATTCCCATCCAAGGGAGTTATATCTACTTCATGTTAGTGGATAGTTATTTAAAAATAAAACTCAGGATGCATTGTAACACTTGTAATTCACTCTAGAAATTACTGAGGCTGGGCAGGCAGCAGGAAGATGCTGCCATAAAACAAAACTGCTGCTACATCCCTAAGTTTTGTCTGGGTCTCTACACAAACAGTCCCGAGATACACTAACCCCTCCACTAATCGTATTTTAATTTCAGACCATCCTCTCATGTTTCTTCTTAATTATCATGGGGCATTCACAGAAAAGATCAGCCAGATGGAGACTAAATATTTCACTACTACAAGATGAAGCATCCTGCACTAAAATGGAACCTTGATTGCAATAAAGTCATTAATTACAGTCTCAGCTGATTCTCCTGTCAGTATATGGGAGGCACTAAAGACAACTGTGAGGAGACAGTGAATCAGCTACACTGAGGAAAATAAAACAGTAAACCAGACAGTTGAAAGATGATGTTTAACTTGCACTTTTCTCAGTCTTTGCAGGGCAAAAGGATGGAAACTCAGCCATGTGCTCAATAAATCTATCCATTTTTCTTTGGAAGTTATGACATGCTGATTTCCTGAGAATGAGAAACCCGAAGAAGTTGTAAAAGTGTTCAAGAGCAAAGAGGAGTAAAGTCTAGAGACTCCTGAGGTAAAGCTTAAATTTACAGGTGCTAAGACAGAGTAGCTTCTTGGACTTCATAGCATTCTGTATTTCTGCACTATTTTATAGCTTATCCGGATGCTCTTTGAGCATAGAGAAAGGAAGACAGGAGGCTGGAAGAAAACACACACAAAAACCCCTGCTAATTGTCAGTTTGAAAAAAGAGAAAAAAACAATAATTAAATGTGAAAATCCCCAAGCCATTTCCTTGTCTGAATGATTAAGTCAAGGGTGCTGTAAGGGAAAGAGATGGAATAAGCAGCACATGCTAAATTCCCCGGACACTCCACAGCACAGACAACACAAGTGCAGAGCCAAATCCTCACTCCGAGTTTCAGCAGCACATCTCCCATCAAAGTCATTGGGAGCTCTAAGTATCCCCCTATAAGTGTGGATTTGGTCCTCAGAGAGAATATTAGAGTAAAATTACTTCAGACAGTTGAAGCATCTCACTGTGATATATTCCCAATGGCCTTCTTCAGGCCCCTCCATCATTTATTGACTTCTACTTTGCTACATCCTGCCAGATGGAGGCAAGAAATTTGAAAAGCAAGTACTAAACGAAATATAAAGAAATAAAACCAACTCTGGCTCCGTGTTTCACAATTAGTCTTCACTTACACTTGAAGCCAACACCAGAGATCTTTGCAAAACTGCAATTACCAGATATGCTGGATGCCAGAAATAATAAACCCAGCTGCAACACACTAACATAGGGTGTTAGTTCTCCCCTGTATATCTGGAAGGCCCACTGTGATACCTGCATCTTTTCAGACATCAAAAAAGTGCATGCAAATCTAACTAGACTTACAAATGCACCAAGGAGCATTATATACCCCATTAATAGCTATAAACAATTTAAAAGTGAGTGTCAGGAGGATGGAGCCAGGCTCTTCTCATTGACCTCCAATGATAGGACTTGGGGCAATGGATGCAAACTGGAACACAGGGGTTCCACAGAAATATAAGAAAAAAAAATTGTCACAGTGAGGGTGACAGAACACTGGAACAGGCTGCCCAGAGCAGGTGTGGAGTCTCCTTCTCTGGAGACATTCAAAACCTATTTGGTTGTGCTCCTGTGTGACCTGGTCTAAGTGTTCCTGCTGTGGCAGGGAGGTTTGACTAGATTATCTCTTGAGGTCCCTTCCAATCCCTGATATTCCATGATTCTGTGATATACCCCAGTTGTATCATTAAAAAGTAAATACCCCCTGCCATCCACTGGTGGTCAAGAGGCTGGACATATACTGTAGATGACTCCAGAATTGACAGCACGATTTTACATTCAGGATAAAACAAAAAACACATTAACTTGTCTCACTTTATTCCCTATAACAAAGAGTTTTGTGCGTGGAATATCACATCTTCTACATTAACAACATCTATTGTCTTCTGTCTGTGATAATAAATCAAAATTTAAGTGCTATAATGAGAGGTAGGATAGCACTGTGCTAAACTTCTGCAGGGAGATCTGAGCATTCAAATTAGAGCAACTAGCTGTAGATCTAGACCACGCTGAAGTCAGTGCATACATTCAAAGAGAAAAGAGAGAAAAATCAAAGCAGCAGCAAGAACAAAGACACCATTAGAACCTGGAAAGCCTTCTAAGAAACATGCTTAAAGAAGCACAAGAATTGTTAATGCAAATGATTGTTTTGTAATAATAACACAGTAAAATGAATCTATCAACATAACGTAAAAACTCGTTAATCAACATGAAAGGGTGTTAGCTCTTCATTTTCTGCTGGGATGGTTTGTGGGGTTTTGTTCAGAGTTTCTTTTTGCAATTTTTTTTGTTTTTTTAATGAAGAACAACTTGAGATCTCCAAAAACAGGCATGTTGGCACTTGTGGGTACAAAAATCACATTGCCAAGTCGATGTTCCTGTTACCAATTTGGCTTAGACACTGCAAGTTTGTTCATGTAAGATTAAAGGGATGAGATCTCTATGGCATACTGCAGTATGGTCCTTGGAATAAGATTCTCATTTACTAAATAAATTACTGTATATTACTGTATAATGGTGTTCGCATTATAACTGACAATTAGCACCATTAAAGAGAAAGCTCATAAACAGCCAAAGCTCACATCAAATTAACACAGTCATGATTAAAATCACTCTTCTGATTTCTGCTCTTCACAGAAATAATCAGCATTTTGCATTAAAATGAGTACCAAGAGGCTCAAAAAAAACCCCCAAAACCACAACCTAAAAATCAAAATCACAGTTAGAATGGGATGGTGGTACCAGACTCCTTCAGCAAAGAGTTGCCACGTCAGCTCTTGGCTTGCCCAGGAAACACGAGGAGCTGGGTTTCCCTGAGAGCCCTGTGTGCCACGAGCTCTGCACAGGCAGGGCTGGTAACTGCTGCGGTGACATGGAAGATTAAAGCCCTGCAATTACTCCTCTTGGCTCTAATGAGGGGAACCCGGGTTCTCTCCTGGCCTGAGGGAAGCTCAGCTTCTTTATTTTAATTTTGTCACTTGGCCATTTAAATGGTTTCTAGCATTTGCATGTTCATTTATAATACTGCATTGACTTCAGAAAGAAAAAGCAAGACCTGAGTAATTACAGCAGAGAAGAACAATAACAAAATACAAAGGAGTCAGCAATTCATTAAAATCTAGAGAATCTGATTTTAAAAACTTTTCTTAACTTGAAGAAAAAAGGAGAGAGACTTTTCCTAAGTTGGCACAGAGCCCAAATCCTCATTAGGATTCACGCTCCACTCACACAGCTTCCTACTAATGGTATCACTTTAATCTTTAGCATAGCAGAGCTAGTTTCTGGCCTCACTCAAGATGATTGTGCTAAAATGAGAAGAAGGAGGGGAAAAAGAAACTTCAAGCCAATGCTGATCAGGTCTAGTATCATGAACTGTGATGTGGATGAAAGTTTGATGTGCATGGACATCTCCATTTAGAAATGCTGCATCAGAGACAGCCAAGCTCCCAGTGGCTTCAGAAGGCTTGAGTATCACCAAGGAAAATTTCATCAATGAATAAGCAATCAAGACCTCAGAGTGAAAGAATAGTATTACAAATGCTATGGTTTGAAAAGGAATCACTATTTGCTACATATGCATAAAAGTACTAGAAGATAACATGCCTTTGATACAACATGCCCTTAAAGAAGGAAATAAAAGGATGTTCTCATATATCTTACCAACTAATTTAACATGTAAATCACAAAAAAATATGATCCAGATGGGCTTCAATGAAGGAAACCAATTAACGTAGACAGCCTTACCATCTGACACATCAGTTGCAATAATAAAAACCAAACAACACGGTCAAACAATAATGCTCTGTATTACATCTGACATTTCTAATTAGTTTCTGCATCCTCTTCAAGGAAGAAAGACTACCAGCAAGCACTTTGCTTCCCAGAGGAAACAGCATCTAAACTTCATGTGCACAGAGCAGAGTGTATGGATGAAGCTGATCTGTCAGCGTTCCCTTGGGATGTGCTTTGGAACTAATGGGTTTTGCACAGTCCACATCTGGCTGCACAATTAGACTCAGAAAATACTTCTTTTGAGCTCCATCACCACCGTAACTGCAGCAGACCTGGAATGTCAACACCTGCGTGCTCCTTAAAAGCTTTACCTTGAGCCCACAGGCTCAGAATAACAGGAATTACTTGGGCTTTGCTTTCTGGAGGAAAGGATTTTGGTTTTACCTTTCTACAGTTATCCTAGAAATGTCACTTCTCAAATGCAGTGCAGTATTTCTGGCAAAGACTTCCCAGCATCAGGTAATCAGGGTTGCATCAGATAGTTACAAGATGAACTACAATTAGCATCACAAACTAAAAGCCACACATGTACAGTTCCTGTTTGACAGTCTAATCCCAACTATGAGGAATATTTTGGCAAGTATTGGAAAGTATTGGCAAGTTTCATCACCTTAGACCCTTAGATCCTTCAAAATCCATCCATAATAAGTCTTTCCAGCACATGAATGAAATTTGAAATTCTTGGACAGGAGGTAGGCAACATCACAATGGAAAAAGGCTTACTTTGAAAACTGCTCTGCCTTTCAAAAATAATAAAGAAAAGGCTGTGGAAATTCTGATAATTCCTTCAACCTTATGGGGTATGTTGAACAGAGGTTCATGTATTGCAAAGAATATACATCACTTGGAAAATTACATTTTAATTATTAAGACACTAGATAATTATTAAGATATTAGATACACTAAACCTGTCTGATACAGCAACTCATTTTGCTCATACTCATAAACAAGTGACCTACATTCATAAACAAGTGACCAAAAGCCACATGTGAGGAACTATGGCAAACTGGAGGGCTGAATCAAGTTCTTGCAAGATCTAGTTCACAGGATGGCAAGACTAGGAGTAATGGATGCAAATTAGAAGAGGGCAGATTTAGGCTAGATAGAAGAAAGTTCTTCACTCTGAGGGTGGTGAGACGCTGGAACAGGTTGCCTAGAGAGGTTGTGGATGCCCCCTCCCCGGAGGTGTTTAAGACCAGGCTGGATGAGGCATTGAGCAACCTGGTCTAGTGGGAGGTGTCCCTGCCCATGTCAGGGGGGTTGGAAGTAGATGATCTTTAAGGTCTCTTCCAACCCAAACCATTCTATGATAACCACTTCTGCCCATCCACTGGAGACATTTCTGGGCAGGTAAAGCTCCCTGCATCCTTCTCAAATCCACATGCCACACTCCTAAAGCACTTATCTGCTTACCAACAAGTAAAGGTAAACTCCGAAAACATCCATGTTATCGTATCATGTGAAACCTTGAATATAAAGTGAAAAGTATCAACAAACTCTATTGACCCAGAGCGACAGAGCGACCCAGTTCTATCGGTCACAAGCCAAGACCCAACACCACCAGGATGTGGAGCCAAGTCCCTGACACCTAAAGGCATGTCTTTGTGGTCACCTGCAGATGGTCACCCAGCCCCATGCTCTGAACAGGATTACATGTGCCGAGCGCTGTGCCTGAGCAAGTGCTTTCCTCCCACTGTGGCACAACAGGAGAGCTGGCAGCCAGAGCAGGCTCAGGTCCAGCTGCCTCCTGCACAGGCAAACAGCTGTTTGCACAGATCTATGGAGATCTCTGTTAATACAAATGCAGGGGGGACTGAAGCTGAGTACAGGTAGAGTGTAGGGTTGTATGTATGCAAGGAAGCAATACTGGTCAAAGACCAGGTCTCAGCATCACAGCTCCCAAACCACTGCTGTTTGTTTGTAAACATCATGGGCAAGAAAGGATTTGGAGGACAACGAGGTAACCTTGCAGATATCTAAAAGGAGATCCTCCCACACACAAAAAGCTTATGGGAGAAACCAGAAAAGTGGCTGTTTGCAAGTTAACCCCTGGAGTGTGAGAGCTGGCAAGGCTCAGAGAGCAGAGCTCTGAGCTGACATTGCAAAAGCACATAAGAGATGATAGATGGAGTGCTGCGAGGGCCGGAAGGGCCTTGAAAGTGATATGTTCACTGAAGGAAACATTGCCCTATTTCACAGCCATCCCAAACTACAGCAACAGGTTCCCATTTGAATTTTTTTGTTTTTTTTCCTCCAAGAACATAAGCCCATGTCTTTGCACTCACCTCAACAGGGAACCTCCTGCCATTGATGCTGTGCTCGGAGCCAGCTGATCCGTTGCTCTGACCCCAGTGAAACTCCACTTTCTCTGCCTTGAATCTGCCTGGCAACCCGGCACCACTCACAAAGTAATCGTCCTTCAACAGGATAGCAACTGCACACACAGAACAAGGAGAAGGGTGAGTTTAGCACAGTTTTTCTGGAGCATTTACAGTTTTTTCTCATTTATATTAGAATTTAAGTGTTGGGTCTTCATTTCACAGGGATTGTTTGGTTTTTTTTAAAAAAAAAAAAGTCTACAAGTAATGCTTGCTAATTATGAAAGTAATTATGAAGTTAGACTACAGAAAACCACATAGTCCAAATTTCTCAGGGATTTTTTTGTCTCTTTATTGAACTTTAATTAAAATTCAAATGTGAAGTCCAGCATAATGTGTCTAATATGGCTCCAGGGACTACTGGCTGACTACTCTCCTTTGCCCTCTAGGTCTGTAGATCACAAGTTAGGAAAAGAATGGATCCAATGCCTGCTGAATTTCCCGTTTTGTTGGGGGACAGGATGGGACAGACCCCTGTGCCCCATCCCACCTCAGCTGCTGGACATGGCACATACTTCCCTTAACCTCCCTGCTCCTCCTTTCTGTAAAATGGGGAGAGTGACAATAACTATTTTGAGACCCACTCAGGAGAAGTCCACCAGAAGAACTTGGGCTTTATTAGAGTAACTCTGACATTATTACTATGTGATTCAATAAAGGTCAAAAGGATCTCCTTTGTATTTTCTTTTCATTTTCAAAACCCTTTGTATTTCATGTAACAATAAAAGCTCTAAGTCTAAATAGAGAGCAAAGCCACATGGTAGAAGCTAGTACATGTTACAGGGGAGGTCTGAGGTCCAGCTAAGAACTGAATCCAGCTTTCCAAAAATTCCTGTCTGCTGCTGTCACTACAAGATCACTTGCCTCTCCAGCATTTCACATTTTTAATATACATAATTCTTAAAAATTACTCCTTACAAAATCCTCTCTTCTCCTCCCTTACAAAACTACTGCTTGAAAACAGAATAAAAATTATTTTTTTCCTGTAAAATCATAGCAGACCATTGCTAGCTGTGCCCAGGATCTTGTGATTAAAATTTTTGGGTAGGGTTTTTGAGTTCTTTTTTTTTAATGGGACTAGCATAACCCACAAGGATTTCTCTGTGTTCTCAAGCCAACAGTGTCATCACAATGGGAACATTAATATAAATCCAATTTTATTATGTAAGAGGGAGGATTTTATTATGTGCTGAAAAAAAACAAAAAAAAGGGCTCGTTGTGAAATAGAAGTTACTCCTCTTTTGGTGAGTTGGTAACACACTCCACTGCAGGCCAAGGCTTTCTGCTGCACCAGGGCTGCCCTCCCATGAGCACGAACTGTTGGCTGCAGCAGCATCATCTCAGGTGCAATTGTGCAATTTAGAAATTTCTCAATTTTAAATTATTTATGTTAAAACCACTGAAATGGTAAACTGTGTTAGATGTTTAGATATTTTGTAATCATGCCAGCAACAGCACCTTGGTTTGTTTGGTTTTTTTCTCTTCTATGATTACTGGTTCTTTCACTACTCCCTTTGAATCTAAGGGTTTGTGTAGGAAGACAAATGGTGCAGGACTATCTACAGGATACTCCCTGTTGTCTGCTGTGGCACTACTTGTGCCTACTGTCATTTTACACTAAATCCATAAAATGTAAGTTTACAGAAAGTACCTTTTCCTCCCTTAAAAATCCTCAGTGAGCTCAGCAGTATTTTAAATACAGAAAATCTCACTCGATTGGTTATAAATCCCATAGATAAAATTGTAGGAGATGAGAAAAACAGGAAAGCAGATTCACATGCATCTGTTAAAAACCTCTGTGGGGATTCAGTTGCATCTGATAAATATTTGATAGTTCCTAAATCATTTATGGCTCTGTCAGGGGTCATTTTACTTGTTTTAGATGAATAATTAAAAGGATAATTAGGAGGATGTACAATCTGAAATGTTCATCTAATTGTTCATTTTACACTATTTCTTACACCACTGAGCTGTACAACACATGTTCCCATCACCTTCCTTCTCACAGCAACATCCCATTACTACCAGTGATTTGGGGGCTTCTCTCCCCCTCCATATGATTTTAAGGACTGGAATTACCAGACATCACCTTACTGGGCTTTTAACCAATGATTTCTGTAGAGTGCACAGCAAGGAACCATCCCCCAAAGGCCACTAATTACAATTACTATATAACTGAGATTACAGAACCAAAGGAGATGGTCTAAAGCCACCAAGATCATAATTGTGTGACTCCATTTGCAGAATCAGGTCTGGAGCTGTGTGTCTGTCACCTTCTTGAGACAAAAATAAGCCTGGATGCAAAGCAGCTCTTCTCCTGCCTTAGCAGAGCTGCTCTGATGGTCAGGGCACTTAAAGATATGGTGTCAGAAGCTAAAATAACTAATGCAAAGACAACTATGAAATGTGCTTGTAGTCTCTAAGTGATCCTTAGCACTTGGGAGCCAGCTACTATGGTGATGATATAGAATCCACATTAGTGCCTTGGCCAGTGTAATCATGCACAAAAGCATTTCTAGTTGAGACAGGGACTTAATGAATCCATTTCCATTTTCTGAATGAAACATTTTTTTGGGACATTGTCTGCCCTTTACCTGATATAAGGGAGGAGAAAAAAACCAGAAAGAGCAATAACCTCTTTACCTTTTAACATTTCAGAGCATAAAAATAACTAATTGTTCTATCCTTAAAAAAAATCACTAGGTCCAACAGCAGTAACAATAACCCAAGTAACACATTTTCTGCCAGTTAATGAGCATCAAGGTTAAGGGCCTTTGGCTTTTCTCTCAGACCCCCATCTCTCTTAACCAGCCATTAATTGCTGATAAATGCCCTCTACATCCATCACCATTGCTTAAACAGATATTTAGTTTACTGTTTCTGTCAGTCTGCAATACGAAGGTCTCATGTGGCCCATCTGCTCCAAGACTCTGCTGCCAAAATGCATCGCAACTGATGACACAACCTGCTTCTGTGCTCTGCCCACAAGCCAAAATATCCTGCTTGGTTTGCTGCTTCACCACTTGCCACCTTAAAAATTAATCCCAGGCAAGTTTCTTCAAAAGGTCAGAAAGCCAAGAAAAGGAATGGGGCTTGATAAAATAAGGGAGGAGTTAGGAGCTCAGCAGAAGAAATCGGGAATGACAGCAAGGCAAAAAGAGTCTTCACGTTACCAGTAAAAGGCCGTAAGTTACCAAGAAAAGTGACAGTTACTGTTGCTCTGCGAAGCAATAACTTGTCAGCAAAAATCCATACCCCAATGGGTGAGGAAATCAAATATAGCAGCAGTGCTAAAATCACCCAGCAGAGGAGACTGACAACACAGCTTTCCCTGCCAACTGCGTGGAGACTGGAAAATGCGCTGGCACGTTTCGGTTTCAACATGGTTTCCCATTAAATGTGTAGCAATATGTTCCCATTATACATTCAGGATAGCATTAGCAGCTTTCTTAGAAAAATCCCTTTTTGGTGGTATTTCTAATTACATTTATTGCTGGTTACTACAAACGCCTCTCTGTTACCAAAAGGGCAGGGGGTGCATAACATGAATGGATGAATTAAGCACCAAATTTTCACGGCATTCAGCTTTGCCTGAACCTCATGCTGCTACCAAGGGCAACAAAGCCAGGATTTCAGAGCAAACAGGAGCATTTATTAGTGAAGCTGGAAACAAATGTTCTGTAATGCATCAAAAACTGGTGGTAGTTTACATGAACTGGATTTGCTTTGCAGTGAAAGCAAACAGAATCACAGCCTGTTGCTCCATTACATCTGAGGGCAGTAACTCTTGACTCCCACTAAGATCCCATTAAGAACTGGATCTGAAGTGCTTGACAGACTCCAGGTTGTGGCTCAGATCCAAAGTCACCTGACCATGGTAGCTGTATCTGAGGTCACCTGTATCCGTGCCCTGATGTGTCACAAACTCCCAGAGCAGGTACATGCCCTGTGTTTTGCCAGACCCCTGACTAGGGACACATTACATAAAGCACTAGAGAGATGCATGTCGAATGTTAATAAAGATAAAAAATACACTTCCAATAAATAAAATTGAATTAATTAGTGGTTTAATCCAATTCCGTAGAAATATGTGACCTTGTCAAATGAAAAGGGTGGCCTTATAATTTCTGCTTTTTACATTTTTAGAATTAAAGAGTAATCAAATGTATGCGGCTTTGCATATAAATCAAGCCTGACCTTTTGGTGAACTGTTTTGGTAAAAAATAAGCAGCACTCTGACTGTTCTTTTCTCTAAAAGCCAGAACACACAGAGCAGAAGAGGATTCAGATCCATGAAGAACACAGCAATACAATCACATCAGAAACACATTAGTAAGTGCCCACTGGTCTGGGCAGTTACTGCTCTTTCTTCTCTAAAACCTTACAGTTTCTAAGACTTTCCCCTTCCCTATAAAAGCCTGAGCCTTGCACCTCAGCTTTCTTTTGGATTAGATGTTATAGCTTCCCAAAGCTGATAATTCAAGGTTACACCTTGAAACTCTCATGCAGCTTTTTATTCTGAGGAACACCTGACTACCAAGATAATTATTTTAGACTGAAAATCTAAAAAACCCCAAAAAATCCTTCAAAAAAACAACCTACATAACTAGCTTTGCACAAAATGCAGAGGCAGAGATAGGTAGGATTTTCCTGCTGGAAAATTATATTTTTAAAAACCACAGCAATAAAATCCAAACAACAGAACAATGAAAAAGGAGGAGGATGGAACATGGCTTGAATTTTTAATTGACTGCAGACAAGCTATGGAGACAGACAGAAAAGAACATACCCGTTTTTCCTGTGTTTTTCATCCAAGTCTTGTTTGAAGATTCATTGTCAAAACCATCAAGCTGAAGTTCTTGATATTCATCTCCAACACGAGCCTGATGGTCTATGATGTCTATGGGAGACTGGTGAGACCCTCCACACTTCTCGCTGGAAGTGACCCAGTGCTCGGGACCATAGGTACCTGTTAAAAAAAATACCAATGTCACTTCACATTCTGATGGATCAGTAGTTCTAGGTGACTCTTAAGCAAGAGCATGAAGCAGTTAAGCTCCTTGGGTATCTTCACCCCACTCACACTTCCAGCATTTGAAAGAGGTTAAGATCCCTAAACTTCAGATATGACCGAAATCCGTTCGCTTCACAGAGTACTCCAACTTTGCTTCTAGCAGTAATAAACAATGGCCTTATTTTTTTAATTACTACTCTATAAAACTATCTGCAATTCCCAAGGTCCCCTAGTGCATAAGTTTTGAATTAGTATGGTGTAACACAAACTTTCCTAAAGCTTCAGCCTTAGTATATTACCATACCACTTACCTCTTCATGTGAGAAAAACCCATTAGTTTGTGTAATATTCTACTTAGGTAATATGATATTTATTAATGGCCTCATTTCTTTCAGAGGTTTTGCATCCAGAAAAGATGAAAAGAAAGAATTATGCTAAATATATATTAGTAAATTTGATTAAAACAACAAAGGAAAAAAATAAAGACCAGACTCTGGGTGGAAGAAGCAGAGAGGACAATGCTCTGTCAGCAAACTACTGTCACTTTCTTCTGCTGCTACTCTCAAAAGTTTGTGTGTCATGCTGTGAGGTAGTATCACAAACCATCACTAAATCTGCTGGTGGTTCTTCACCATGGCTATAACTCAACTTGTCCAGTCTGTGAGGGTCTCCAGCATGGGAGGAATACTACATAAAAATAAAAAATTTAGGCAAAGACCTCATCATTCCTACGATATACCAGCCCTAGACACAATGTAACAACAGCAGCAACCCTCAATAGCACATGCAGGAATCATCTCCAGTGAATTTCTAATTTTTCTTATTCTTATTTTCCAACTCCTAAATTGTTTTAACAGAGACTAAGAGATTATCTTCCTATGAGTGCAAACAATGGCTTAAGCTCCTGAAATAACAGCACAGAGTTCTTGTAAACCACTTCTTGCTCGCAGTTCTTGAAGTGTTTTTTCAGCAGGGAAAAGCACAGTTACTCTCACGTAGAGACAGGGAAACTGATGGTAAGAGAAGCAAGTTGCTTCTCCCATAACCCAAGTTGCAGCCCAGAGTTGAACTCTGCTCCCCTGAGCCTTCAGAGGTCATTCCTGTGTCATATCTCCTACCTACACAGTCAGCATCTCTCTTCCATAGGCATTAAGCAATAAATGACATGCCAATATGCATTTATTATCCTTGCATCTGAGAAGCATATTCAAATTCAATTAGTGCTATTCAAACCCAGCAATAGTGAAGGCCAGTTTCTTCACCCCCTGGGTTTTAATCTGTCTAGTTGCAAAAATTCATCCTTCCTATCTTCCCATGGGCTGGTGCAGGACACTTAATCAATAGTGAGATTTTGTGCCGTACTCCTCACCAAAACAACAAGAAAGTGTTTTACTTTCAACTGCAATTAGGTAAAGTTGCAACATCCTTTAAAAATCATTTACATCATCAGCTCAGGTTAAAAAAAAAAATCAGTTTCATTTATCTCAGGGCTCAACTTGTATTGTCAGCAAAAGCCACTTCCACTTAATTTCCCAATGAACCTCAGCCAAGGAGAAGAGAATTATTAAAAACCCTACGTGAGGAAAAACAAATGCGTTCCACTTAAAACACAGGTATTTTTCCTGATCCATGATCCTCTCAGTAATCAGTTTGCAGTGCATTAATTGGCAATTCAGATTTAGTTTTCATATAACCTTGCATTTACGCCATGAAATTTGGGGAATTTGCCTTAAAATGTTCAGTACTATGCCTAATCATCAAACCTGCCAGCTCTCTCGTCTTGGCTTTCTTATAAACAGGGGGTGAGCTTTTCAAAAGGCACTCTGCTCACAGAGGCTATCGCAGTGGTTTCAGCTGTGCATTTTAAAGGAGTTTGTGCACTCAATTTTTTCTTTGCATAGTATTTTGGTGACCCTTTAGTCAATTGGGAGATTTTTTTTTTTTGAGTAGGTGGATTTATCTCAACAGGGATGGTAGGGTTCCTTCCATGCATCTTGTCACACAGACACTTATTTTTTCTTTAAAAAAACAAGTATAGCCAGATCTCCACCAATTTTCTCTGAAAACTGTCTTGTTAAAATGAATAAAATAAGCTGTAAGAATAAACAAACCACCATGTTGAATTAAAACCTCAAGTTAATTAGGTACCCAGAATGAGTCTCACCAAAATGTAGTTCACAGACCTTTAAAGGCTTGCTTTGTGTAATGTTAAAAAATATTACATCTTCTTTATATTAAACATTTTTTATTAATTCAATAGAAATACATATCTTTATATGTATATACACATATACATATATATAAAAAGGGTGTGTGGAGAGTGGCTTGAATGCAGCCCTGAAGAGAAGGATTTGGGGATGTTAGTGGATGAGAAACTCAATGTTAGCCAACAGTTTGAGCTTGCAGCCCAGAAGGCCAACCTAATCATGTGCTTCATCAAGAGAAGTGTGTCCACCAGGTCAAGAGAGGTGATTTTGCCCCTCTGCTTGGATCTGGTGAGACCCC
>VZTY01016144.1:744724-867416 GCA_013400935.1 Turnix velox | reverse complement strand
ATAAGAAAGAAATTCTTTGCTGTGAGGGTGGTGAGACACTGGAACAGGCTGCCCAGAAAGGCTGTGGATGCCCCCTCCCTGGAGGAGTTTAAGGCCAGGCTGGATGAGGCATTGAACAACCAGTTCTAGTGGGACATGCCCCTGTCCATGGCAAGGGGCTGGAACTACACAATCTTTAAGGTCCCTTCCAACCCAAACCATTCTATGATTCTACACATACAGTAGTTTCACTTGGTTCTAAATGTATAATTTAGAAAAAAAATCCTATCAGTATCAGCTGTTTCCATGTAATAGTATTAGATTTTATGCATAAAATGTTTCCATATTGGCACTGAATTATTAAAGAAAATTCCAATTCAGTGCAGCTCTCTCAGCAATTCAGAATCCCGACTTAGTGCTGGTGCAGTGACTCCATGTCCTGTCATCCCAAATTACAGTCACGAGGCTAAACTTTGATTTAGAGGTTCAAGACCTGCTAGTTAAAATCAGGACAGGATTTTATAAACAGCTAGCTTTTCCATTAATTTCTTCCAGAAGTTTTTGATATGCAAATCATGACATGAGATATGACCTATACACCATGATGGTTGCAATTCTAGACAGAAATAGAGGCCGTGACCCCAACATCTCCATTCCCAGCTGGACAGTACTGAGGCCATCCCAGCTTTAACAATTAGCAAGAAAAGGTAAATTGGATCTAGGGGTTGAGAAATAAACTTTCATTTTAGAGTTTGGGACCAAAGCAAATAAATTATACCCCCTACCCATAAAAAAAATCAGCTCAACAGCCTATAAAATGTAATCAAGAATAGTGGAGCGAGATTCATTTATTCACTGGTAGCCATCAGAAGGCTTAAGCCTAACAGCCTGCTTTTTTTTTCTATGGACATTCAAGTGCAGTTTTAATTGAAACTGATCTTCCACTACGGATTTCAAATTAATTCTTCTTCCAAGTGTCTCATGCTCCAGACATCCTTGCCTTGCAAAAAACCCCATATCATTAGAGGAGGAAATAGAACACTTTTTCTAAGCTTGCAGGTATTGATTACCTATTCCTTCCATCAAAGCACAATTGCCATTCTGCACTGTATAAATCTCTTCAGTGTTAGACACTTTATAAAGTACTGAGAATTATATCATTAATCATTTGCAGTTGCACCTGTCTTGCTTTATTGAATGCTTTGTTTTTTAGAACTTTAAATAAATGCTTTTAACTAAAAACATGACACTAAATAAAGACTCTGTTTCACTTAAAACCTACTAAAAAGAATCCTTTCATTCTCTGTGTGACATTTACCCATCTGAAACAGTAACTTATGGCTATTTGTATTTCATTTCTCCAACAGTAAACACCATGGCTTTAATCAAATAAAATTTGGAATGAATTTGAATTGGACTTTCAAGAGCTGACAAATAATTTGGTTTGCAATCCAAAACAAGTTACGAGCCCTCACCTGTGTTAATAAATCATACACATTTCCATTGAGAAAGTGGGACAAGCTGCAAGCAAAGGTAAACAGACATCCCCATCCTGGAGCTGAAGTGTTTGATCATAGAATTGTCTAGCTTGTAAAGGATCTATCAGATGACCAAGTTCAACCATTAATCCGACACCAACACAACCCACCACTGAACCATGGCCCTTAGCACCTCTCCTGGAAGAGCATGAGGCACAAGGGGCACAGATACAGGACAGACTGATAACAACAGGCATCCTCAGATTCTGAAATCAATGTGATGAGATGATGACTGTGGAATCCCTGATTAATGGGATGGGGCTGGGGGCTAAGGCAAGCAGTTGGAAGGGAACGTAGCCACAGTGCTACCGTGAACATAATCAAATGGAGCCCACCCTCTGCCATGGGTATTTTCTCCTCCATTCCCATTATGCAGCTATTCAGACATACACTTGGTGCCCCGGCTCAGACTGGCACAGGTAACACAGCACTTCACCACAGCCCTAGTGACTCCTCATCCACCAAACCCTGACCTTTGTCCACTTGTGACTCAGGGACCTGCAGAGACCATCGATCTCCCTGGGCTGGCAACCCCACAGGCTTATTCCAAATTGCTGCCAGGACTCTGGGGATGAAAACTTATCCCTGCTGAAACCAGAGGCAGAAAGGCTGCCTGTTGGCTTCCAAGGTGTGAAAGCAGAGTTGGGATCAGGAATCTCAGCACCACCACAGTTTCTGACACATCAGGTCTTAAACAACATGTAACTCCAGAGATGTTATCTTCCAACCTAGTCTGAAATTACTTGATGCTTCCTTGATGGGTTCTGCGTTCTTTTCTCATGCAAAAATCTTTCTATCAATGACTGTAGAATCTTTAATAGTTTTTTAATGTGCTGGCTGTTCTTTAAATAGAATCTAAGATTACTTTTTCCCCTTCTTTTTACTGTACAACCAAAACAATGAGCAGTCTTCATTAATGAAAAAGCATTAAAATAATGTGTTCCGCCAAAATCTAATTAAAGCTTGCATAAAAACTTCCACTTTAAAAAAAAATAATTAAAAATCACACATATTTATTTCCCTTCCAAAATCTTGTGTATAACACATCTCTTATTAAAACCACTGGCATCTGCTCAATTTTAAATCATTTTCCAATGAATGGATCAGCTACTCTACTACAGAATGGCATATAACACTACAAGCCCTTTATGCAAAATCCAGACATCATCAATTTTTGAGGGATGCAATTCTGATAATTCATTTACAAGCTGGTAAAGAGGTAAAAATAGAAACACATGGGTGTGTTTGCACAGCTCTGGGTGTGTAGCTTAAATGGCCACAGCAGCTTATAGCCTCTGCAGGTTTTACAGGCACTAGATAAACAGGGATGCTTTACTTAGCACAGACCAGCAGCTATCACCAGCCCAACCATCTCAGCATTTAGCTGAGTGATGCTGAAGATTGAATCTCTGCCTCTGAGTCCCTGTCATACTTGAACTGCTCCATCACGAGCCAAATCTCAAGAAATACTGAAATGTCACCACCAGTAAACAAAACTGGTTCCTTTTTTTCACACTGAGAAAGAGCAAGGTAGTGGTGCCCTTGCTCAGCTACAAAGCAATGAACTCCAAAAGGCTGAATTTTCAAACAGGGAAAAAACTGTTTAAAACAATCAAATACTTGCAAAATTCACTGTGGAACTGAATGTGTTTTAAGATCTTTCAAAGTCTCAGCCTGGGGCTGTAACCTGGGACAAAAAGAAAATGTTACTTGCCGCTGTAAACTGATTTCAACATTGTTTTTTGCCATTTAAAAGCAGCTCTCAGCAAGGCCAGGAAGGCACTAAAGAAAGTGTTGATGCCACGTGAGTCATGACAGGAGGCAAAGCTCATCCAGACCAGCCCAAAAAGCAGCCTTTCTTCACCTTCACTCTTACCACCAGTTCCTTCCTACAAAGTAGGAATAAAGTGAACCCTGTAGGATGAAGCCCTGAGGCTGCATTTAGAAATAAGTCAGAAAAGAATGATCTGAATGATTTATCTCTTGCTGAGTGATTTACCATAAGGCTGCAGGGGTGAAAGTGTAATCCCTGAAAGGCTTGGTAAAAAAATCAGTGGCACCTTTCAGGGGTCTTTCCCATGGCAGAGAAAGCAATCAAGTTTTTGAATCATTATATTAGGGGGAAATGTTGATGAAATTATACTGCCTTGCTCTAAAATGATGGCATACCAAAATCAAAGAGATGGAGAAGGAGAGCCTGTCGTTAGAGTTCACAGTGCTGTTGTGAACAAAGATTTCAGGATTTCCTACCCTGAGGGAGAAGGGCTTTTCATTTTATTATTCTCTGTCATCACTCTGTTTAACATGAGACACTCATGCTTGCAGAAAATTCCAATTACTGCTTGAAAAATGAGGCCGAATACTAAAAGCAAGATCCCAAAGAGCTTGCTGAGACCCAAACAGGTCTGAGCATCATCCATTCTGCAAGCTCCGTACAGAAAAACGTGTCTAAGACACGTGAGAGTCATAAACAGCCAAGGACAGCTTTTTGGAGAGCTGAAGAAGCTGAAAGAAATTTTTCCCAAGAACAATCACCGATAAGGGATATCTTAACCGGCAGTTGTTGGAACAAACACAACTACAGGAAGAGGGAACAAAAAGGGTTTGGATTTAGATAACCTTTGCTAGCAGCAACATCAGAAGCACCAACAACTCCTTTCTGCACCGGTCTCACCACACCCACAGCAGTGCCTGGCCATGAGGCTGTAAAAGCAAAGCTCATCTTCAAAAATGATTCGTCACAGTGTCATTGTCTCACTGCCAAAAAGTGGCAGATGCAAAGAGAGAAAGAAATGCTTTAAACCACACTCCTAAATATAAACTACACTAAAATGTGTGCAGCTTTTAAACCTGAAGACAGAGGTTTTCACATCCCCAGATGCTACAGTTACTGCTGGGTTCTCTAATGAATTCTTCTAACCTTCACCTTTCTCTGGCACAGTTTTTTATGGATGTTTTCAAAACCTTTGCAATCCTTAGTATGTATGTGAACATCTGTATTACATAGTCACTAACAAACTGATTGTTTAAATATATATATATCCCCCATACATATAGATATTTGCTGCATCCTAATTTTGTTCCTCAAAAAAAGTATGAAGCTGCCATGAATCTTGTATGAAGCTCCCACTGTACCTATCAACCTGCCAGCAGCACAACCCTATGATAAATATCCAACATCAGGAAACACCAGGACCTTAAGCCAAATGTTGCAGGAAACTCAAAATAAAGTGGAGTAAGTGTAATTACTAAAAACAAGCTTTTTCCATAAACATTTCAAGTTTTAGTATTTGTGAGCTGAATAATTTACCACCACACAGAAGTGAAAATGGTACTAAGTTTAGTTTTGCTGGCAAAACAGTTTGGAGTTTTTGAAGGAGTGTCTCACACAAAAAACTCTTGATAGACACAACTAATGAGCTGTTGGAGTTTTGCAACTCTAATGCTTCAAGAGCATTTATATTGAGCACAGAGCACAACAATATCAATGAAATTATTATTCAGAGCTCACCAAGTAGGAGGATAAATTGTGGTATGGAAGGTGCCTGCTGGTGGCAAGTCACTGAGACAATATACATCTTCATCTCATTTTTTATAATTTTTTGCATTTTTAATAAATGTATCTGACATCTCACACCATTCATTTTATAACTGTCTGAGGCCTTTTAAAAACTGCTCACCCCTGAGCTGCATATAATAAACGAGGTGATAACTTACAATATAAGGAGAAAATAGGAGATTAATTTATATGAAGACATTGTAAATTGACTTTCTTCTATTCCTGCACTAGTTAAGTAAAGCTCCACGAAGGATGGGGGGACAGACATAAAAATAGACTTTTTCCTAAATATAATTTTAAAAAGTATAAATCCTAATGGAAATTACTGAATCACGATGTATTATGAATCAATGCAGTAGCTCAATGGCAGCACTTAGTGTTAGTGGAAGACATACATTTAGGTAATGGGTGACTCGGACAGAGCACAGTTGTCATGGTCAGGATAACTTCCTTTCCCTTTCCCCTTCTCCTTTAGAGTGCAATATCTGTATAATGATGGACCTTGACAGCAGAAATAGGTTGCTGTTGTGCTCAAATACTTCAAAAGGAAGAGAGGGTTGCATCCTTCCATGTATAGAGCAGCTCCTGCTTTGAAAATCTTAAAACCAAACATTGTAGGACAGAGCTCCAATAAACTCAACAGAAAACACCTCAGAAGTGCAACCATACAGCCCTCCTAGGCAAATCTTCTTTACTTTGTAACAACTTTGCTTCATGTTCTCCATATCCCTGAACTGTGTAACCCATTAGCACACAAGAAAGGCCATCAAAACCTTCTTTCCCATGGGAGAGAAAAAAAAAGCAAGTCAGTTCTTAAATCCTTAAAAATTAAAAAAAAAAAATAAAAAAATCCTGTTGCTTTATGGAATTAAACAGAAGGAGCAGAAGAACATATAAAATGATGCAAACTATAGTCCCATCAGAGCTGCTCCGTGGATAAAAAAGAGCATGAATAAAGTTCTGACAAAATAAAATAGAGGAAACGGGAGAAACTGGTCAGGAAACTTTCCCACCCAAGAGTTGTTAGATGTAGAAGGAAGCCCAGGGAGTTTCAAGAAAACTTTGTTGAAAGAAGAGGAAGGAAGAGGATCTGAATTTGGCTTGATACTAATTACAGCATCCCTTGCCAACACCCAGAGCAGGCAGCAGTAAGAGGACTGAGCAGACAGCCTGCTGCTCTGTGCCTGGGACCTTACCACCAGATTGCCAGTGGGGGCCCTGCAGGACACAGACTGAGCCAAAATTGGGAAAAAACTTGGAGTTGCTCCTGAGCAGAAACCATGGTAGAGAGACCTTGGACTGTAAAAGGCAAGAGAAGGACCTTGTAGAACAAGTATGGTGGGCTAAGGAACCCATTTATGGGGGAATTCTGTCTTTACATCAGATATTTTGTCTTGTTTGAGGACTTGACTGAGACCTTGCCAAAGCATCAAAGCTCCTGTGCTGCTGAACCTGCCCAGCAGCTCACAGATGAACACTGAGTGACAGTGACAGTAATAAGCCGTGACATTTAAGTCAGGAAATCTCAAATTCCCATCTTGCTTCTCTGTCTTCTTCCTACCACCAGGAGCTACACGCTCCATTTCTCTCCCTTCCCTTTATCAAGGGAGAAGTTTCACCTGTATCCTCAGAGCATCTGTGAGGATTGCTCAAAACTTGAGAAGAACTACAAAGATAAAAAGTGCAGCAACTGTGAAAGACTCAACTGTCCCACCACAGACCTCAGTGCCTGTCTGTAAACACACTAAGGGAAAACACAGCTCAATTATTTCTCAAAGCACCACAGACTTGAATCCTGCTACTTCTCACATGTACCCTTAATAGCCTTGATCTCACCAAAGAAACTGCTAACATAAATGATGCCTCACTGTAACTTAATTACCACCAATTTAGGTGGGTACAGGAACAGAAAGTACCTTTTCTTGACTCCCATCTGTTCCTCGTAACTAACCAAAGAAGCCTTCCCCAGAGCTCTGTCTGAAAGCCAGCTTGAAAAAAACAAAGAAAAGGAAGAGGAAAGAAAGGAAAAAATTGTATATTTTTATTGAATTTTTGCAGGATGCAGGTTAATAAAACACCCACAGAGAGCACAGAGCAATATAGAAAGGGAATAAAGGGAGGGAGGGCTGATATCAATAAAGCCTATCCAGAGGCACTGGTATAGTGAAAATACTCACCATTTCAAAAGAAACCCACTACAAAAATGATTCTCAATTGTTGCTTTGGCTCAGGTTTAAAATTTACAAAACCAAAAGTGTCCTCAGTAGAGGGTGGCTTGAAAAATAAAATCAGGAAGATAAAATTATCTGTTGCTGAAACAGATGTTACCTTCAGCTTTCCAGTACACCTTGTTGATCCTAACCTCACCAGAAGGCAGCCACTATACCAAGACCTTACTCACAGACAATGCTACAGTTGCCCAAATCACTCATTAAATCTTTACAGACACTATCATTATGACACTTAATTTTTTTGGAGAAAATCAAAATTTTGCCCAACTAAGTTCTTAATGGGATCCCTGTTACAACAGCCTTCTCAATCCAGCTGTCCCTTTCACTAACACACACCAGTAAAATAGCTCCCAGGAGAATTTCTGGGAAACTGCCAGCTTTTACTTAACAACACATTTTGAACCCTGGCCCCAACTTCCATTAACATTCAGTCTATGTTTCTGCCATTAATTTAAGAGCATCAGGAATAGGAATAAATAGGAAGCCAATAAGCAGCCAGAGCATCCAGCCTGAGGAACTCCAGCAGGCAGCACTGCTGCTGTAGCTGAGAGAGAATCCTTACAATCTTTTTTTCTCAGTTTTCTTCCGTATCTACCATTTCCAGAACATTACGCTGAATGGCTTAAACTGTTCAAACCCAGCTTTAATTTACCAATTAACAAAGTCCAGAGTTTAACAAATCAAAACAATAAAAACCCAACTCAAGAAAAATACTCTAGCAGGCAGTACTGCTGCTGCAGCTGACAGAGAGCACTTACAACCTTTTTTCTCAGTTTTCTTCCATATCTGCCATTTCCAGAACATTATAGAATCATAGAATTATAGAATAGTTTGGGTTGGAAGGGACCTTAAAGATCATCGAGTTCCAACCCCCCTGCCATAGGCAGGGACACCTCCCACTAGACCAGGCTGCACAGTGCCCTGTCCAGCCTAGTCTTGAACACCTCCAGAGAGGGGGCATCCACAACCTCTCTGGGCAACCCGTTCCAGTGCTTCACCACCCTCACTGTAAAGAATTTCTTTCTTATGTCTAAGCTGAATGGCTTAAACTGTTCAAAACCAGCTTTCATTTAACAGTTAAGAAAGTCCAGAGTTTAGCAAATAAAAACAACAGAAAACCAACTCAAGAAAAGGATGTGATGTTTTTAAAGTGGATCTTACTCCATCACACCGCTCTTGGCTGGGTAAGTTTTAAGCAGAAGCATGTTAGTGCTGGAGGAGAGAACCAGCAGGACTGCTTCTCCTGTCCTGTCTCCTGCAGTCCCCTGTCCCCCCACCGCCTTGCCCAGCTTCCCTTCTCCTCCTGCCGGCACTGCCCCGAGGCGAGGAACCTGCATGCAAGGGCTCAGCAGCTGCTGTGGGGAAAAACCAGCTGCTGCGGAGAGCTGGCAGCAAAGCCACTGCTGTGACGGATGGAGTTGGGGTAAGCATTGCAGTAGAATCACTCCCACACTACCAGCCAGGTACATTCAAATGCAGGGTTAAAAAAAAAATAAAATACTGGGATAAATGCTTTCCTCCAGCATTGCATGAACACTCTGTTTAAGGACTGTCACTTTAGGGACCATCATCCTGGCACGCAGCTTGCAGACTCTGAGCCACAGCTTGGCACCCTGATCAATTTTTCCCAGGGCAAGGGAAGAGCATCACCTGTCCCTTCACCTCCCTGCCTGTTCCTTATGCAGCTGCCCAATCTCTGTGATGGCAGCATCTTCACATATCACCACCAAAGATACTCAGAAGCAAAGCAGGTGCTTTCTGCAGCTCTCCCTCCCCTCCAATTGATGCAAAGAAGGCAGCAGCCAGCTCTGAACTCACTTCCCTGTGCTGTTTAGTCACAGCAGAGTTCAGGCAGCCCACGGTGACATATACCATAAAATGGAATCTGGAGTGTATCACTTAACTGTGAAATCTGTAAGATATTGGATTTCTATGGTGTCTGCAGAGCACATTAGAAGATCATCATCATAATGTCTTTTCAAGACAGCCATAATTATTCAGGTTGTTATTCTATCTCACCAGTGCTTTTGAGAAACTATTTCATGTGAGCAAACCTTCACTAAAAACAATGTTTTGGTTGAGGGACTAATCTTCATATCAGTACACAGCCATACCTGGCCTTATCTACATTACCAATTCCCTGCTGATTGAGTGGATTCATTAACAACACAATCTCTGGCGACTGAAATGAAGTCTCATTCTTCGTATCACTGGTGCCTCGCTGTTTGCTTTTCCTTCACAGTGTGCACACAAGTAATTAACTTACTATGCTCTGCTAGCTCCTGACACATTGCTTGGCATAGAAAAATTCACCAGCAGGTAGTTAAGCATGCAAAATATTTCCAGTCAAATGAACTTCATAACAAAGCACTACTTTGGAGAAATGTGGCTTTTTTCTGATACAATGCTAACGCTCACCAGACCACCTGTACCAACAGGAGCTCCTCAAATGGTAAGAAAATGCATCATTTTTAACACTTTTCCTCAATATTTAGGAAGTTTCTTTAGGGGGAAAAACTTGCAAGCAGTAAAGATGATCACTGAAGGGATACATGCAGAGATCAATCTGAGTGACCCTTGTGAAAGTCACATAACAAGGACACAAGACCCATATGTTGTAGAAGAAAAAAAAGGGGGAATAAAACCAAAACAAAACAAAGATTCACTTCAATGCAGCATTACTGAAATTACCATTATGTATAAGTCAACTTCTCTAGTAAATAAGACATTATTTGCTATTTTAAGTCCAGAGCCCTTTTAAGCTGAATGGTCAATAACAGGGGAAACTCTCTAAATAAAAACATGTGATTTATTACACTGCTCATCTAAAAGAGTCCACCCAGGAACACTACTTGAAATATTCAGGTAATCTCAGTAATGTCAAGAGGTAAAACTGGACTGAGGTTACTCATGTACTTGACTGTCAGTAGGATGAAAGGCTCTGATACAAATAGCTGGTGAATTACTTGGTGCAGAAGCAATGCTGGGATTCTGGGCTGATGCCACTGCAGACCAGCGAGATGAAACATAAAAGGACGTCTTCACCTGAAGTGACAGGACTGGCACTGTCTTTGATAACCCCAGGACACCAAGAGCCCCCACAGGACACCAGAGCCTTTGTGGAGTGCTCCTGTGATCTGAACACTCTCTAAGCTACAACTTTAATTACTTTAATAATTTGCTCAGTTCCAGAGACCTGGAAGTATGTGATCTCCATGCCTCACTGGTGTGGNGTGATCTGAACACTCTCTAAGCTACAACTTTAATTACTTTAATAATTTGCTCAGTTCCAGAGACCTGGAAGTATGTGATCTCCATGCCCCACTGGTGTGGTCTGGATAGTGTCATGCAAAATGATGTCATGCACTCTACGCTATCCTGGTTCTTTGGACCAAAAGTAAATGAAATGCCAAAATGTATACAAAAATACTTGAAAAAAGCAGGAACTTGAGGACAATGACACATTCTCACTATTACTAATCCTCAACTTTGACCTTTTATAAAAAATTCTTGCTCAGGATTTCTATGACTGCATTCACCTAAACCAGCAGAAATTGTCATCTTTGAGTTTCCTTCCATGCAAGAAAAAGAATCCTTCTGAAGTCCTGCAAAATGAAAGTTTTCTTTTGCTCAGTTTTCCACTAGATATTTATTCCTTTCCCCTTCATGTGCCACGAGGTATGTACCTTTGCCAGACTCAGACTGTTGGTTCAACTTACTCCGTCAGAGAAGTCAGTTCCTTGTGTTCCATCACATCAATTTCAGCTTGCCACGAAAGAAATACATTTGCAGAGGACAGAACTCACCCTGATTTGTGTATATCATTTCCTTCTCTTCTTGCACTGCTTTGAACTCTGCTCATTTAAATATAGCTCCTGTCGTACCCATCATTTTCAGTTCACCTGTTATGCAGAACCACACAACACACTCCACCTCCAATAGAGCAGCCTTCACCCTGGCTCCATAATTTATACAGATTCTCTGACTCTACTCCAGGCTTGAAATACTAATTCATTTACAAACTAGATGTTCCTTAAACAGTATTTCCATTTGCTTGACAGGCACATTAATGCATGGAATGAGAATCAGGTGTCGTTATTTCTAATTTTCATATAAAATGAACAATCCCACTTAATAGCCACTACCATCCTTGATTGTTACTCTGGTCTGCACACAGATCACTACATCAAGGAAAACCTTGCATCTCCAAAATGTTGTAGAAACCTGCTGTGTTCCAAGGGAATCTCAGGTTTTGTTTTGTTTTCCACGCTTACAGTATCAGTAAAAAGTAACAGATTTTGATGCCAGAAGAAACAGTTGGATAACACATACTGACACGATGAGCATGAGTCATTGCACTTCCTAAAGCTTCCTCTCTACAAAGCTGTAAAAACAGTTTTCACCTTGTTCAGAAAGGTGTCCAGTGTTGAGGAAATCAAGACTTGAGAAGCCTCTGTTAAGAGGGTTTTTTTTGGGTTTTGTTTGTTTCTTTTTTAAAGATTCTTTCAATGTTTAGCTGCTCTTCAAGTTTCAATCTGCAGCTGACTTCCCTTGCAGCTCATCAGCTCTTTCTTTGCCTTCTACTTCTATATTATGAGAGGTCTTCAGGAGGCAGCATTTTCACTTTACAGAGCTGCATGCTTCTCAAAGGACTTATTTATATGGTTGCAGAGAATTTTGATTAGTAAATGAAGTTGGGGCCTCACGACTTTCCTCCTGGGGGAAGGTGTTGCACTACCCAGAACTATTGTCCAATGAGGGTATCAGCCAGGAGGTGGAGAAGCCTGTAAAGAAATTCAGTGAAAACACTGACCTAAGTAGAGACCTCTAATGCCTTTGTTAGAAGATTCAAAGGATCAAGGATGAGTAAGGGAATCATTTCCCTCCTAAACCACAGATACCCTCTGAAAACTTGGATTTCTTCTGGCTCTGATGGAATTTGCCAATGGATTTGAGCAGCCAAAAGGCAATGGAGAAAGAAAAAAAACAAGTACAGATTAACAATCCCTTACAAACAGTCAAAAAAGTTTTGGTTCGTTTTTTTTTCCTTAAGGTCAACCCTTAGTTTTGTATTCAATCAAGTTCACTATAGGGGCAAGATCACTTCTCACTACACTGAGCAACACCATCCCTTTGCACTATTGGACTGATACATATTCTTGTGTTATCATTCAGTTCATGTTGAAGCCAAGAGGTTTTTGAAGGAGCAGACTGACTTTCTGTTCTTGGTTTGTTCAGAATGAAACATAAAATAGATTTTAATCCCTGACAGGAATTTCTTGATAGTACAAATCTATAGGAATGAGTTAAGAGATTCCCAGTATTAAAAGGTAATCACCAAAGCTGCGTTTGGGTGCATGGACAAAAATAAGTAATTAAACCCCCCTCTTCTTTTTATAGAGCATGTCTTAGGAAATTTAATGCCCTCATTAAAGCTATGGTTAGTGGACTTGAGAGGCTGCAGCCTTGTTCTTTTGAGAATAAATTACATCCAGGCTTTTTAAACACAAAGTTTCCAGGCATTGAGGCTTCAGAGAAAAACTTGAAAACACAAAAGAAGAAAGGTCCTTGAGCCAGAAGGCAAATAAAAACCTAAAATTACTGTCTTTCTTCAATCTCCCCAATGTGTTTTGGTCAGTCTCATTACTTCTGTGCAACTGATCTGGGCAGCACTCCAGCGTACCTGAGTTTATTGACAGATGCCAAACAGTATCTAATGCCATGGGAAATAACAGAAGAACCCAAAATCATCAATAGCAAGAGCTGCACTAACACACAGATGCCCAAAGGCCAACCACCCTTCGAAACTTGGCTCAGAGCCACTTCCAGCATGTTTAGAAGCAAAAGACTGGAAAACCAGAGACCATTATTTACTTCAGGATGTTTTTAGGCAACAGCTATACAGTTCATACTATCTAGCTAGAAAAGGGGTGAGGCTTGTTATAAAGCCAGATTCATTTGGTTCTTAATTATGCCTTTTAAAACTAGCATTTTAGAAGCTCATACAGTTACTTGTGTTTCTTCTTTGGCTGTGACATGTCCTGCTCTCAGAAACACAACCTGGGGCACACTTTCAAGTGGAGATTATTTTCTGAGTGACAGAAGCTCATGCAAATCAGTAAGATTTCGTAAGAGTGGCCACACCATTATTTTTTTCAAACTCTCAGGCTTAACCCATATAACACACTTTCTGGTCTCATCAGGTTTTCTCAGCAGCAAAATATCAAGCCAGGCTTATTCTAAAATAAGTTCTGGATGCAACCACCGGTAACTCCACTAACCCAGAGAAGGGGTAAACCAGCAATAAAAATTTATTAATTTAATAGTTACTGAGACAGATCTTATTGATCTTTTTCATTCACAGTCAGCCTCCAGAGTCTACCTCACTGCTCTGATTAAGTGGTTCAGAGCAGCCTCGCATCTTATAGTATGCACATCATTTGCCATAAAGTTCCTGCTACAATGACTTGCAAACTAAGCAGTGGATTTATGGCCCTAGAAGAGACTCACCCAGGGCAGCCAGCACAAACACTCCCAGTCTAGAGCTCTGCCTGACCAGTACAGCACTGACTAAAGCTGGATCTTCTACACAACTTCAGTGCATTTGCATTTGAGCCACAGTATCAGTCAGTCCGTGATTAGTTTCCGTTTCTCAGCATTCACATGTTTTTGTGAACACTTCTTTTTATAGGCTGTGATTCAGCAAAGTACTTAAGCACACGCTTTGCTTTAAATAGCTGAATAATCCAATGTCTTTTCAGCAAATGTTTAACTTGAATTGTGTGAATAGTTCCAGTTCAAGGGCTCCTCATATCTTGGACACTGAGCGCTCACTTCTGTGCTCTATTCATTGCATAGATATAAAATTATTCATGGGCTTCACATTACGCATTTACTTAAGTGCTTTGCTAAACAAGGTCCTAAAGCAAATATGCCACAGCCAGAGCTTATTTAATAACGTTTCTATAAATTCACTTCTAAACTGTCGAGCATTTTATAAAAGAAAACTAACTAATCATGGGTTTTACAGCAACTTTTTTCATACCTGTACCTTGATTTAGCATCAACTATAATTGTGGCAACATGGACCAATAAAGCATTAGGATTTTTTCCCCTACCCATTACAGGAGATGCGTTTGCTCCTTAAACTAAAAAAAAAAAATAGTTATTAGAAAAATTATCCTGTGTTAGAACTACCTCTGCAGTGTCCCAAGAGCCTTTTCATCTGACTTTGTTTACAATAAGAAGGAAATATTCAGGAGAGACTTTCAAGTTCCTCTTCCATAAACACTGCTGCATTTTTATGTGGAAGCTGATGAACTTTCCTCTCATTAGAAGACTCCAGCTGCTGTAGCTTTAAGAAAAATACTGTGAGCCTTTCAATAAAACTACCAGACCTGGCAGATCTGCCCTACCCCTTTGGGCCATTTCCATTCCAAGCGGCTCCCCACTGCACCGCACAATGCAGGGCTAAATAGTTTGTTAGCTACTGCTTTAGATGTTTCAAAACACGGTGTTTTAAATTATTAGGAGGCATCCTGCCAAAAAAGAAGAAGAAAAAAAAAAAGGCTGCCAAAAGCACAACTTTCTGGGAAGCCAACTCTCTAAATTTGTTAGATAAAAAGGCAGAGAATGAAATCCACACTTCACAGGCGTCTGCTCTTAAGGCAGAATGTCTCCCTTGCCCAGAGTTAAGTCCCATTGTTTCAGAAGAAAGCCCCTGGGTCCAGGCTTCCAGGTAGAGCAAGTTCATAATCTAAGCTGCCTGGAGAAGCCAAATTAAAATGGGTAATAAAATGTAAACAGGACCAGATGTACCTGAGAAAAGAAAGAAGCTAGAATTGCCTTAAAAGATAAAAGAATGAGGCTCTTCTGACCAGTAGCTGTAAAATGCATAATGAATTTAGGCTTTTCTGAAGGAAGGAAGGAAGCTATTTAATGAGCTAAGTGTTACTCAGATAGAGAAAAATAACAGTAATGTAGAAATCTTTTTCATTAGTTGGGGTTTAATTGCTCTTATAGTTGGTGAAAAAGCAGTAATTACCCTGAAAAAAAACCCTTATATTTAGAGATTATTTATGTAGAGATTATTGTATGGACAAGAGTGTTATTTCAACATTAAACCAAAATTTAGCCAGGACATACCCAGTGTCACCCCTTTGGAGCTAAATATTGACAAATGTGTAACTCTGGGAAAGGAAAACATTGATCATAACAAAGAATATAACTTTGTTTTGTTTAAGGAGCAAACAAGAAATGCCATTTGTTTTGAAACAGGACTTGGATACATTTACACTTTATTTATTTATTCACCCTGGTCTTACTGTTTGCCTGTTGTATTTATAAATATTTACCTGTTGTGTTTATAAATATTTACCACGCACTACCTTCATAAAAGTAATTATTCAATATTCAGAGTAAAGGAGAAGACATTGGAGATATGGCTGTGTGCTCTTCTATTCTAATCCATATGACAATATTTTAATTCAGTTTTAACAGTAGTCCTCACAGGTGAATGTCCTGAGCTTTATTTGCCAGGTTACGTGTGCAAACATTTGCAAAAAATCAGCATCTCTGCTCACAGGACTGCCCATCTGACACATCTCAGAGCATCACACAGGAATCCCTGCTGTGGTTCACCAATCCCTGTAGGAAAAAGAAGAAGCAAGGACATTTTGATGTCAGATAAGAGGTTACCAGTGAGAGGGTATGGTCACTTTAAAGGTACATCTTTTGCTGATACATAAATTGAACTTAGAGAAAAGTGCTGAGCAAGGACAGGTTTTACCCTGCAATGCTCCCACCACATGAGCACCTCCACCAAAGTTCAGAGAGAGTCCATCATTCCTACACTAATGAAGCTTTAATGCCGGATTCATGTGGAGCAACATGTCTTCAAGTGATGACTTAGTACTCTGGAGCAGGCAATGGCTGCTGTTACCAGTGAATCATAGAATAGTTTGGGTTGGAAGGGACCTTAAAGATCATCGAGTTCCAACCCACCTGCCATAGGAAGGGACACCTCCCACTAGATCAGGCTGCTCAGTGCCATGTCCAGCCTGATCTTGAACCCCTCCAGAGAGGGGGCATCCACAACCTCTCTGGACAACCTGTTCCAGTGTTTCACCATCCTCATTGTAAAGGATTTCTTTCTTCTGTCGAGTCTAAATCTACCCACTTCCAATTTACATCTGTAGTTTCTGGTCCTCCCATCCGATATCATATTGGAAAGTCCTTCCCCTGCCTTTCTGTAGGACCCCCTCAGGTACTGATAAGTTACTATGAGGTTCCCCCTGAGCCTTCTCTTCTCCAGGCACAGGTCTCCCTCCCTTGCTCATTTGCAAAGGTTCAAAGTGCAACAGACTCTTTCAGATGTGGAAGACTCTTCATCATAAGCTACAATCATCCTTCACAGATATTAGGACTTCAACCCTAAGAGGCATGCACCTATCCCACTCCTGCCCCAACCAGCATCCAACTTCACTGATGCCAAGAAAGATAAAAGGAAAATTTCTTTGGATTTATCATCAGTCTCTGGCTGGGATCAGCACAACCAAGATGAAGTACAACCAATTTGGTGATATATGTATCATCTCATTCGCTCATAAATCATGGTTATAAAACAAACACCAGCAGGACAGCCAAGGTTAGAAACAATAAAAGACTTTTAGGCCAGTTTTTATTTAGCTTGATAGTATTTCAAGATAATGATGCCCCTTTAACTATGGGAAACGTGCTCCATCTGTTCTCCAGAGCCTCTATGGGCTTGCAATTTCCTTCCATGTGCAATTCCAGATGTTAACCAGGACCCTGAAAGATCCCTTTGACCCAGGTTCCTTGTTCTCGTTCCCCCAGCAGCACAGGGGAAGCTGACAACCATGATAAAGCCCCAAGCACCACACCCCAAAGATTTAGATGAGATTTTAGCAGCACAGAGAATCTTTTGCAAATCCTCATCTGGTGTGAGCAGCTGAGATTAGCAGCATTCTGGCATTCTGAACCTGAGGGACAGGGCATAATCTTCTAAATGCTGGAGCACCATGCGTAGATCTGCAGTGCTCTGCCTGACTTCAGCAAGTGGAACCAGAATTATCTCACAGATGGGGCCCCAAAACTTTGCCCTTCATGGAAATGCATAAATGTGTTTTTTGGAATGATGCGAATAATATTTTTTAATAACTTTAGTACCACACAGGTACCTTTCTTTCTTTTTTTTTTAATATTTGCCCATGTTTTCAGCAATTAAAAACAATGTTCAAGAAAAATTAAGCACTGGAAATTTCCTCTGTGGTAATATATGAATATTATATACCTTAAACACCACTAAAATATTTTTTAATGTGGCTTTTCCAATTCTTCAAAAAAAAATTTAAATAATGAAAGCTCTGATGTGCAGCACAATGAAATTTAATTCCTGGAAGATCATTCTGGGATAATTACTAATCCTCTTCTATTCCTCAGGTAAACTTAAGGGAACAATATTTGAAAAGAACAGGTAAGAGCAGGGTAGTTTGCTATTGTGCTTTTACAAAGTAAAAAGTTTTTCTAACTATATCTAGCATTCTTGTACAGAAATAAATTCCAATCCAAACACTTTTTATACCGCTTTAAACTTCACATTTCTTGCATGAATCAATCCTATTTCTTTATATTTGAGATTTTTAAACTGAACACCATTAATAGCACAGCAGATCAAATATTATTCCAAATTTGAATAAAATCTGTTCATCATTATGATCATTAGCTAATGGTTGTATCTTCCTTTGGGACCACAGTAAACATTAAAATTCAATTTATTTAACATTTGCTTCTCATAAAACAAAAAAGAGCATAATTTCCTTGCTGCAGTAACAAACTCTTGGGGTCACAAAACTCATGAGAACCAAGTTTTAAAAAAACCTCATCTTTTGAAGACTAATGAGATACCGAAGAAAGGATGTAAATATAGACAGGAGCTCTTATTTGGGTCTTGTTCCTAATCCTGCAGCTACTAATTTTCCTACCACTGCAAATGCTGTAAGGCCCTGGGCTTTCAACCTTTTTGATTTGTGTACTGTAAAATGTCTCCCAAGGGAGTACAGATCCCAGTAATTGTGGATTTAAGCCCATCAATAATTGTTTGTCTTATCTTAGGTAGGAATTCACAAGCCCCTTATAAAAATCCTGTGAATTCTCAAGGGTCTACAAACCCAACCCTAGTAGATCTTAGAGCAGACAAACATCCGACCATGTCCAGTATCATAGAACATCAAACACAGACATCAGCACAAACCCCTGTCCTTACGATGGCCACATCCCTTTTGAACAGCGGTGTGAAAATCTTTGTTTTCCCTTTGATATATTTGCATTTAATCAAACTCTGATAAATGCATTCTTTTCACTTAAATTGATTTTCTTTTCAAAGCTCCCTACGTCAGCTGATTTGTTAAGTGCTAGAGGACTGCACGTCTCGCTGACGGGTGCTCCCTTGTGCATTCATTCTCTTCACAGGTTGTTCCCCTGCAGGGCTAGCATGATTTCAGTGATTATTTTTCAGTAGACACTTTGTTAGACTACTTATAAACATACTACCTAATTGCTTTTAATTATTCCAGTGGAGTCTGCTTTTACAGTGGCTATCTGCCTCCTCACAAAGGAAGAAATACTACTGTGAGAAGCATTGAAAAATCCATATCCTGGGCTTTGCTCTGAAGCCTAAATCAATCAGAAGTTTAATGCACACTGTAAATGCTGATGTGCATGTGTATCTATTGTGCATATTTTACATCTATACCCATCTATATATCACAGAAGCCAAATGGGGCTAACAAGAGAATGAACCCATTTAATTCTCAGTTCCAGAGACAAGCTGTTTTCTTAACAGCTCCATGAAGGATCCAAGCAAATTGGGTGTTTTCACTTTATTCCCCAACATGTCTAGAAAATTGTTAAAACCTTAGATATTCATCCAGCCTGTTAGTGTTCTTCCCTATATTTTTTGTGTTCTCCCCATATTAATAATGCTTCTTGAAACAGGTAACAAGCTACAGAGAAAACTAATAACTCCACATCAACCTTTTTAGCAGACAACCCATCTCCAACTGACATAAAATCTGCAAATTATCTTCCATGAACATCAAGATGGGCTGTACTGTTAATCTGTGTCCATCCCAAACACACTTTAGAATGAGCAACAGTGAGAAATCTCAATATCTTTAGAAGTATCCATTAAGAACATTCTTATTTTTATTAAATATTTGGGATTTAAAATTTAAAGCAAGAATTCAGTCAGAATACTGAAAATCAAAGCACACACCAAGTACCTTTCTGCTAACTCCTCCTCCTGCTGTCAAAGGACTGTATGGTACACACCATAAGACCTTAAGAGAAAATACCTCTTCTGGTAGCAGTATCAAGTCCAGAAAAAAACAACTGAGAAACACTGAAAGCAAGCCTAAGCTTCCTTAAAATTTCACATTCAAATACCAAAGGAAAATTAGCATCATCTATAAATAGAAATAAGCTCACTTTTGAGAATCTTTTTCAGCCAGAGCCTTAGTACAATATGAGCAGCTTGTGTGGTATTCTTATCATTCACTTTAATATTTTTCAGCAAGGGTTTAGTATTCCAATTAAAACAAATAAAATAAAACAACATGCATAAGATGTCTGTGAAACTGTCCCTCCTGGTATGGAATAAGATAAGGTTGAAACATCCCACTAGCTAAGGCTTTACATATCTTCTCCTTAAATGTTTTACAAAATAGTTTGTTTGCAACAAAGCAAATACTTATCTTGACAACTACCAAAACATTTTCATAGCATTTTAATTCTTTAATAATATTGTTCTGGTAAGAATCCTCCATTAAAGCTGCAATTAAACATTTCAGCACAGTACTGAAAACTTGACTATTACATTAGACAGTGCACCACTTCCAGTGGTGGTTGGATTATTCCTGACACATAATTCAACATCTTGAAAGAAGCTTCCTGAAAATCAGCCAATGTCATTCCACAAATCTATCATTCAGAAGAGGTGCAAGTCTTGTCAAAAGGATTTTTCAGTATCTGAAGGGGGCTACAGAAAGGCTGGGGTTGGACATTTTAATGGAGTATGTGATGGCAGGACTAGGAATAATGAATGTAAATTACAAAAGGGGAGATTCAGGCTGGACATAAGAAAGAAATTATTTACTATGAGCACGGTGAGACACTGGAAGAGGTTGTCCAGAGAGGTTGTGGATGTCCCACCCCTGGAGGTGTTTAAGGCCAGGCTGGAGGAGGCACTGAGTAACCTGGTCTAGTGGGAGGTGGTCCCTGCCTTTGGCAGGAGGGTTGGAACTAGATGATCTTTAAGGTCCCTTCCAACCCAAATTATTCTATGATTTTCACTATTTGTCCACACTAAGAAATTGGATCTAAGCCACCTCAGCAGCTCTGTTAAATGATGAGAGTTGAAGGTATCTACAGCGAAGGAATTTCTTGAAAAGTCAACTTCTAAAAGCCTTGTCAAACATTTAAACTGGAAACTGAACATCAGACCTGATCCCAATCCACTCACTCCCCGTGCAATCCCACAGCACTCAAAACATTCTCAAAGCCAGTTTTTTTGGCAGTTTCTCTCTCTTTAGGTCTGAGTTTTCAGTTCCAGTGACTGACATGGTGTGAGTTCAACTGAATCGAAAAAAGCTCCCTCTCACCAGCACTTGGGCTGTGGGAGCACGAATCACATTTAAGATGCAGAATGTGCTTTCTCATTAGTGCATCTTTTGAGTCTCAAGCCTTTCATAACTGCTGTTATTGTACTATTGATCACTGCCCAGCACTGTAATATATAGTGATCCTTCAGGTTTGAAGAAAGGTATGTGCCAGTCAGGTTTATGAAGCCTATAAAACTTTTACTGTGCTTGTAGCATAACCAAAAAGAAAGAACAAAAGTCATCCATAAATTTAATTATTCCTGGCTTCTGTTCTTGGAGATATCTCTCCAGGGCACAGTCTAAGATTATTGAATACTGCTTGGTTTCCTGAATCAAGGTGATACAAGCTTTTTAAAACCTCTATGGCAATTAATAGAACAATTTCCTCTGCTCTACCAGCCTTTCCTAAACACAGTGATGTTATTCCCTGACCTCAGTGCAAAGGCAGATTCATAGGTGGAAGAAATGCCAACAAATTCTGCAGGGCTTCTTCGTCACGGCTGGTTGTCATCACTGTCCACTGCCTCCGTTATGCCACTGGCAGACAGTGACTGATGCCTTATTTCAGGCATTTCTTGCAACTCTCTAATAGGGGAACAGATGGTTCCTTTTAACTATAATACTTCCACCCTGCTACTGAAACCACCTCCACCTGATCTGCAATTAGAAACATGGGCTTGCTCAATCCCTCTGTTCCCACACTGTATACCCATCACTTGGAACTTCTTTCTTCTTTGTGAAATGTTATTTCCTTCTAAGCAGAAAACAAGGGAAGAAGGATTTGCCATGGATGCACACAAGATAGTCTGTGGGGTTTGTTCACATGTGGAATTTGTTTGCTTAAAAAGGCCTGTTTGAACTGGACTCCAATAAATCCAATTCAAACTAGTTGAATCCACTGTGTATTTTCAGCTAAAAAAATACTAAAATTTGAAAAGCCAACAAGTTCACATTGGCTGGCCTTAAATGCTTAATTTTGAAGAAATATGTATTTTTGCAGTAGAGCTGCATTCTACATTTTAGAAAAGGATTAAGAACACTCTTTAAATGAATATTTTGTTCAGCTGAAACCTTTCTGGTTTGCTCTGCATTTCAGGATGAATAAACAGTATTCTTTCAGAATCAATCCTATACATTTTCCATTTCAAACATCCTCTAGCTTATTTTTCAGTTTGGACACTGTCTCAAGAAATGAAAAACTGACACAGCTACCCAGAGAAGAGATAATCCAGGATGTAAAAATTTAGTCTAAAGGCACGGAGAGATAAAAGATTAGAGATCTTCATTCAAAAAGCAACCCAATAGGCATTATGGGGAACTCACATGGCTTTGCTACATGGATTACAGCAGATTCATTTTAAACAGACTTAGTGTTTATAAAAAAAAAAATCTTAGGGAAAACATCCATTGCAGTCAGGGATTAGGGAAATAAAGTGGAATAGGAGACCACATGTTTGTTAACTCAGAGGACACAGCTGATATGGTCCTCTCCTTGAAGGTACTCTGCTCCTTCCCAATGACAGGTCTTCATCACTTCTCATACCAAGTACACAAGAGTCAGAGCCTTTCCCCTCTTCCTAAAACACAACTTTCAGGATCAAAAATATATAGCCTTCTACTGTAGCAACTCAATGACAGATGAGGATATCAAGCAACTAACAGATACACCAAGTCTACAGTAACTAATAATTCCAAAATGGCCACTATCTGCAAAGTTCTCCATGTGTTGGCTTCCTGGTGAAATTTACATCATGGTTTCCAGTAAAAACACAAAACCTACAAGTTTTTCTGGCTCACTGCAAGTCTTTCTGTTCCCCAGCAGCAATACCAATAGCTTAATCTCATTTCCTTATAAATAATCACCACACCATTTAAATATTAAGTAGAGGAAAATATTAACACACTGTTGGGGAATCAAGATGAAGGTGATCACACACCCACTAGAGCTTCCTGTCCTTAAACAATCTTGAACCCTATTACACCCACATCAGCATTCTGAATTCCCAGAAATGTATTCAGAGCACATTGGCTTGGTTGAACAACCCAGCAGAGCTCAGCTGACATTTGGGCACTGTCAAAAAAATGTGGCCTCATTTGTCCCTCTTCCCAGCCCCTGGAAATTTGCTGCTGCAATAACAGAAACCCTGTGTATCCTGCCCTTCCAATTTCACAGGCATCTACATCCACATTTCACATTCTCTTGCATCGAGAATCTCATCATGCGAAATCCTTTTACAACATCAGATTTTGATTTTCACATAAGCTCCTAAGGTATTTTCGGAGATTAATTGAAACTGAATAAATTTCCTTGACATTTTAAGCCCAGGTACTTCACGTGGCAGTTTGCCATCACAGCTGACCCAGCAGAGCACAACTAAGCTTCCCACCAGCAGTCAGCCAAGGTCTCCAGCCTAGATGAATATTCCTATTAAGATTCCCCATACAGAGAGAGGCTGCAAAAGGAATGTTGCTTTTAGGGGAGCCATGGTGTTGCTGTCCTTCTCTCAAAAAGAGAAAAAGAAAAAAAAAGGTCTGGGATGCAGGACCAGCAATGTCAGACTGCACAGCTGGTAGACAACTAGGAAGCAAGCCAGAAGGATGAGGCAGAAAGGGAAACTTTTATAGCTGGGAAGAAGCACATGGTAATGTGACACAAGCATTCAGAAGATGGTGGATGATTTCAGAACAGGGATCTGATGGGAGGAAGTTTGTTCTGGTGCAGAAGAAGCATCACACTTAGAACAGGCCAGGATGTTTGTGACATTGAGGGGATTCTTCCCTGCTCTTTAAGTTGCACAGGGTGAAACACAACAAACCCAAGTCTTGCTTCTACCTCCCCCCTGCTTTATACCCCAAAATACCAGCCCCAGTCTAAGAGATGAAATTGTTTGTTACTCCTTTAGGAGCAGCATTTTGATCTGAGCTTTCCAGCCATCCTGCTTACTCTCAAGCAATGAGCAACTCAGTCCTATTAGTGCTTGTAGTCTTCAGTCTCACATGGGTGACACAATAATTCTCAAGTACTGCTTTGAAGATGGGAATAAGGCCCTTTTTCTCAATATAAATGCCACATGGAATTCTCCCTGAGAAGACTGTGACATGAATTCTTTTCCTGTGTTCCAAAGAAAAAAGGTTGTCCAACAATAATGTAGCTTGTGTTTGCACATGTTGGTAGGAAAAGGGTAAGAAATCCCCATCCAGATACAAGCAATGTCTATTTTTTGTTACAGTCTTCCAAATAATATCTCCATGAGTCAACAATACCAATACATAGTGGTATGAACTGCTACCTCCACCAGAGACCACCAGGTTCATAGCAGAAGAAAAGCTCTCAGTTCAATATATTGGAAAAGCACTTCATATTTTAGAGGTTCAAAGGCTCACATAAGACAACTATACAAATTCACACCAGCAGTTCCTTTGAGAGTTGGGTTTCTTTTCTCCTTGAAGGTCATTTCTGACCTACTTTCAAGATCTTACAGACCAAAAGGATGCAAATACCACATAGAATTCAAGCTTAGACCTTCAAAAAAACTCATAGCCTTACTGATAGAAAGCAGATACAAGTACAAGGTTGGGGAATATGTATTTATATGCTTGGAGAAGTTACTAAAACAATTAAATCACCCTCCAAAAAAAGTTCAAGATGCAGGAGAGGAGAGAGAGATGGGGACCAGAATTGCTGGGTTTTGTTTCTGTGACTCCACCTTGTTCATCAGACATATTCAAAGCCAGAGCTTCTTTCTCTCCCAAGTGAAATCTGTTTCTACAATTTTGCCAAAACTTTTATATATGGCAGTGGCCAGCTGGCTGCTTGGAAAGCCATGTGTCAGTGGTCCTGGCGAATGCTTAATGTGTGATATGGATCTGCGCAAACTGCAAGCACTCCGTTTGCAAACATTCCTGCTTTATGCATTTAGAAAGCAGCTAGTGAAAGGAGAGGCTTCTGAAGCAAAGTCATACAACATGGCAGACAGCTTATACATTAAGGCAATTCCTCAATATACAAATATATTACAGTAGCTCATCCCTTCTTGGCATGTTCTGCCCCGTGGACTGCAGTCAACCTATGCCGTCTCTCCCAACAAAACACCTCCACCTTTACTTCACTGTTGTTTCTGCTGCAGCAGGAACTCAATGCTAACAAAACATGATGTGGGAAGCCTCTACAGCATCTCTCCAGGCTTGCTGGATGGCTGCATTCCAAGATGGGAAGTGCCAGCAGACGTGACCACAGTTGAGTCTCCTCCTATACCCCAGCTGCTGGCATCCTGACTCTTGAGCTGCAGCTAGAGGTTCATTTCATGAAGCCAACCTCCATTTGTGAAGGGGTCATCAAATCAGTCCACACAACTGGGGGAATAAAAGGGAGAAGGAAGGAATAAAGTGGGACAGAGTCATGTTCTGAGTGTATTTTGGTGCTACATACTTGGAATCATAGAATGGAATCACAGAATACTTCTGTCTGCACCATCTCAAAACAGAAGGGAGAAATGTATCATGTTATGTGGGTTTTACAGAGAAGAAAAAAAAAAGTTGACTTTATTGAAAGAGGTCCGTGGGTACATTCCCCGTGTATATAAAAAGTACTTGTTAAGTTTAAAGCAAGCCATCTATTTAGGGATTTGTTAATGCATCATCCCATGCAATCTGTAGGCCTGTGTACAAGAATATATATGGTTTATTGACTAATGTCAGGGAAAATAGACTTCCCACCCTAGATTAAGTTTATCACAATCTCTGCAATCAGCTCAGTGAGCAAAAGCAGAGGTGATAGATGAGCCTGCCACAGTCCCCTGAGTGCCAGCAGATACCAACTGACAAGTCACTGGGGGAAGGTAATTTCAGGCTAAGGCTTGAGTGAACAGACCCTCCTCCTGACACATAACAAATGGGCTTCCCGTTGATCTCCTCCATTCTGACAGCTCTTGGCCCCAGAAGCTGTTTAGCCAGACAGGCCCCAAACTACAAAGACCACCACAGATCAGTATCAATACTGTGACTTGTCCCTAGAGATAAAGAGGAAGCCAGGCTGGTCTCCACAACACTATCAGGATAGGCTTTGCACAGCTGCAAACAGCTGCCTTCTGCACTTGGGCAAAGACATCACATCCAGGGGCTAAGGGTTTATATTTTGAGATGAATTTGGCAGACATCTTGACTGGAAGCAGTCAACGGGAAGCTGGAATAGAATAAAGATTCACTCTTTCCTGGCAAGTAGAATTAGTTTATTCTAACATTTTGAATCAAGGTATTTCAACACTTCAGGTTGAAATTATGTAACAACTAGAAAAAAATAATGCTAAATTGAAGCTATTCATTTCACTGTGACCCAAAGGTTGCAGCCCAAAACAAACTTTCTACAATCTGCACACCAGAGCAGTTCTCTTGTCTACTTAATATCTTCAAAATAAGAATTCTGATTACACTTCCAGTGAAACTCGTTGTTCACAAATCCACCATAAAAATCAAGTCATATCTAAACCTTAAGAACTTAACAGTAACTGTTAGTAACATGGATAAGCACTTCAGTAAACTTAACTGGCTAGAGAAGGAAACAGAACACTGTAATAGAGGTTACATTGAAATTAATCTTGATTTAAACAGGAAACCAATATAGGATAGCAAGCAGGATGAAGTGCTGGTGTCCTCCAGGTTATCATTAAGTACTTGCTGCAACGAATCTGTTCTTCCTCAAAATTAAGATCAAGGATACCTTTTTCTTTCATTACACTGCCTGAAATCTTCTTAGAGGCACTGGCAGTTTGTAAAGATGAAAAAATGTGTTTAATCAGTAATTGCACTGGGTTTAGGAACTGCTAATAAACACACAAGGAAGTCTGGAAGAGAAGCACTCACTCACTCAAAGTCACTAGTGCCACAAAAGTCAATTTCCTATGTAGTTGTCAGCCATACAGCTAAATGGATTTGTCCCAAAATCAATTACCATATCGAAAAATCTACTGTTGAATTTATTTTTTTTTTATCCAGCTACAAATGGAGGCTTGCAAGGCAAGAGTGTCTAGTGTCAAGGTGGGATTTCAGTCCCCAATCTAAACATTTCATTGTTCCTACATTACAATCACACAAAATTTCTGCCAATATGACTATAAAAGCCAACCTGATACACACAGTCAGCACTAAATTCAGCTGTAGACTCAACACAAGCTGTGTAATTCACCATGTTTAGGAATTTTATGTAATATGTGACATCCTCCAAGCCAAAAGTGGCAATACATGCAGAAAACCCAAAAGGAGGCTCTTGCAGATTAAAAATGACACACAGCAACACAGAAGATGGGCCATTAGAACTGGGAAAAGCACAAGAATGAGCTACATAATAAAATAGATCAACAGTAGTGACAGAGGCAGTAGGGATTACAGCTGTCTCCTCAGCCTCTCCTACCACATCTGGTTAGTGTTTCATGCCCTAAGGAGGAGAAAGGGGGAGGAAAAAAAAAAAAAGCCTACATCTGATATGATTGCTTTGCCTGTTTAAGATTCAAAAGCTCCATTGAAAGCTTTCAGAAAGCTGAAGGGAGCGTGATTTATACAAAGAGCTACAAGCCTTTTACAGTCCATTTTGAGCAGAATGGACATCAGCACTACCTTTTGAGACTAGTGTTTCCTATTTTATTTACATTTGCTCTTCATTATGCTTTTAGAGCAACTCACCAATGCAGCCAATCAATTCAAACTATTTTGTAAGCATTTCAGGCCACTTCTTAGCATTGCCCTGTAGGCACTTGGCTCCTGTGTAATTATAATCATTTTTTCTGCAGAGATTTTCTTCATTCAAGTGGCTTTGCCAAGCAACAAGAAACAAAAGAATAACCCCTTCTAAAAAGCAGGTAGGAAAAAACGCAGGAATTCCACAACTACATTAAATAGGGTCATCAGGAAGAGAGCAAGGGATAAGGGTGTCTCCCCATGTCCTTCAAGACTTTGCTGACAGCTTCAAAATAGTGCTGTTCAATATTTGATAGGTTTGACTATATATTATGGCTTAAACTTATTAAAAAAAATCCCAAACCTATCTTACAATTCAGCACTTTTAACTCTTCTGGGATACCAGAAATAATCTGTCTAGTTGGTACTTTTTGTCATCCTTCTGTTGCAGAAGCAAATTTAAGAAAAAACCCCACACCATTAAACAAAGTACCTTACACAGAAATGTATTACAATTTTGCCCTATTCACCATGATTTCTTTTCTTCATTTTAGCACATAAGGTGGCATTGGATTTGAATTAACCTGTCTGTTGAGAGGGGCACTGCTCAAGTTCTGCTGCTTTCATACTCAATCAAGACATTGAAATGTGAAGACTGAGATTTTAACAACATAAGCCCAGAAAAAGGGGACTCGGAAGAATACAAGCCTTGAATCCCAACAACCTCTCAATGGAAACAAAAGATCATTCTGTTATAAATCAGCAAATGTGAGTTCCAGTTACCCCATAAAAATTTCAAGACGAATGTTTTTCTGGTCAGTAAGGGGTACTATTTCCTCATTGGCAGCTCCCCTTTCTCTACTACATTCACATTTATTTGAGATCAACCTCATCAAAACCTTGTAATCTATCAGAGGCACCCAAATATCACACAGCATCAGCATCATCACTAATTTTAGGGCTGCCTTAAAATAAAAGCAATCAGAGCACATCTTAAAACTCAATATCCTCCCCCCACCCTACATGTTGACGTGGTCACTAAATCCCACTGGGTAATCTCCAGAATCCATCTGTTCCTTTTCATTCTCATCCCGAGAAGCCTCCCATAGCCCCTGATTATTTCTCAACTTGTCTGAAGAAATATCCTGTCTTTGGCTTCCCAGACGCTTGCTTCACCCGCCTCTCCCCAGAGGTTTGCTGGAAAAGGCAGCTGCAAAGATTATCCACTCCAGTGCCATGCCCAGGCTCTCTTCAAATCCCTTGAAGGAAGAGACATTTTCTCCTTTAGAGAAAATGTTTAACAGAGGAGAACGAGTGTCCTTCAAAAATTAGTTTCTCCCCATTTTCATCTTAGAAGCAATATCCAGCTTACAGATACCTTTTAAGCAAGCATCTCTTATAGATGATAAGAAGGAGATGGTGTCCTACACTGACCACATCTAGACTCAACACTAACAAGGAAGAGATGGACCATGCATGGGCCACGCCACAGTGAAAGCACCACATTACACAGCAGCCTGCGTCAATGGGCTGAGAAGTACTGGGAGTGTTCACCAAAGGTCATCATCAAATAGCGGATGTAAGCATAAAAACAGTGACATTTTCTTAATGACCACAAAGCAGCTAAAATTACAGGAATGCCTATCTTCTCCTTTTTCAGGTCAATACAGCCGGCATGTCTGTGCATTTAATGTCCCAAATGCAGCTGCACAAAACACTCTAAAAGCCTCTCATTTAAACTCGAGGGCTGTTAAAAGTAGTGGAGGAAAAAACATACCACTCTATTACTTGTGTTGATGCATAAAATCAAAACACGAGAAATAAAGCCACAGAGGACTTGGGATTTAATTGTTCAGTTGTATTTTGTTATTGCTTTATTTGTAACTTGAAGCCCCCTCTGGACTACAGCTATCACACACTTTATAGATTCCCACCAGCTCTCTACGTGCTCTTGCACCAATCAAAGGTACCAAAAATCTAAACAGCAAAGAGTAGTCCCCAGAAGGTTTCTGGTTCCCTTACAATTTCAACATTACTGCTGCTCAAGTTTAATACCACAATTTATGGGGATGCCAAAGGGTTAACTTTGCTTGAAATCTTTCTATTTATCCTCACTCATTTCAAATAAGGAGAGTACTGAAGGAATTTATGATGCCCAAGCCTGACAGTGGCTGACTGGCTAACAAATCTCTCCTTCTGTTTTCAAAACAGTTCTGTGTTAATCTCTCAGGTCACTATCAAAGACAGCTTAGCATCTAATTTATCACCTTTTGGGCAGAGATCCATGCTGAAAAATTCACATCCAAACTGTAATTTGCTTCAGTTAATGGTCTTTTTCTCAGAGGAACTGGACAATTAAAAACGTATGGAAATAGAATAAGCAACTCACTTTTCAACTAAATGTTTGCTCTATGTCTTGGGAAATAAATTTAGGATGAACAAGCTGCATTCAGTCAATAGATTAAAAAAGGAGGATTTGACTACTGTTATAAATCAGTCATTCTCTTTTCACAAGCCATACAGCAGTATTTTTTAGTCTTTTTTCTTTTTAACAGAACATCATATCCAACAACAGAGAAAAACCTTCAAGAAATTACTGGTTCAAACAAGATTAGTTCTATTTAAAAAATAAAATAAATAAAATAGTTCTTTACGCACTATAAACATTTGACATATTTAGGCATCTAGATACAGTAATCAGAAATGTCAGGTTAAACAAGAACAGCATAAAGGCAAAAATAGTTTAAAATGTGTGCATCAATGTACACTGGCTTTCATTGTAGTGGGAATCACAGATTTTTGGTAGAACTATGACATTCTGTCATGAAAATATCATGGTAGAGTTGATACCTTGACTGATACACAAGGCTTGGAAACATATATGGCATTTTAGAAATGTTTCTTTTTGTCCTCTGAGAAGTGCCAGTGCCCCTGTAACAATCCACAAGTGACATGAGCCCTCAATACATATTCTGCTCAACTTCTCCCATGGGCTTCAGCAGGTCCTGGATGAGAAGAATATTGACACCACTGACATGGCTACACTGGCAAGTTATTTTCCTGTGCTCAGTGCCTCAAATGGCCATCTGCAGCCATTAACTCAGACTGTGAAACTCAGCATGAGTTCATTTACTCATTTTGTACCTTGAATTGAAGTACCAAATTTTAATCCTTGTCTCCTTCTCAGCCTTAGAAACATTCTAAAGTGGTAAAGTCTACCACGATACTCTAAAGATGCTCTGGGTCACATACCCTTCTTAGTCATTGTGCCCTGTGCTTTGCCAGCTTCAGTAGCAATCAGAGCTAATGAGCACAGCTCTCGCCATGAGCTGTAAGAGACCCAATGACCTCCCAAGTGAGGAGCATGTGCTGAAGACTAAGGTCCTGGGATTACACCTTGTTGCCAACCACACACAGTAACCATTACAACAAAAAGAAACAGGAAAAATGATGCTTATCATGCTGTTTGGCTTCTAACATTGTTCTGGCCAAAACAAGGGACTGAACTAGTGACTTTCAGAACTAAAATTATTGTAGGTGTACATTCCAAGCTAAAAACCTAATACTTTTGAAGCACAGCTCTGGCAGGCCAATGCTCTCCAGGGGCACAGCAATGGGAACACACCAGCACATGGATTGCAGTGAATTTTTCAATTAAAAACAGAAAATGTAGCCCTTGGCAACAACAGACACAGGATAAAAATAAATAATTTTTTTTAAAAAAACCAACAAACCAGCACAGGAGGAGAGTTGAAGGTACACCCTTGAAATGCCTTTTGATACCAACACACTGCAATGAGTCTTAGCATAATCTGCTTCATGGAATACTGAAAGTAAATAAAACCCAAAAACACAAGTTTATCTCCCCTCACCTTTCAAGAATTCCTAAACCTTCACCCTTCCTTACTACTGCACAGAGCTTTTTTTTAATTTTAGCAAGTGTGAAGTAGCTCTTAAAATACCCTTTTCAATTCTTCCCTTCAATGAAGAATTGCTGATAAGATCAACTAAGTGAGATGAGAAACAAAACCCAGGCTGTTGGTTCAGTGAGTCCGCTGCTTACTGTGTATTTCATGGAGACCAAACGTTTGAAGTTAATTTTCTGTGATGCATTTTCCAATAATCCATGAGCACGAGCTTGAGCACTGACAGAAAGCAGTGTTGTATTTCACAGCCACACAGGAGCAGACAGTTTTAGGATCATTTATTTAATTATGCAAATACTACTCCAGTGACAACAAGAGACAGACTCAAGCTGAAACCATACATTGGATAATAAAGTTCATACCCAACTGAAGATTCATTACCTGCAGCATCAACTCCAGCTATTACAACATTATTATAGCTCCTGCTACTGTGTAGTTAAAGTTGAGATGATGCTTCTAATCTAAACTTCTATTTTTAGGACATTTAAAAGTAAGTGTTCCTTATGTATGTTTTATATAATTGGCTATTCTACGATACTTTGAATGTACAAATTAAAAACAAAACCCAACCACTGCTCTCAAGGTAATCACAGTTGAATAAACAAAGAGGCTTTTTAATCAATATAATCTTCACTTCTCTCCTGAATTTTACAGACATATATACCCAGAAGATATGTATCGTTTTCCCCAGTTCTTACCCACAGGTGTATCAAAAGCAGACACAAAAACACCTCAGCAAAAGACTCATGAATCCCCCAGCATACACGGAGTGCAACCACTACTGCATCAGCAGGCTCTGCCTGACCAGGACATTCTGAGTTCATTGTCAAACCAGTGTTCATTCATCTGGCAATTTTTCTACCACCTTTCCTACAGCAGTGCTCCAGTCAAGAGAAAAGAAAGAGCTGTATTTTACATAGGAATGGTCTTTGTGGCTATGTGCTCCTTCCAAACCATGATTCCAACTCAAACATGAAGCAGGTATTTACAACCTCCTGAATACCCACCACCCCCCTCCACCACCCTGGCTGCTTGCCCTTCTTTTCCAAGGTGAATTCTTCCTAAAAAGACTCCAAGGGGGTCAAACAAGCAGAGCCACCAGAGCCCTGGGAGAGGCAGCAGCAAGTGGCTGGGCCAGAGGAGAGGCTCATGCCTTTCAGCAGGGGCAAGTGCTTGAATTGGCTCAGGTGCCCCATAAAGCTGTGACTCTGAGGTAATTACATTTTAAAATCCTCACAGTGAACAAAAAAGCTTTTGCATGTAATGGAATGCTTCTTTACAACTGATAAATCAACAGAGGATAAGAGGCACAATTCAGTTGCACTGTGGTGTTTAAGGTTTAAAAGCTAAAGGGTTGTCTTGGGTATCACATTTACCATTAGGCTGGGCATGAAAGCTGGTCCAAGTTCAGCAGCACACTTAGTTTGTCCAAAAAGAATCATTATCAAAAAAAATCTTGATCTCCTTAAGCTACAAGATTCAAGAGTAACCTAATATATAGCATCTTTTAATTAGTATATTAAAATAGTGAATGTATCACAGCGGATACATGTCACGCAGTAAATATTTACACTGAGCTTATAAAAAAAAATAGAAAAAGGATTTTATTATCAAAGTGGTTCTGGTAATCTGCAGCTACTGAATGCCAAGCACTGTGCATGATAGAACTTCTTGGATAGGAAGATTAATGTGCTTACTGCTATTCTGTGGGCAATTTCTTTAATGTCACCGAGGAATAAGGCAAATACTTAAATACAAAGTACCACAAAAATCCATTCCGGTCTACATTTTTCAGGGCTGAGAAAAATGCTATTATATGCATGTATGTTTAGATACACGGTCAGATCTATGGCTATGTAAAGGAAAACCTTTCAACAAGATGAACGATACACACAACACACATCTGATCTCCCCCACTTGAAGAATGCTCTTGCTGTTAAACTCCCTTCTCTGTTCCCTCAGAGCTCCCCTCATCCCTGCTCTGCACAGCAGGATCTCACCCAGCACAGCAGCTGCTCAGGATGCAAGCGCCCAGCTTCATGAAATCCTAAGGTAAGCAGATCCAAATCTCGCCAGAGCTAATGGATTTGGCCCTTATCTCCTCTTGCTAAAGCACACTGAGTGCCAAGAGACTTATCTAAGCATTAGGAATCAATAATAATATTATAATGTAATATTCATATATTATTCTCTCATCAGTGTTTTAGCTTATATATAATGCTTCAGCGTAGGCGCTTGCTCGTATTGCTGCTTTCTCATCTATGTTATTACATTTCTCCTACTGAATATAAGCAAAACTACCTGAATGCATCAGCTGTGTTATCCAGCAAAATCTGTCAAAAAAGTAGCAATTTTTGACCTGGGACAGTTCTTAAATCAGTTCATTTTACAGCTCATGAACTGGCACAAGTGGCATGGAAATGGCTGGGTACAAGTTAGGGGAGAAAGGGTAAAAACCACTTGTAACCAAATTTTTACCAATAAATACAACCAGAAACCCCACACCCTATACCAGAATGAAGCTACAGGCTCAACACAGACACCCAATGGCACAGACACACATCTAGGTGGGATGTCAAGTGCACTTCTGTAGTTCAGGTGCGGTTTCCAGCAAGACTATGGGATTTAAATGCCTAAGTCATACAGCAGTTTGTGAATTCCCCTACACACCTCACTGCATCTCTTCCAAACCAAAGCCTTATTGACTTTTAAAGTCTAAGCATAAGGTCAACAAAAAAATTCCCAGCACAACACATGGCTTCCCAAGCCCAGTTCAGCCCAAAGTTAGCAGTGCCACACCACGTATCACCAGCCATTGTGCTGACATCACAATGACAGCTATTTTAATTTGCCTGCCTCAACAAAAAAAGAAAGTTTAGGCAGGAACAGACAAAAAGATGAAGCACCTCAGGTGTCTCTCGAGATTGCTGGTTTCCCATATATCTTCAGATGAAGATACACCTCACAACTGAGGATTGAGATGGAGCTTCCCTCTGTGAGCATCAGGCACCATTTCAGCTCAGCACAAGAGATCTGCAGGACAAGGGGGGAAGCTCTGGGAAGCACAGGAGGCTGTATAGCACGCTCATCACTTAAACACTTCTATTTCATCCCAAGGTTCCAAAATGATAATAGACTTTATTCTAATTGGATTGTCTGCAATGAGCCAATTTAAGTGCTAAACGCTGCGAATTATTCAGCATGACATAGCAATGCAATGATCTGAGCCACTGCAGGGCAGGAGCCTTGTTGAAAGCTACCCTTCCTGAAGCATAATAAGGAGATGCAAGTCTTACTTGGCTTGTCTCCACCATCCAAATCCACATTGTTTCAACAGCTGCAGCGTGCCCACCAAGCATTAACTAATGCTTGACCTAAAAGGCAGCCACTCTCAGCCAGTACACCTGATCAGAGGAGGATTTTTTTTCCTGAGCACACCTTTAAAAGCCCGCACCACTCTAATTGCTGCTTTCACAGAGACTAAGTACCGGCGACACCCTATGTACACTAGACAGGGCTGTGAAATATTGATCTAACCACAAGCTTTAAAATATTTAACCAACTGAGCCTGTACCTTCGTTGTCAGGGTAAAAATGTCACATTTATTCACCGAGATTTAAGGGACAGGAAGAGACAGACATTTAAAGCTTCAGATTTTATTCTGGTGCAATTAGAGCAACATGAATTACAAATGCAAATGAAGGACGCCTGAGTTACTGCTTCGCCCTCCACATAACGCACAGTTCAAAAGACAATTATTCTTAGTAATTATGTGTGAAGTGGCTTTCAGTGCAGTTTCAATGTATTAAAAGTCCGCTGTTCTGGTAGCAAGGAAGAAAAAGTAAACTATAGTGTTCCATTCAGGAAAAAAATTTCAAATCATAACAAGGATCTACAAAAAGGGAGGGGGGGAAGCAATCCACGAATCATATTTCTAATTTTTAAACAACACTGTTGGTGTCCTGCATAGCCAACACAAGAGGCTATGCAAAATTCCCCAGTGACTTGAGAGTTTTATAGGACTTGAAGTTAGTTGCTGTAGAAGCCCAGACTCAAACAATGACTACAGTGCAGCTCTTACAAAGCATAGAGTTTTACGCCCAATTTCTGATCATAGAACTCTGAACCTCCAGTCCCACAGAGCTGGTGAGATAAGAGCTTTAGAATAGGCAAGCACAGTCTTACATCTTGCCTCTCAGCTGGGTATGCATCTCCTTCAAAACAATTTAGCAGCACTCATCCTTAGTGGAAATCAGCTCCTCAGCTCTGTGAGGACTCTTGGATACAAGTTATCTGTCCCCACTGATAAGAAAATGATGGTTTTAATACCATTTGTCCAATATCATGCCTACATGTCAGTGTGATGGTACCTACTTAATCACCAGCATCTATTATGAATGCATCATCTGATTTACTGGACGGAAATATTTATTAAAAATTTCAGCCCTGACTTGACTTTGCTTCTTGCCTTCTGGATTTATTAGAATTAACTCCAGTAGATGAGCAGTTTACAGTATTTTATTTTCCCACATATTTTCTAATCCGCAGAGGCACAGGAACATTAATTCAGGAATTGGCTGCAATTATTTTTTGCTATTCAGCTAGGGGCAGTAAACGCAAACAGAATTGGCTGCAGTTCAATGTCATTGCATAAGATTTTGCTCTATTGTTCCCTGAGATGCAGATGTTAGGGTTCACAATGCTAAATCAAAATAGTGACAGTGGCATCCTATGCACTTTTTAATGGGTACCCAGTTGGTCTGGTTTTCTTGCTGGAAAATTAATTTCTTTCTACCTAAAAACAATTACAGAATTAAGATTGCTGCTTCCATCACCAAAATTTGAAAAGGATGGAATGCCTCAGCTGTTCATTTCTCACATAAAGCTCAGAGTGCCCTGTAAAACAAAGCCTGCAAGCTTCAAGCATTCACCTTAATCATGAAGGCAGCGAAGATGATAAGATAAATAAGATATTTCACACTGCTATTTAAACAATGATTCTTTCTCTTGCAAATGCCAATTCCTTTCACGCTGAAAGCACTAGAGATGCTGGAAAACCTTCTGTGTTAATCAGGATTTCAGCACAATTCTCCAGGTTCTCAAACCAATCATCAAGAAATTCTCTCACTCTTTGGAAACACCGAGGCCAACAAAAAACAAGCAGAGGCTGTTTGTTCAAGATCATTGTTTTGTCTTTTGAAAGAAACACAGATGACACACAGCTACTACTTTTTGGGGAAGAGCAAGGGGTGAGGGTAGCAGACCATCTACAGATCAATATTATTGTTGTTTATCACACAGAAGCCACTTCAAGGAGCAAGCTATGTGGGACAGGGAGCCCAGGGATTGAACAGCTATTATAGGTCCTTACTGCTGTAGATGTAACCACAACTGAAAATACCAATTATCTTCCCAAACAAAGCTCCTCTGAATCTGCAGTAGCCCAAACAGGGACACAAACGCAACACCCCTGAGGGCAGCCAGCCATCTTTCACTCATTTCTGTTTGCTGGCTTTTAATTCCAAGGAGGAAATGATGAGATTGGAAAAAAAAGGCTTTCACTGCTTGCCCCTCCCCACAGAAATAAAGATATAAACAAAATCCATCTCTTCCATCTGCTGGGATGCTTCCGACAACAGTTATTATCACTCCCAGCTGGGAGCTCACTCTTCACCACCTTCTGAAGACTGTCACAGCCACAGGTTCCCATCAGATCAGCAGGAAAAGACTGCCAAAATTTCCTACAGCACACCATGCATGCAGCCCTTCACATACCAGCTGAGCACTGCAAGGCAAGCTGCAAACAGCCCCAGATACATCCCCGATGTCAAAAAGAAGCCCATGCAAAGATGAGCACACTCAAGAGATAATGAGCTCCCCAGGGAGGAATGGAACATCCGAGGCTTGAAAGAGGTCCGTCTAGAATAAGTTTTATTTACACTCATTTCAAATGTCCACACTTTTACTGCAGGAAGCTATAATCTTCATGTTCTCAGGTGTCGGCTCCCACCCTTCCAAAAGCTTTTATTACTGACCTTCCGTGGCTCTTTAATTGTGACTAGCACTCTTAATAAAATTAAAATACACACTTTAATGGATCAATCTAGCTTTTGAAAATGAAGATGAAAAGCCATGCATTCCAATTGAGAATCAGGGCCTGGCTGCCCACTCTGATCATCTTGCTAGTTATTTTCCACTGCAGCAATCCACAAAAAAACTAATGATTTCCACAAAGTTTTGTTGCTGCTTTTTACTTAAAAGAAGTTTGAGGTTTGAAGGCAGCTGCAGCCCATGCAGAAGGGAAGCCATCTAGTCTTCCTGCCCTGTGTCAGGCTGAGTCTCTTCCTCCACAGCAGCACTGCACAACCTCAATGAACTCAGCATAAGGACTAGGGACATCTACACCACAAAAAATTAATTACTTCCCTTGCATGTCATTAGAAGTTGGCAGGGCACAGCCCATTTGAGGGCTAGAGAGTTCCAAACTCCCACTTGGGCCTTCTGCAGCTATGAATTGTGCAGAAATAGATTACAGCTCTTCAGTATCTCCTAGCTCTAGCATAAGCAAAGAGCAGAAAATGCACAGAACAGTGGGAAACAGCATCCAAGAGAAAAATCACCAAAACCAGGAATTATGATGCTAGACAAAAATCATTCTAGCAAGATTAAATTATTACACTATCTGAATAATCTCCCTCTTCAGTCTGCTGATTATCAGTCTGTTAGAGTCAATTCTTTGCATGCAACATGCTCCAACAATAACAGATAACATAGAGCTGTTAGATTCTGCTCTGTGTTCTTCCATGCAATCCTATTCCTTGTATGCTACAAGGGTTTTTCATTTGTTTATTCATTTAAGTCTCTAAAAGAAAGTACATCTACAAGGCATCAGCAAAAGCACCTGGCAGATCAGTTTTCAGTGGGCAATGACTCTGCAATACCTGAATTAGTTATGGCAGAAACAAAGATTTGCTTTGGGGAACAAGGCATGAGAGGGAAGAGCTACAGGCAAGAAAGAGTCAGGTGTATCCACCCAAAGTAAATCTTAAGCAGAGACATACAAAACACTAACAAAAGTTGAGTGAAGGTATGAACTAGGAAAACATCAGCTTTAAGTGCTGACAGTCTTTTCAGAGGTCAAGTGTGAAGCAAATGGGTCCTTCTTGACCACTTCCTAAACATATCATCTCCTGGCTACTGCAGGGAGTGTGGCTCTAAGAAAATCATAGAGTAGATGACTTCACCCAGGTATCTCTTAGCACATTCATTCCCTGAATTTTCAGAAAGTCCTTTTGTTACAGTCTGATGGGGGCCAAATGGGCCAAGAACATCTTTTTACCAAGATGATTATGCAGACACTAAGCAAAATCTAACCAAGAGAAACTCTAAGGGAATACAGAGGTGGTGTAAGTGAAAAGCCAATCAGAACAAACAGTATTTATTGAATAGATGATAAAGTAACTAAAGCTTTGCTAAACATAATTCTCAGAAAAATCCGATCAAAGTGGACTCCCACATCTTTATGCATTTTTCTTAATGCATTTGCTCTGTTATTTTCTGCACTGCAGAAGTCATTCTGACTGTGTGCTCTGCCAACTTCCGTGATGATTCAGAACTTTACAGATCTATGATGATTTGTTAAAGAGAAGGAAAGATTACATATGTTTGTTTCTCTTCAAGCTTCTAGTCTTGATTTAATGTTGAGATGAAGAAAAGTTGTCTTTACTGGTTTATGCATTGTTCTAGGAAAATACAATCATCAAAGAATCTTCAAATCTCACTGGTTTTTGTTACACTCAAGTCAATTACAAAAATCTGTAATATGAAAGTAAAGGGCAATTGTTTTGTCCTTATGTGAAATTTGTAGTTACAGTTTAACAAGCAAAAACTAATGCTAAAGCCTGACAAACTCTAACATTTAATTATAGATTTGAATTTCAATTCAAAATGGAAGAGTGAAAACCACCAAATCTATGCAGTAGCAGTCTGCTTTACAAACTTTCAAAAAAATTTTTAAAAAAGGAAAAGAAATGCTTATTTTCTCAGTAGTGCAACTGCATCAACACTTAAGTACAATCACTAGCTGGTAACTAGTGAGAAGCAGCATGAAATACAGCAGTCAACATTTCTCCTCACCTGAGGAGAAAACATCCCCAAATTCCTCCCCTAAACACTGCCGCTTTCCAATACTGAAGAAAAGCTCTCCAAGAACATTAATACATAAATATTTAAGATTTAAACACCACTGGGTCAAAGGGTTAGTGTAATACAATATTACTGTTACAGTTTGCATTATTATCGTTATGGCTATGCTTGGTTTGCATTTTTACAGCACATGAAATCAAATTAGCTTGCTCTTCTGCTAAGCGCACAGTTCCTGGTGGCCATTAGTGTGACTTACAGGTCAGGAGGCACACAGAATTTGGCAAACGTGTGTCTTATTTCCAGAGGCTCCTATAACCTAGAAATTTGATTGAAAAGACTGAAAGGAAGAAGAGCTCAACATACTTTAAAATTAAGCTATTGCTATCTGAGAAACTTGGAACTGTAGCATTACTTGGAGCTGTGGGATGAAAAATGAGACAGATTCAAAGCAACAGAACCTTTATAGAACAAGCATCAAGAAATTATCTGGCACATTTCCTGATGAGCTTTCTTTGTGTTATTACATTGTGGACAGAAATGCTGTGGAACTCACTGAACCCTTGCTACAAAAAACATTGGGCAGTTCCTGCCAAACTGTTTGGTAAATAACCACATAAATGCAAAAATCCTAACCAGACCTTGTGAATAAACCATGTAACTACTCCACTCCTGCCTGACCTGCCCAGGATGAGCAGATACAATGGTATGACCTCAAAAGGAGTTTAGTATTCAGGTCACACTGATATTGCTCAACATTATTTTTATATCAGTATCATTCATTTTTAGGTAGATTAATTATAATAAATATGTGCTATATCAACAGACTTTTCATTATGGTCCATTTAACCTCATAAAACATAATTGATTCCTATTTGCTCTATCTGATCGATGCTTAGGGCTCATTGCTGAGCTGTGTTAGTAAAAAAGACTAGGCAGAAAAGGACCATCTCTGTAGGATAAATAGCATGGTTCATATCCCATCTAGCATAAATATATGTCTGTGCACTTAGGGAGAACACGGAAATTAATAGTGATGCTTTATTAACTCAAAAAATCACATCCAAGAAACCTATAATTTAAAAGTCTTCAGTATTTACTAGCTTGCATCTCTCCAAGGCACAAGCACTACAACTGGACTTCCTATGCTGCATAAATAACAGGAATGCTAGTACAATATTCAGCATGAAGAGCTCACATTGGTCTAAAGCAGGTGGAACCTCTCCCTCTTCAGAAAATGTCTTACAGAAATGCAAGAAGGGAATAGTGTGTTCAGTTCTGGTCTCCTCATTTTAAGGAGGAACAGGGAACTGCTGGAGACAGTACAGCATAGAGCAACAAAGATTATAAAGGGTTTGGAGCATCTTCCTTATGAGGAAAGGCTGAGGGAGTGGGTCCCTTTAGCTTGGAGGAGACTAAGGGGTGACCTCATTAATGTTTATAAATATGGAAAGGGTGCATGTCAGGAGGAAGGAGCCAGGCTCTTCTCAATGACATTCAATGGTAGGACAAGGGGCAACAAGTGCAAGCTGTAACACAGGAGGTTCCACATAAATGCAAGAAAAAAATTCTTCATTGTGAGGGTGACAGAACACTGGAACAGAGAGGGTGTGGAGTATCCTTTTCTGGAGACATTCAAAGGCTGCCTGGATATATTCCTGGGAGACCTGGTCTAGGTGTTTCTGCTCTGAAAGTGGGATTGGACTAGATGATCTTTCGTGGTCCCTTCCAATGCCTGATATTCTGTGGTCCTATGAGAGGAAGGTACCCCTTTCACCTTACTGTGCTATGCCCCTTTGCTACAGACTGCTGTGCTCTCAGTAACTGAAAAGCTCTTAATTTATTATTAAAGGAATAGTGACCACAGTCCTACATGGACCTTCACCCTGATCTGCACTGAAAAGTAAAAGGAAGGACCATGGGAGCAAAGGAACTGCAGGATGGGATGGATGCAGACTGTATTACTGAAGTCCTTCCTGCATTTGGGTTTTTTCTGATAGATGCTCAGATTCTGGGAAATCAAATCAGTGTCACAGGATGAGCAATGCAAGGAGCTGGTATATCTGAAAAACTACTGTGATTCAGGCAAGGCTGAAAGACATTATTTGCATTACTGGGATCACAATCTGACTTTGATCTCTCAAGAAAAGACATACAGAAGCATGTATAAAATTTAAGTGCTTTTCCTGAAAGAATACAGCAATGGCACATCCCTTTGATTCCACAATTTCTCAAGATCCTGTATAGAATTCACCACTTTTCAAAATATTACTAAATAAGGTAATTACAGTGTATACTAATGAAATCTGCTGGAAGCAGAACCTTCCAAAAATATTTCGCTACTAAGAAACAAGACATTAACTTCACATCACTGAAGCTAATTGGATATTCAACTCACCTCTTTAAAACAGAAAGCAAGCTTGGGATGAAAACCAATGCTTTTGATAGTGGGTAGATATTTCATAGCCAAGTTCACAGTGTTCATACTTAACTATGAAAAAAGCCTAATCAATATTTTTAGGAAGAAATAATTTGAGGAGCCAACTAATTTACTACTTGTTGCAAAGATTTAGTGTGATGGACAGGAACTAAATGAGCAAACAGATACATAGAAGGAAAATCTGAGAGCTGTATTTCCAACTGGATTTTTCCATGATTTCTTCATTAAGAAAGGAAGATACGTAGGTCTTGTACAGACACTGTGAGAAAAGATTTGCCTACTTACATCATACATGAAATAATTTTTAACTTAAACTTCAACCAAGATGCATTACTAACAAAGACAACAAATCATCCTCCATCAGTTTTACCATGTGAAAAACAGTCTCCAGTACATATAAAATATATTTAATGTTTCTGAGAAACCATTATTTGAAAGCTTACCTGCCCTGCATTTCTCTTAATGGGTTTATCAATTTTTAGAACACCCAGGGTATAGTAATATTTAATACTAGTGCTAAACGTTAACCAACATTTAAAAGCAATAAAAAGATGCCAAGAGACAGTTTCAGATTTCAAGATGCCAACCTTGTCTGGCCAGCTAATCATATCACAGCACAAGATAAACAACTGGAAAACAGCAACAGCATTGGGACTTGGTGATTTATTTAAATCTTCCAGGTAAGCACTTCAGAAGGAAAGTCTAAAGGCACAATTAAGGGATGTTGAAGCAGGATTTCTGGAGAATCCATGCTGTGAGATGATGGTAGACCCACAAGCTTTTACTTTCCTCTCTACTAGTGCAGAAGCAATTTCCTTTGATTAGGGACTCCAACGGCCCCTCAGGTCAAGATGAAAGATCTGTGTTTTTCTGGGTGAATCCAGAATGCCAATCACCCAGCCAGCTTCAATAGAACAGTGTTTGGCAACCGAGGCACAAAGCAGCAGACACAGCTGGGTGGCAACTCTTCAACGGAGGAACCTGGGCGTAGTGACAGTCAGGTCCACTCAAACCATGATGATGCCCCACGCCCCCCAGCAAACCTTCAGGACATTTCACAGGGGCAGGGAATTGGCAACAAATCCCTCTGGTGTGAAAAGCTGGGCATGGTTCACTCCCCTGAACCAGGAAGTGTGTTCTAGCAGGATGTGAAAATCCGAAGTCCCTAGACATCAGAAGGACCACACAGTTTCCCATTTGCTGTCACAGTACACTGGCCCTTCACAAACAACAAAAAGCCCTTTCCAAGCTGTAGCCATAGCTGCTAGAGGGTAAAAAGCTGTAGGGCTGAGAATGCCGTGCTTCAGTTTGGACTCTGAATTAGTCATGCATGCAAGAGGCACAAGTACCCACCTTCACATACTAGACTCAGGCAACAGCATGAACTCTGCAGGAATGTACTACACATCCACATGCACATTTTGCTTTTATCAGCCAGAATGTGGATTTTATTGTTTTGCTTGAAAACCTGCAGTCTGAATAGAGCAGTGTTTTGCCAGCAGAGTGTCTCTGTGGGTTGTCAAGGCCAACCTCAAAGATTAGAAGGGGTCAGAAATTGTAGGTCTTAAGCAAGTTTAAATAAAAATTAGTCTTCTGTCCTCGCATTCATCTGCTCTTGTCCTTCACGAAAAGTATTTCCTGTCAGCTTCTCAAATCACACCCACAGATAATTCATAGAATCATAGAATGGTTTGGGTTGGAAGGGACACCTTCCATGGAGTCCCCTCCCATGGGACACCTTCCACTAGACCAGGTTGCTTAATGCCACATCCAGCCTGGCCTTAAACACCTCCAAGGAGGACACATCCAAAACCTCTGTGGGCAACCTGTTCCAGCGTCTCACCCCCTTCACTGTAAAAAATCTCTTTTTTTTCTTGTTTTCTAAATCCACCCTCTTCCAATTTGCATCCATTCCTCCTAGTCTGCCACCCTGTACCCTATTCAGAAGTCCTACCTCAGCCTTTCTGTAGGTACCCCCTTCAGGTATTGCTGAGCAACTATGAGGTTCCCCCTGAGCCTTCTCATCTCCAGGCTTAACAAAGCTGAATCAGAAGGTCTTCTGAGCTTTTCTCTCTCTCCCACATTTGCTAATGTAATAACATGTGAACACACACTGCAGCCTTCCCTTCTCTTGAGGCATTTTTATGATAATTCCCTCTTGTTGCAAGAAGGGGCAAATGGACACTTGTAGGAGCTTTGGCATCTTTAAGACTTTACTCCTTGGTTATACAGCCAGGGGAGTCAACCCACAGATTCAGAAGAAAGTTGGGAGGAAAAGGGAACAGAGATGCTGATCATAGGAGCCTTGTTTCCCCTGGAAACCATCCCAACAAAACAGAAGCAAACTTAAAATGATGTTATGACTGAGATTTCCCCCCCACTTTGATTTCTTAGATCACGTAAAGCTTCCCATTGTCTATCAGCAGAAGTTAAAGTTTGATAGTTTGGGTAATTCCCTCTCTCATCACTGTAGGTAGAGCTAGTTATCCTTCACTACTTATCCCAACAAAGCCACCCAGCTAAAGAACTTGCACCAACCACATAAAAGCATTCCCACCCTCTGAGACCAGTGCTGTTCAGGATTGTCCCTGTCTGAGAAAGTAACTTTGCAGCCAGTGACAAACAGGAGACCAGGGATAAGAGTGGGGCTCATGGCATCTCACAGACCCACGCCTGTCCCTGAGCAGAGGCTTTTCACAAAGTTCCCACATCCCATATCCAGTGGGTGTGGGAACTAGCACCAGAGCAGCAGAACTCATCTTCCGGCATCATTTTCCATCTGCGTGAGGTCAGAAAGTTGTGTATCAGTGAACAGGGTCATAAAACCGGATTTTATCTGAATCTGCAGGGACTCGCATCTCCATCCACACCATCTGTTTTCCCTAATTGTTGCTTTGACTCCGAGATATTCTAACATTTGTCAGTTAAAACAAAACTTTTAACATCGTTTGAATGTATCTAAATGCATTCAGGAATGTAATGAAGTCCCGCTTCCCCCAAAAGTCTCTGTCTATTGCTCCTAAATAGTTCAGTTGAGGATTTATTTGAATTTATAGGCAGCAACCAAGTCACATATTGCTTTCTTAAATGCCTGATACAAGCAAAACCACATAACTGAGACATGAGGAGCTTGACATAATAGCAAACCAATGCTTCATAAAAACTGTAATTTTATAAAGCGCCTTCTTAAAAAACAGCTTTCCAAACAAACAGACTCCTTTTTTTCCCCCCCTCAATAACTAAAGATTATCAAAACCAACCTAATGAACTCCCCAAGCTACAGTTCTCCTCACAAAGCACTGCTCAACTTCTCATCCACTTTGCTGTTCATATCCAAGCCCTTTACAGACCTGACATTAGAATGAACCAGAAGTGCTGTGGAGTCCAGAATCTAAGTAGTAACAAATCTCTGTGTGTGATTTCCTCACAAAAAGGCAACACATCGATGCTTTACCAAGGTCAAGTCAAGTCTTGAAATATGTTCTAGACTTAGGACTTTTATTGAGCAAATGCAGGGTCATGCACTGCGGTTCACTTCACCAAATTAGCTACTGATCAGTATTTATTTGCACCATATCAGAGAAAACACATGATGACTCGCCCCTGTGCCTCTGAAGATAAGAGAAAGCCAAAGAAAACATATAAAATTTAATGTCTACAAAAAAGGAACAGAATAAACTCTTGATTATTTTCCAAGTTCATGATAACTTGCAAACATAAAAGACTTGGAGATGATGTGGGAAGTGAAATGGGACATTTAATTTTACCAAACTTGTCAAGATCAGCTGATTCTATGTAACATTTTCCAGTGCTGCATGCAAATGAATTCATATGCTTTTTCTAGAGGGAAGAAAAAAAAAAAAAGAAGATAATAGAGGAAAAAAAAGGTTCTAATAACTCAGACAACAGCTTTGAAACTTTAAACACACACAGATGCAACTGTGTTCCAATGATGGCTTCGTCACCTCTACAACATCACATCCCTAGGGTATTAAATGCTCTTAATCAACAGTTGTTGATAATGATGTGTCACCAATCAAGATAAAAGTCTGAATGCAAAAACATCTGTTACATCCCTTTGTTAGGAAACTGTTAACATAGTTTTGGAACACAAAGTTTGACTTTTAATTACCCTCATACTCCTTCTGTTCAGTTATTAATGAGCATTAACCCATAAGGACATTTAACATGAAGAGCTATAAAACTTACTCCTATAACATTTCCACATGAACATGGACATTTGAATATAAAATTGATATTATCTGTTTTATAGTTTTGAATCAAGTTATTACTTCTATGTTGGACAAAAGCCAATTGTGCTAACATTGAAAAAACAGTTTGCAACAGCTGGACAGAAATGCTAAATTTTAATTAAAGTAGTTTGAGTAGCAGCACATCCCACTAACTTAAAAAACATAGGTTAGTTTCTCATAGTTGCATTGCTCCTGCCTTGTTCCACAGGTAGGCTACTTACAAGCACACTGGACTCCAATTTTTAAAACTTACTTCATGTACCTAATCTCCTAGTGATTTCATGAGATAAAAACAGCTACATTCCACTATTAACATATGCCAGTTGGGAAATGCACAAAAGAACCACCTTCTGCAAAGGCTGCTGAAAGTTTTGCTATACTGGAAAGAACAGAACCCACAACCACCCAAAGCATCCGCTATGAGCTGTGCAGATAGAAAAGCCATAGTGTTACAAGTATGAAACATCTTGAATACACACATATTGGCTATTGCTGGTGACACAAAAAGATGAAAGGCGTTTTTGTCAGCTTTCACTAAGTTTTCCAAAAGCTCTCAACAGCAGAAATTTGTTTTTAAATGTTGGAGCATCACTGTTAAGTTTCCACTGATGCCTAATGTCTAATGCCTGTAGAACTAAATAGACTTTTCACCAAAGCTAAAATAAGAAGGAATATTACTGTGAGATTATCAAAGGAACTAACTGAAGTTCATGGCTGTTGTATTTCCAAGTGGAAAGCCAGGAAACTACTTTTCTATTTAAAATTAAAGTTAACATGCCTGCACAGTCACCTGACATGGAGAAGTTAGAGGTCATAAAAAACAAGGCTCAAAATCTTCATATAAGTGAACTACTTCTAGTGAAAGATATGAACATGTTCATCCATTAATCTAGACAGGGGCAAAAAGGGGTCATTTACTGTACTTCCAGATACAGAAAAAATAAATAAATGTGTTTTCTGTGAGAAACTGGGGAAAAACCTGTCACAGCACAGAAAGTTAAAGGAATCTGTAAATTTTTTTTTCCATTTTAATACCACTTGGAATAATCAGTAAAAAGATAAAAAGGCTTTGTATTTAATGCCATGTTGCTTTTTACAGGATGCATCTATATCCAAGCACTTTTTGGCTGCCTTCCATGATTCACTAAGTACTACAACCTTAAGAATTTACAAACTCATTGGTGGAAAAATGATTAAGAAGTGTCAGAGAAGAGCAAGAAAGAGGTCTCCAGTTTCTGCTGTTCCTTCTCCGTCAACCTCTCTACAGATTCCAATTCCTGTATAAATCTCAACGCTACACAATCCCTTTTGGAGCTCAGTGGCTTGTGGCCAGCACAGCCCACATTACCCAGCAAACACGACAACAGAGAGATTCTTCACCCTCACAATACACTTGAACTTGGGCTTCCAGTAATTTGGCCAAAGGAAGGCTTGCATTCATTCAACTTCCCAAGCAACTCCTTGTCATTTTGGCACAAGGACTTTATAACTCAATTTACAAGAAAAGTAGCATTTTAGTTCCAGCTGCAAAGCTCCAAGAGTAATATTAGGGAAATAGGAACCATTTGTCACCTTTTATTGGCAGGATAGGCATAGCACTTCATTAGTTTACTTAGCACCCAGGAACTGTGTGCATGTATCAACTGGCATTTTGATCGAGCTTTTGCTTCTCTAAAAGAGACCAGATCCTCCATAGATCAATTTTCTAGCACAGACCTAAAGCAGGTATATAAATAACAAAAAACCTCAGAAAATTCAAAAACCCCTCAAAATAAGCAATCACTTTTTAAAACTTAATTAGGCATAAAATATATCCCCTCCTCCTTTGGGTAGGATACAGATAAAATATGAATGGAAATAAAAGAGTGGCTGAGTAATCACTGCAGTTCAAACAATATTTCACTGGCAAAACAAGTGTGATAAGATTCAGTAGCCTGTGGCAGATGTTTCTTTGAGTGAACAACAAGATTGTATTTTCATACTTCTGGCCATCTCTGTAGTCTCAGGCAAACTGCCAGTCCCTGCTCTCTACTGTCAACCCCCAGACCTAATGGAGATGAAAGGCAAAATATAGCTCTGCTCCAGCTGCATTATTGATTCCAGCAGGGCCAGATTCGGGCTGACAGGGCCGAGGTCATAATTTAGCCATTAGCACTAGGAACGGCAGGATTCGTCTACCCAGAACGGCAGGACCATGGGCCACGCTCTCTCTTTTATGTCTAATCAATATTATATTTTCAAGTTGTCTCACTGGGCTAATGGAAGAACAGCCACAGCACAGGTTTGAAGTACAGCGCTGGCAAAAGGCAAAGACAAGATTTCTCCTGAAGACCATCAGCAGTCACAAACCTTATCATGCTTCTGTTTCTCTGCTACAGTCCCTCAGACAGATTAAATTCTGTCTTCTCTCCACAAAAATCCAAAAAGACCACACAATACATTTAAAAAAAAAAAAAAGTAAGCTAAGAAGTAAAAAAAAAAAAACCCAGCTAAGAACTGTTGTGCTACACCTCAGGGTCTCCATACCTCTGCAACGCCGCAGGCAGCTTCTCGTACTCAAACATGAAAAACCTCAAACATAAAATACTATAACCCTAAATAAGTACTATTGCAATATAATATAATGGCATTTGTGGCACAAGTACAATTTATGCTATGATCCTGCAATTTTTTTACTTGCCTGCGGGCAGCCAGACCTACATGTTCCCCGGAAGGAGCTGTTTCCATAGCCATTCCCACGTTTGATGTGGAGCAAAAGGCCACTTGCAAACCCACCTTCACTGATTTCCTCCTGGAACTATATTTACCCTTTCATCTCTTCCAACAACTTTCAGCTGAACACTAAAATTATGTCTAAATGCAAGGTACTACAAATATATTTCCTTCCCATATTAAATGAGCCTTCCTTGCCAGGATGTCCACTGAAGGCAGGAAGCCCCACAGGGCTATCACATCTTGTGCTCACATGCTCTTTGCCACTCAGCCTTGGACATGACTTCTTAAAAGAACTATTAAGTGGAGTACATGTACTGAACAGGACCAAACTAAGGCAACTCAGTCTTACACTTCTACAAATGGCAAGATGACTTTAAAGTTGGCTGCTGTAGTTCACTGCTCTTAATTATTTGATGGAGAGAGATCTCTCAATGACAGCTTCTGAGGCCCTTAAAAAATAATATATGGTAGGATTTTATTAAATGTTGAAATATTTAGCTGAATTCTGTGACTCAGACAAATTTAGAGAATATAAATTCAGAGCAGCAGCTTTATATATTAAACAGCTGCCTTAAGGCCTCATTTATTTAAAAATAAATTGTATTGATTTTTCCTTTTTTTTTTCCCCGCACATTTTGGAATTAAATGTTACTGTCAGCTCCACATACGCTCATCTCCGTAAAGGCATCTCACATTATCAACTGAAATTAACTTCTAATCCACTCACATTCAACTGGTACAAATCCTGATAAGGAAAGTATGAGGGTGAATGAACTTAAACATGTTCCCACTTAACTTAATTTGTAACAATACAACCTACTTTTATCCAAAATAAGCAAATCCCAGGGGAGGCAGCACTTAATGTAGGAAAATAAACACATATTCACATGGTGTGCTAAATGGATGCAGCCCTGTTTAAAAATAAGAAACAAACTGTGATAATAAATGGACAGGTTTTTCCACGGAAATTGACCCCAAAGGGATTCTCACTCAAGACAGATGCTGAAATCTTTATTTAACTGGGACAAGTAGCTTACAAGTTATCTGTGGATAAATTCAAAAATTAACAAGTCTGGTGGTGTTCACAGATCTTGCCACCTGCCTTGCACCAAAAATGACTGCAAAAAGTTGTACGAGGATCTCACATCACTGAGCAATAAATAGCAGATGAAATTCAATGACAATCAGTGCAGAATCAACCCTAATTATATATACAATGATGGACTTAAAATTAGCTCTTAATATTCAGGGAAGAATTCAGAGTAATCACTTAGGCCGGCACCTCTCTATGTGTCACCTCCACACTCCACAACTGTCTGAAGGCAAACTTAATCCATAGAATTACTACAGAGGAATTACAGAAAAGTGAAATACCATCCTAACTCTCTTACAAAGTCACATCCCAAAAAGTGGGAGCAGTTCTCACTCCTCTCAAAACAGATGCAAGAGAGGTATCAGGAAAGGCATGAAGGAGGAGCAAAGGGGTGCAACAGTTTCTACCCCAGAAAGGGGAAAAAAAAAACCAGCCTGGGCTTAAAAAAGGGATCATTCAGAGTGCATAGGGAGAAATACATTAGCAGTCACTTTAAATTCAGGAATTGTGTGGAGAAGATGAACATGGAGCTACTGTTCGTGCTTTGTGCCAACAGAACAGTTCCAGAGCATCAGGTGGAACTATGAAGCCAAAGGTTTACAACAAATATGCTTCTATCCTTTGCTTAAAATATGCAATGCCACAGGACATTGCAAAGGCCAAAACCATCAAAATGGTGCAAAAAGTCAATTAGACAAATGCTTAGGAGAAAAATCCAATCAAGGGCTATTAGAAACAATTACACAGATACAAGCTCTGGCTGAGGATGCCCCTCAACCACAGAACATCATTGTCGGGCAGGGCAAGCTACAGACTCTTCCCTTGCTCTCCCCTAATCAGTAGCCCACCTAATCGAGTTAACAAAAGATACAAAATAGTTAGAAAAACAGACCTCTATTTTGACCTTTAAGTCCATTTTAGTATTTTATTACAGATGAAGATGAGACATATTAAAATTGGTGCAACGGGATCCCATTAGTGACCTCTACCACTCCACCACCTGCACTGGAATAAGCAGAAAACATGAAGAATCACTTCAAGGCAATGCATAACTCATGCAAATTTTGCAATACAACCTCTTTAGTATTTTCTTAAATGAACTAATAACTCAAACTCCACATTGTTCTGCAGTCTGAATTGTACTAACTATGCTGATATCTGTGTAGAAGTTACTCAGCTGAGCCCAGAGACCACCATGTCCTGCCTCACCTCCCAGATACAGCAAGTAATACTAAAAAATATAGCAGAAAGAGATGAGGCTGCTCCTCCTTCTCCAAAACAGAAACAAACATCAGGTTTGTTTTCACTGATGGGCTGGACCTGCATCAGCCTCAAAGGTCTGGGGCAGGATCCAAAGGGAATCTGGTTCTTCCTGATCAAATTTACTGTCAGAGTGGTGAGAAACTGGAATGGGTTTCCCAGAGAGGCTGTGGATGCCCCCTCCCTGGAAGTGTTTAAGGCCAGGCTGGATGAGGCATCGAGCAATCTGGTCTAGTGTGAGGGGTCCTTGCCTATGGCAAGGGGAGTTGGAACTACATGACCTTTAAGGTCTCTTCCAAACTATTCTATGATTCACTTGATGCCTGTACACCTCTTGCAGACTCAAAAGAGACAGAATCGGATTTTTCCACCCAGGCGTGGAGAAGTCTTTGAGAATCTCATCTAAAGAATCTCATCTAAAGAAATGTGCCCCACAGAAACATTTTCATTTCTTTCACATATGCATAAACCATCATGGACCCCAACAGTAACCTTCCTGTACGTTTCAGAGAATTTAAATGAAAACCATATCCATTAGTCTTGGGCCAGTGCTATGAAATCTCTAGAGATAGAAAACACAAGTCAGGAGGAAGAAGTACAAGATGTCTATGTAAAGACATCTGGTACAGCTTTCTCAAATTTCAGACTTCAGCACTGTCAGCAATGAACACAGCAAGTTTCTTTTCTTGAGGGATCTGATTCTTCAGTGTTTTTTCTTTATCATATAATTTCTATTGCCCTGAGAGCATCCCAAAGCACATGATAAAGGAGCAGACACCGCCTGCTCCATAAATCAAAAAAAGATCAGGCTTCAGAAAGGAACAAAATATCCAAAACTCTTAGAAAAGTAATAGGATCTGTGGACATGTGAGTTGTTTTTTGAGGGGCTTTTTTCTTCTCACATCAATTTCTATATACATAACTACCTTACACACCTTAAGCAATGGGCAACATGGAGAAGATCCCAATGGTGTGAAAAAACATCTGATTCTGCATAGAATCAGCTTCCAACTCTGCAGACAAGCTGGTTAGCTTTTGATATTTTTCAAACATTTTTGGCATAGCCTTTGACATCTAGTTTCAAACAGTCTAGAAATGACATGAAGCAGCACCGCCAGTGCTGCAGTCTGAAAAACAAAAATATGAGATCCTTTGAGATGATGCAGTCTAGCCCTGCTTTAATTTAGGTGACAATACAAATGAGTCACAGGTAATTGCCAGGTACCATGAGGAACACAATTGCCTTCAGTCAGAACTCTAGTCCCGCTGCCAGATAAGTGCATCAAAAATAGTTTTCCACAATGGGAAAGCAGAAGAAGAACTGAGATAATCAGAGTCACAAATTCATATTAAACTGAATGCTTAATATGAGAGAAAATATTAGATGAAAGCATTTCATTATTACAAATAAATCACTGTAGGTATTCATTGTAAGGTTCCTATTCTCCAAATTATGAAGAGTAATTATTTTGCAATTATTAACAGCAAAAACCAGACACATACCCCTTCTCAGAAAAGGATTCTATTTCACTGCTCAAGGCAGTACAAATTGCACTCTGGTTTCATTCCAGTTTGCTCTGAAAGATCTGCTAGATGGCAGACACATCTGTGAGCAAGGTGTGAAGTCCAATGTCTAGCATCTGGTAGAAAGATGCATCAGTATCTCTTTAAATATTTTGTTTCATGCCAAAAATTAATATTGGAATGTCAAAGACAGTCCAGTGACACCTCCTGTGAAAATTCTCCTGTAAGACTCCCAATTTTAACAACAGAGATCGCGGGAGCTACTTCTCTAACTTAATGAGCCTTGGCAGCCATTCAAATTAAACACTCTATTGTGCAAGGAGCTAATTATGCTGAGATTAAACCCAGAGAATGATAGGGACATTTACTGTACTTCTGGCAATTATAAGAGCTCTCAGCATTGGAGAATACAGCTTGTATTTCATAATTTTGAAAGATGTCCCTGCTAATCCAATAAAAAAATTGCCTGCGCATGCACACATATACAAGATTAATTAAATTTTTAGAACATTTTTCAACTATTTCTGACACAAACACATGCACAAATTATTGTTATTAATATTATTTGTTTTGCCCTATTTCTCCTGTATCTGGATGTTCATCCTGTATCCCATACATTCATTTGTCATAATCCTCCACCATTCCTCTGAAAGGCAATTAATGTTAAGTTATCTCTTTTCCTAGGAAAGCTTAAGTAATGACAGTAAAATATTTGCTCATTTAGTATTCTAATTAACTTTTCCAGTATCTTCCCCTTTCTTTCCCAGAAAACCAAGTGGTCAGTTATCTTTTTCATTGCTACCAAAAGACAAAGCATGCAAATATATGGAGCTTTCCTCTCTTGGCACACACATGCAGAAGCACTTTTGAAATTTCACGACTAGAACCTGTCACAGGATGATTTCCCATGTCCTCTTCACTAATGCCTACTCAGAAGAGGTTCGATTTTACAACATAAAGCCCTTTAAATCCCCAGAAGAGCCAGGAGAGGCTGAAGGCGAGAGAACAGCAATGATCAGATTTCACTTTAGCTAAAGGTGTTCAGCATCTCCTAGGAACAACAGCCCCTCGCACACATAATGGGAAGCCGAGTAGCAGAACTAAAGGAACTTGGATTTGGAATAGATTTTGTGTCTTGTGCTTAGCTTCAAGAGGGTCTAATAGTGTGTGTAATCTGATTTAAGGTTCCCCCATCCCATAGTTAAGGCAATCCCAACAGCTGACTCCCCAGGGTAATCCCTGATGTCTAATGAAAGCAGTCTCTGCAGCACCATACCTTTACAGATGGGCATTAACAGAACTCCTTTTCTTTACTCTGGCCTCCATTTTCACAGAGCCTGTCAATCTGCAACATATTTAACATTCCAAATCCCACTTTTCCTACCCCATCGTATTTATAAACCTTTCCAGCAGATTCAAGGATTTTTGGGAGACAGACAGGTGCACAGAAGCATCAGCACTAGAAACTAAACCACTTGATGCACACTTCAGGTTGTTATGTTGGTCAAAAGCATTTTTTCAAGTTTTCAGCAAAAACTGATCAGCTGGCAGAGGGAAAGAAGTGCTCATTAAAATCTGAGCCAGTGGGGACCACATGAAGAAACCACTCCAGGAGTTGTGAAGCAAACCCCTTGTTCTAGTGAGCAGCACTCATACACAGATCCTGTCTATTTATTTTTCTTATTCTGTTCTCTGTCAATAGATTAAAGAAGATGAAAAACACAAATGTGAAAGGCCCGACCTCACTGGGGCTGAATGGGTGTGAATCAGGGCACAAATAAGCAGCATCTGCAAGTAATTATTACTTAAGCAGGTCTCTAGAGGGCTGGTGGCAAAGCTAGGTTGCTATTATTAAATGAAGCTTACTGTAAAACAAGATAAATCAGAAAGAGTTACAGGTAATTATCAGTATGTTGTCATTGGTCAATCAATGAATGGCATCTAAGAAATTGTGATAAAGTGATTTCATAATTAACTGCTCATCACCAACACTTTTAGGGAGAATACTTGGGGGTGAGCTAATAGTTTTAGTAAAAACAGAAGTAAATTACAGGTGTCAAGAAATAGATGGTACAGCAACAAATGGAATTAATGCATTTTCTAAGTTTGCACCGTGCTCTGACCTGTCTGTGGTTTTGTTTATATCACAAAGCAGGGACATGTAATGTGCTCACTAAATCTCATTCCACTTATGAGAAATACTCACACTCAGAAGCATTCAGGAAGCATTTTCCCTACGGTAGCATTTTAATCCAAAGAACATTTCAAATTTAGTTCTGCTTTCCCTCACATCACCTCTCTCTACCTCCCCCCCGGTTCCCGTATTTCCAGTGACACAAGGTGCTGGGAACAGGGCAGGGAACAACAGAACCCCGGCAGCATGACCCCGAGTGTGATACCATTTCCCCTCCTTGGCTAGGGCTCCATTATAAGGGAATTATTAATTACAGAAGCAGCATTAGATTTACTACACTGTGGAAGAACCTCCTATTCTAAATTACCTTTTAAATTACCTTCTAAATTCTGGAAAAGCTGTGTCCAAGTGGGTACAGAGCCACTGTCAATGCTGCTGCTTTGCCAACAGCTCTCACAGAAGACACCTCTCAGACCCTTTGGCTGCTGTTATAATCATGATCTTATTAACTCCAGCAGGAAAACTCTGGCCACAAATTTATCTCAGCTGAACATACAAGTCTTGCAAGTTTCTTCCCTCCCAGGTTTTAAATGATTGCTTTTAAAATAAAGATAAATGAAAAGAGCATAACTTGAAAACAAATATCTTAACAGGTTAGTTTCATCAAATCACAGAATCATAGAATGGTTTGGGATGCAAGGGTCCTCAAAGATGATCTAGTTCCAATCCCCCCTGCCATGGGCAGGGGACATCTCCCACTAGATCTTCTTTGTTGTATTTTAAAAAGGTAAAGACTGTAGAACACTATGACTTTGGAAAACTTTCCTCTCAATTATGTACTCAAAAGATTTCAAAAAAGGAATGAATTTGCCTAATTAAAAATTTATAGACCCCTTACATGTCACTATTCCCAACAGCTGCTTCTCCAGCCAGGATGCAATATCTGTGTTTGAAAACCTTTACATAACTCAAAACTTTTCCATCTAGCTCCAGAGAGCTAATAAAATCTAACTACATGGTCTCCTATGTCCCTGTGCACATACTTGCAGTCAAATGTGAATGCTGCATGGGAATAGCTTAAAAATATTTCTTCAATATTTTATCATAACTTCGGTTATGTTCACTTGTGCCCCCTCCACTCCCAGGTGTTGGCAGATGGAGTTTTTTCCCTTTTTAACTACCAGGACGTGAAATTTTATGGTTTGTGTTCCTCTACAGTAGATGTATTCTTACCTAACAATTTTCCAATAGTTTTTCTATTCTTCCTCCTCCCACTTTTGGAAACTGACTGTAGTTTTAAAATAATATCTATTTTTTTCTCCTTGGATAGACAGGTTTTCACATTCCTTTCTTTGATAATTACCAAGATATGTAATTATCCTATATCAGTATGTGTTGTTTTCAATTAATTTTACTTTTTTAAAAACTCAAATGCATTAGAAAAAAATACTAAATTAAGAAAAACACAAATATTCTAAGCCACACACCAGTAAAGTGCCTCTCTTCATCCATTCACCAGCCTGCTGTAATTGAAGCACAGTTTCCCAGATTAATAGATACAATATCACCATTTAATCCTCTCCTCAGTGACAGGACATAATGATCTGATGAACATGCTACTTAATGGACTACCTGAAAGCTTTCAAATAGCACAGTGAGGAATACTGACCAGAAAACTATGGAAAATATACTAGCACAGAATGAGAATTAATAAATAAATCAGCATGTAAGGAGCAAGATTTATTGAGGGATATATGGGGCTTTTCATATCCCTTAAGTATTCCCATTTCTAAGGCCCCACAGCTTCATGGGAATGCATTGGAATTGTACAAAGAATATTCTAAATTATCTTGCAGAGCAGGGTTGATGTCTCCCACAAATTAATATTAGCTCAGTAACTTGGCAAATTGTGTGCATAAATCACCAAAGATACCTGATGCCTCCCTGTTTCAGTCTAAGTATAATTTACCATGAATTTATTACTAATATTACGATGTACCCCCAGCCTGTAGCAATTATTTATTTGTTTTTAATTTCAATAGGGCAGAAATTAATTTGTCAGCCATACAAGCTCCTTCAGCAAGAGCCGACCAGTGGGATCTAAGAGCTTCTGGAAGACATCCAGTTTTAACCTACTCCAGAGAGGCTGGGGCAGAAATCAGCTTAACCTAGCAGCAAGGGGAATTAACCAAGCTATTGTGGAGTCAATCTGTAGATAAAAACTCTGTTTATGCAGAGGACAAACATTAGCAAGGACTACTTGGCTTTGAAAGTACTGGATACTCTTTCATGTTTGCCCTGCACTGGGACTCAGACTACACAGTAATTCATGCATCCTTAGAATTTCTATCAATGGGATGATACTGGCATCCAATCTCTTCTGCAACAACTCAGGGCTCCCTATGCAACTGCTCACAATAAATAAAGCCTCCTCAAATAAAGCTTAAAAAAGCCCCAGTTACACTGCATAGAATGCAGTCAGACCAATATGCATTTTACCACCTGTATGCTCAAGTCAAAATCATTTTATCCAAAGAAAGAAAAACTTGAAGAAAACCCCATGGATTTAAGATTCAACTTTTTCAAATGACTGTGAAATGCTGACATAAATCAAATCTCCAAAACATTACTGTTCTAGAGGGAAAAACATTGAATTATCGGCATCCTTACATCTCAATCAAGTACCAAGTTAACTTTGTTTTTAATTACTGATGAGATTACGACCATCAGGACTGATTTAATATACGAACATTGCAGAATCCCTTCAGGTTTGATAGTTTCTATATAGAATTATAAAAGGACACATAAAATAAAGCCTTTACATGGAGACACTAATCAAAAGCAGAAGAGAGTTTATGTAATAAAAATCCAATCATTAGAAACATTTTGTAAACTACTGCTCATATAAAACCACAAATTTTAAACACATTCACAGTGAGATTGTCAGTTTAGATGCACACACACACACTGTTCTGTGCAAAAATCCTACCCAAGGACTGTCATGTGTCTTAGTTTCCAATTCTACCTCTGTGTAAGAGGAAAGACATCCATCATTTTCAGTGGATGCTGTGCCACTTCCCATGTGTCTTATCCTTATATACTTCACTCATAAAACATCCACAACTTTCTCCCTGACAAGCTCAGAGGACTTCATAGAGATAAGTGAGAATCCATTTTACCAATATGAGCACAGGGAGCAGAGAAGACACTGAAGGTCAAGGTCCCAGCACAGGAAAGGACCTAACTGCTACAAGCAAATCTGCCCCCCACTGAAACACACCTTTTTGTAGGTCACTAAAACATTGCTCTTAGCCCACATGAAACACCTCCCTCTGGCATTCTTTTCCAATTTAAAAAGGTTGAGTAAAAATACTCATGCAAAATGAGGGACGAAATATTTTCAAATCACAGCTCCTCAAATTGAAAGTTTAAAATGCTATAAAGGGAATTGGTATTTTGTATTGAAGGAGATGAAGAAGAATAACCTATAACTTAAAGTATTCAACTTAAAAACATTTACTCAGTTCAAAATCGTACTATGCTTGCATGGTTTTCCATGCTGCTTTCTCAACATAACCTTCATTTCCCTACTCCAAAAAATGTAAATAGAAAACTTAAAAAACCTAACAAAACAAAATAAGGAAATCCATCAAAAGTTAAAACCAAAAAGCTTTCAAAATACAGACATGATGAAAGATCATCCTTCCCTACCTAGTAAAATGCATTTGAAGAATCAGCATTTTAGTTAAGTTTATTAATAGAATAAAAACATGCTTTGCAATTTGTTTTTTATTTTAGTCACTAAAACACATAATTATACTAATTCACTTGCAAAAATGGAAACCATAGTGGTTTCCAAATCCTTTGCTTATTAAAAATATCATAATCACTTCACAGTTTTACTTAGATTCATGTTGTTATAAATAACTGTGTTTAATCCATTTCATAGATATATAGCAAATGATAAACCACTTTTACATAGCCATGGGTATAAGGTTATAAAAAGTTACTGTCAATAAAGAATCTGGAATATGATTCAATTTGCATAGTCATGGTATTTGCAAACAGACAGAGGGCAAAAATTAAACTGTACAGCTGGCCTGGCATGCAATTTATCAATGATTAACAGCTAATGCATAGTGTTGAATATGGGTGTGAATGCATGGAATTCCTTCATGCCTGCAGCACCTGCATTACAAGGTGAAATTGCATCAAGAGTTGTGCCCTTATGCAGAAACCTAAGATCTATTACTATGAAAACACTTAAAGATACAATTACTACTTTTTGTCAGCTCATATATATTTGCTAAGTTAAAATAATGACAACCACAAGTTTTATTTCCAGTAACAGATGCAGCTTGAGGGCAACAGTACAAGTTGGGTCTTATGTCTTACTATCCTGTTTACCAGTCTCCTCGCTGATCTCCATCTGCTTGGCCCTTCCACTAAGGCTCTCTTTGGATTTTAATATGTGCTTTTCAGCCAAGCTTCTGACCAGCTGGCAAAGAATCTGAAGACAATCCCACACTCTACCGCCGGTTCAGAACCTAAGCAGCTCCACCAGGCAGCCAGCTCACATGTCTAGCTAGATAACCCAGAGCTACTGGTTAATAAAGAGGCTTAATAGCTCAAGGGCATCACAAACAAACTGTCCTACACAGAAACTCATTCCCTAAGACCAAAAACAGTTGGGAATGCTCTCTTCTGCATTTAATTAGGGGAGGTAATTTTGAGAAGTGTTCCCCAGTTTTTCCTGTGCCATTTACCCACAGCTGTCCTGCAGTACATCCATCAGCAAATACCACATCTAGGAAAATAAAAGCTTTCCTCCTGGAGAGATGGCCCAAGAAGTCAGGAATATGAGTAACATCCCACTGGCTCAGATCAATGGTCTTCAGCCAAGGATCTTTTTTATTTGTGGGATTTCAGCTTCTGAGAGGGACTTTCACTCCCTCTCTCACAGCTTCAATGGCCCACAGCCGTTCTGCCCTGAAGGGACGCATTCACGGAAAGTTACTCTACAGTCTTTTTTGAAAGGGAGTAAACCATCACCCATTTCACACAAGTCACTGAAAAAAGAGCATTCATCAGAACAGCACAGCTGACATCATGGCCAAAATTAAACCAGTGACAAAAGGACAAGAAAGATGTGATTACCATACAAAGCAAAAATAATACTAACACCATAGTCTCCCACAAGATTGCATTTCATTCCGAGAAGCTTGGAAACATCAATATGTAGCAGATGACTTTAAGGTAGCACATATCCTATTTCCCATCTAATAAAACAAGACGACTATCACAAACCCCTTTTGATCAGAGAACAATGACCTGAACAGAAACAGCTTCCAGGGCTGTTTGTCCATATAATTACAAGACTTAACTCAATTTTCAGTCAGCTGCATTTAATGACAAAACTTGTGTCCCTGCTCTGCTAGCTAATAGCTCAGATTATCTTTGAAAAAAATATTCTGAACAAAGGTTGCTAATACGTTAACCCACTATGCAATATTTTACTTAATTGGTAACCCTGATAGTTTTGGCTATGTCATGGTACCATCCTTTCAAATCAAATGTGGAGTCATAGAGATAATTAGGATTGATTATTGCACTCAACAAAGTAGGAACAAAGACGGACAAATTATGGTCTAAGAGAAAAAATGGGAGCTTTTTCTAACTAGACCATGAGGTCACACAGAAAAGAGAAAAATATGTACTGGATTATGAAGGATCACATTTTTGTCTAAGAAGCATTTTCTGCTGTGCAACTGCAGGACTGAGGTACAGCAGTTACATTTTGTACCTGTAGCAGGGATGCTATTTATTACATTTTATTGACTTGAATTTTATTTACTTTCACTCACACAGACTCTAAGCACAGCCAAGTCATTGCAGTGGAAAAAAACCCATAATATATGCCACTCCAGGTGATTCTGCAGGGTGTACAGCACAAAACTCTTAGGCAGATCAGCCATGCTGAGTGGCCAAAGAAGGGGATAATATTCTGAACAATGCAAGAATGAGTGGGCCAGGATAAATAACTGTGTGTGTTTTACAATATCAGTAGCATTTTTATAATAACAATCTGCCCTAAGAAATTAACCAGAGGATTTGTTCCACTGCATAGAACTAAAGAGCAAGCTAAGCTGAGTTTGAACTATGTTTAGTTTGGTGAAAAGCATACCTTGAATGTCTTGAGCATGAGGAGTAATAATTTCTTGCAAACACTGTAACATCCAGATTGCCAAGCACCTGCACTTTCCTGATTCTGTCTCAACTTCTTACTGGAGTAATTTCAATTGTAAGGCAAGCAGACACCACAAATAAGCAGAACAAAGAATAAATCCATCTCCAGCCAGCTTTACCACTCATGCTTCAAGCAAACAGTTTCAGAGCAACTCAGCAAGAGTGTGTCTTGTCAGTGGGAGTCCACCACCTCTTCCATACAGGTGCAATCTTCCTTCTGCCAAATTCAATTCTCAAGTAGTAACACTTCAGCTACACTACAAAAACAAGGATGTTCTGAATTATAAAAGATCTGCAGCTTTTTTACTACAGCAGTGTGATTAAGACAAGCAAACCTGCTGGAGGTTTCTTAGATTTGCCTGGCAACTCCCGTTGTATTAGCCATGTACAGGAGTAGCACACACTCAAAGGAAGAGGACAACAACCAGAAACTAATAAAGCAACTTCTTTCCATGTTCCTCTAGAAAACCAAGGAGCATCAGAACTTTGAGTTCTCAAGAACTGTTTCAGCAGAATCCTGAATAAGGCACATAATCGGCTTTAGGATTTTTTAAGATGAGTAAGTCTATCAGAAGCTATCATCCCCCCCTCTTCCCTTGTCTGGCTGCTGAACTGAGTATTTTTTTCCTTGGAGAATCAAACACCAGTGACCTATTTCTGACTTAAGATATCAGAGATACTAGATACATTTCATCCACGCTGTATTGCATAGAGCACAGTCTAAAATGGCAGAGATGGGGATAGAAAAAGTAACTTAGGTTTCTAATGCTGGAATCAGACCAATGAACTTCCTCCAGATTTATAGCAGCATAACTACAAATGAAATTGGACCGTTATCTCTGATTTTATAGCTACTGGAGTGGTGAAGCAGGTACTGGGCCAGCTGCCACGCACTGTATTTGTGAGGGAGGACTTCCTTCCCTCATAAACCATATAAACCAATTTCACCAGTCAGAAAATAATTATAAAGGTTTGCATACTTCAAAAGCCTGTGGGAAAAAAATATACATTGAGTGTCAATTTAGAATTTGAGCCTACTGTTTTACTTTGTTTTGCTCAGAGTATAAAGACATTACATGACTAAAATTAAACAAAACTGTTTCCTCAAGAGCTGTTTGAAATATTCTAATGTATTTGTCTTAGAGCTTCATTAATCCATTTCTAATTCATTCTGCAGGTTTATTCAACAGCTGTGCCTGATGTAAACTACAAACCTGGATAAAATTAAAAATGCTATATCACTAAATCACTTTATTTTCAGAGACTAAAGAAAAATTTTCTGGCACTTTGAATCACAATGGCTTACAGGTTGTTCTACCTATAGGCAAGAAAAGGTATCTTTGCTGTAACATAAGAACAAGCAAACATAAATCCTAGACTTTAAGAGGGAAATTAATTTAGATATCAAGCACAGAGTATTCTATCCTGCATCTGTGTCCTTTTTTTTAGGTTGAAGGATCAGTTTTCATTTTTAAGCTTCCATGCGCAGTATTGGAACAAAGCTGGAACTATCATTTTATTATTATTTATAGCATTGTAGCAGCTATCACAACCTGCAGTTTTTCTTAAAAGAGACTGGATTTAACAGAAAAGCAGCTGTAGCTAAGTATTGTTTATGTCAAAGATGATCTACTGTAACAACCAACCATTCCTCTTTCTGTTTAAGTAAAAACATAATTAAAGGAGCTTAGTTATATAACATCCTCTAAATAAAGGAAATGCTGCCTTTCAAGTATTTTTGGCTATTCCCAGCACTATTCTCCACTAGAGAATCACTGCGGGCTCACCATTCAACAGTGTCTTGGGGTGCAAGCGTTCAAGTAATGAGTCATGGTAGTTCATTAGGAATTGTGTCTCCACACCCTTCAGGCTTTGCTATAGTATTACTGTATGCAGAGCTCCTTCCCAGTTTAGGAAATGTTACACTAATTGAGTATGCAGGCACACACTCTCCCCATCCCTGATTAATTAGCACCACTCTAGCTCTTCACATCAATCTTGTGAAAACCACTGTGACTGATCTTGTCTCACTTGGAGCTGAAAATTACTTTGCCAATAGCATAACATAATACTTGGGTATAAACAACAACAAAGACGGGACTCTTCGGTGGCCCCGTGGTTCCCTTTATGTTGCACATCTCTCCAGTGCTTTTGAAGACAAAGGACAGGACTTGAAACAGCAGACAAACACACAGCAGAAAAATTAAGATGGCACAGGGGATGTCCTTTATTTTTACAGTGATGTTTCTGATCATCAGTGAGGCAGATTTTTTGCAACCTCTGGTTTGACAAGATCATTTCAATGGCCACTTTTGTGCCCCCACCCTTCCTCTAAAAGGCCTGTTTAGGAAATGCTTCCAGAGTTTCAGGCATTCCAGAGCAATTCCTGGAGGATTACTGCAAACTCTTGATGCAGCCAGACTACACAGCATGACCCAGGGCCACTCTGCTGTGTTTCCCTTTCTTAAACTTTGGAAAGAGCCTCCCTCTCTCTTGCCCAGCAGCCATTTTGAATGAAGGCAAAGGAACAACACGAATTGCAAAATGTTTTTTCTCACGTTGTCTTTTACTACTGACAAGTCAAGCTGTTGAGCCAAGAAATGTCAGCAATAGAGAGATGAAGGCTGATGATTTCAGGGCAGAAGTGCAGTTTTCAGACAGAATTTCCCTCCTGGACCAGGCTGCTTTCATCACGTGCATTGCAACTCCCAGGCTAGCCCAAGGCTGTGTTCCCAGCCTGCTTCCAGTCCCATTGTTTTACACTTTCTGCTCTCTCACAGTCATCAGCCTAGATTTCACAGGCCATATTGTCTGCTTCTGAATTCACTTACGAGTTTTAACCCAGAATTTCCTAAGCTCCTCAAGCTGTATGTTTCTGAACAAAACATCAAGAAAGGCTTTGAGGCTAATACCAGCCTTTCTCTAATCTCATCAGAGCTGCAGCCCTCCAGCTGAGCATCCTTCTATTGCAGCCTCGTGCTCTGAGATATGAAATATAACATATCAAAGGAGATGAGATCTACCCCAGTTCTTCCACTACTGTATTTTAGCAACACCACCAAGAATTTCTGCATGGGGAGACATGAAGGAGCAGCACACCAGTGGGAGCCACAGCCATCCTCGTGGCTGGCTCATGAACACCTCTCTGCCTGCAGGTCCTTCTCCCTCCCCTCAGTCCCGGTGGAAAGCAGCCCATTTGGATGAGAGGATGTGCCCTCTGCCCACAGTGCTGCCAAAGCAAACAGAGCTCCTTCCCAAGGAGGCATCTGGATCTCTGTGAGGTTGTCACTGTGATCCTATCTGTGCTTGTTTTGGCTGCTTCCCTTGCCCAGTACTCCAAGGAAAAGTCCTACATTCCTTTTATAGTTGTAGAAACAGAGAATCAGATTTGCCATTAAGTTGAAACTGAAAAGATTTTAAGCCCAGCCATTACCAGAAGGTTTACAAAGGCTGTGATTTTGAAAGTGTCCTGAGGGAAGCAAAGAACCTCTCAGAAATTAATGGGAATTAAACGTCCAAAACCCATGGGCAATTCTGAAAATCCCGTCAAAGCATCTAATACTTCTATCTGACAAAGACGGTAATATTTAAAACAAAAGTGATTTTATCACTGGCTAGGAATCAGTTTTCAAGTGAAATTGCAAAATATTAAACCTATTAGTCTGTTTGACAACTTGACATAATTCTTCTCAATTGATGAGAAGGCTGCAGCATGGCAGGAAATAGTAAGATCATGACATAAACGGAGAAGTAACTTCTAAGAAGTCTCCAAAATCTATAGATCAGAGTTCAGACTTTGGTGTGAAGAAATGCATTTCTTTGTATTTGCCAAGTACAAAGTGGGTATTTACTACCTAGGCATGAGATCTATGATCCCCTTAACTACTAGTTAACTTTGATGTGCTTAGGTTTTACAAGTGACATGGTAGCTAATCACTTCTTTTGGCCTTCTACCTTCTTTTTTTGTCACTGTCCTGGTTTAAGGTAAAATAGAGTAAATTTTCTAGTTTGTAACTTCACTTTTCAGCTAGGCCTCTTCTGTCTAACTAACCCAGAAGTTCTCACATATGCAATGTGGATATTTTAAACCTTTGTTCAAGCCTTTTCTCATATAACTAGCTCCAGCAGATTACTCACTTGAGGCAGGAGTACTTGCTCAGCTTCTCGAAGTCCAAGCCATGCTACTGCCAGTAGTAGGGGAAATTTAAATTTAAGCTTTATTTTACATGGGGAAAAAACCCTACTACATTAGAGAGCTATATAAAAGGTCACATCAGTAAACAACAGGGACTCTGAGACACAGCTGTTAAGCGTTCCCTATGCAATATAAAACATAGAGTTTCTAAAAGAGAAGGAAAAATGGTGACATTAAGAAACACATTTCCTGCTACTTCAAACACTACAGTTAAATTCAACCTCACTTTTTTATATGACCTGAGAAATTAAGCTAGGTGCCTCCCAACCAACACACATACATTTTCATACTGTCAAAGGTGATATGAAAATACCTTGTTTGCTGTTAAGAGTGACTTGCCTACAATTGGTTTCATGGGGACCCAAAGCAAGATTGTCACCAGTCCAGCCTGACAATGAGAAAAAGCCAAAGCAGCATTTTACCACAATTCCCCAGACCTCTATTTGCAACCACTCTGATGTTGTAAAGAAAGAAGATTCAATTAAACAGATTCTCCAGGCTTACTCATCCAGCATTTTATGAACCATCTCACCTCTTATCAGTCTAAACCAGATATTTATTATAACAATAAGGAGATTTCATACTAATGTTTCACATTCACTGAAGCCCAGAGATATTAAACAAGATCATTTACCGCTGTTTGCTGCCATTTAAAAAAAGATGCATTCAGAAAATGTGAGGCGTTCAAAGGTTAATTTGGATTAATGTCAATGGATCTCACTAACTTCTCCCAATCCTCGATTCCTGCACTTCCTCAAAGCCATAGAAGCCTTTGTTGTTCCTGAGCCCAGACAGGAGGAGGCAGAGCTCTGCCCTCACTACCTGCTGTAGCTCTGATCCAACCCAACCCACTTGATCCTTGCAAGTACGCTTCTAAACAGCATCTGAATTTTCAAGATGTTTGGGTGGAATAAAAGAGAAGATATCCCCATGCTGCACCTTATAATTCCTCCCAGTTTCTTAGTCTTGGACTCATCCCTGGCCACCTTCACACAACACCCTCCACTGCAGTCATGGCTCTCTGTTTCACTGCACTATACAGTGGTCTATAGGAGGTTAACACAGCCTTCACATGGGCAGTGGCTGGCATCACCAGTTACAGGGAAACCTCTTAGCCAGGAGAGTTTGTGGAACCACAAAAACAAATCAGTAACCCCACACAGAGACCTACCCCAAAGATGGTCACTCTACACAGTTTAACCTGTGCTCATGCCACAGAAAAAGCTCAAAGTGTTAAATCACCAACAAAGCTTAATCAGCAAGCAAAAAACACAAGGCTCCATCCACACGTGTATCTCCTCCACATTGCACAAGCAACCCTGAGCAGACACTAACTCAGAGTACAACCAAACATGACCAAGAAACAGAAAGAAATACAAATTAAACTCAAACTCCAAATAGAGAATGAGTAGCTACACAAAATTAAATATGGAATTTCTTCTGTCTTACCTTCTGTAGAGAAAGGTGGGCTAACCACATACAATGGGACAGACAATGAGAAAGCCAGATGGCTGGATCTTGTGGAATTTGGGAAATAAGAAGTGTATAGAGAGGGAAAGGCAACAGTATTTAAAAAGCATTCGGCTGTTGAAGACAAATATAACGTATCAAAACTACATGTATTTTCTTCCTATAACAATAATAATCACTAGGCCTCTAAATATAAATCAAGCTATACATTCTTTCAATACTAAAATTGGCCTTTGTTGCTAAAAAATAGCAAGTACCCATATGATAAGATGGCACTACTTCCACGTAAACCAACCACCACCTTTATTTTCCTTTCGAAAAATCTTTTAATGTCATTGTTACTTTCCTTCCATCAGACAAACAAACAAAAAAATCAATGTATAAGAATTCATACCATCATTTGCCCCACTGTATCTTCGTTCTTAGCAGAGCTCCTGTTGGCATAGCAGTTATTTATGGAAAATTGCATGTTCTTTTTTCCTCCAGCTGCTCAGCCACAGCACTGCTAGCAGGCTGGAGGGAGGATTTTATTCGTAAAAGTCAATTTCAGTTTAAAAATAAGCTGTGTTTTACTATCAGAACACACAACCAGTTTACCACGGCAATTAAACTACATGTTTTGCAATAAAGAAAAGCAGTTTTCCTAAGTTGATACTTGTAATTTAATTTATTCCATGGGGCATACTCTGGGTCAAGTCATCTGTGTGGAAGCACAAGATCACGCCTTTCTATGGCTCCCATCACACACTATGTTAGTCCCACCAGAGAATCATAGAATCACAGAATGGTTTGGGTTGGAAAGGACCTTAAAGATCATCTAGTTCCAACGGTGCTGCAGGGTCCTCTCCCTGTTTGCTGTTGTCCCCAGAGCACCTTGGCACCAAGCTGTGGCACCGAGCAGTGGTAACTTCAACAGAGAGGAGCTGCAGAAGAGGGAGATTCAGGAGCAAAGGTCACTTCTGCAGATGTCTCCAGCTTGAAAGCTGATTTCACAAACAACAAAAGCCTATCTGGGGAAGAGAGTGTACGAGGTAGGTGGGTTGATACGCAGGATTTCTGTTTTGCAAGGAGATGTGCTGCACAGCAGGGTGCAGGAGAGAATGCATCTGGCTGCCCAGTGCATAAATTGCTTTGGTGGCTCCTGAAGTGCTTAAACCACAGAAGCGTCCTCAGACAGCAATGCAAATTACTCCAGTATGTGAGTGCTGTCCCACTGTGGCAATTGCAAAAGAAATTCATGCTCAAAGCCCTCTTCCTGAGTTAGTGAGCAGTGAAAAGAGTCTCACTTTCACAGGGAATGGAAAGAGAGGAAAGCAGGCACTTAAGCCCCTTATCTGTCTAAGGGGGTAATTCCATAGTACAGAAAACATAACATAGATGTGGGAGCACAGTATTAATATTATCAATATACTGTGGTCTGTGTGCCTCCATTAGCATTGGGCTAGATGCTCTACAAACATGCACGAGAAAAGCTCTAGTAGAAGGAATTGAAAGTGAGAGGTAATCTGCAAGGTATTACTCCCCTTTTTTCAGTGCTATTGCCTTTTAGAAGGTAAGAAGAGAGTGAAGACTTCAGAAAGCATCCAATAAAGTAAAAATAGCTTCTCTTTTTAAAAGCCTTTCCCTTCCCCATTTATAAATAGTCCTTTTTTTCCTCTTCTAGAGAAATGTCAATAACCTAGGGCAGCAAGACACACGTCCGGCCACCCAGGAAAGAGCTCAGCCAGCTCAACAGCTCAACCACCACATATTCCAGTCCCATATTTTTCATTCTTAACTGAACCATGAAATAGTTACCAATGCCAGAGAGTATTTAGTGCCAAAAAGCTATTTTCTGCTTTGTATCCATAATTCGAATAAACAAAAGAGGAAAAATAGGTTAGGATAAGGTTCTGGAACTCCAGAAACCAGCAAAGAAAAGGATAGGCTATTTTTAAAGCATATCTATCTAACACTTTTTACTGGTTTGGAGAGGTGGTTTTTTTTGTCATTCTGTTTCCACCCCAAAAAATTAACAGAAAGTCAGGCTCTCCCTAATGAGTTCTTCCATGGAATATGGTGAACCAAGAATATACTGCAGGCGAAGGTGAGAAGATTACATTCCACTTCTCCCAGAATTACTTCCTTAGTAAGAAGTTTCTGGCTGTCTTGGGCCCATCAGATACAGCTAACAGCTACTTTTCAATTAAGCAGTACAATTTCTCCTAACTCTGCAATCCTGAAAGTTTTCACTAATAACATTTCTACCTTCAAGTCATTCATTGCACGTCCAGCAGCCTTGCCCTGACACTTCATCATCAAGGGCACCTGCTTTGGCTAAAATTGCAAGTTCAGGCTTGGCAGATGCTAGAAATTTGGTTCTAGTGCTGAGTCATGCTATTCTACAGCATGGGCTGAGAAACAAGGTGTCACAAAACTTTTTGTCATCTTCTTGAGCAAGGATGGAAATTTCAGATCTGGCCCCTTGGATTCACAAACAGTCCTCAATGCCCAGAGCAGCAAGAAGAAATACAAGGTCCTCTGCCCATGGAATTCAACTTGGATGTCCATGTATATCAGCATGCATTACATATACTTAGCACTCCTCGGATATAAACTAAAGCCTTTAGACATTAGACAGACATTTATATCCACTCTCAGACCACAGTGCATGATTTCATGTGCAAAAATGCTTTGGTATTTTGTGAAGTTGTGGTTATATTGAGTTTGTTAAGACACAGTTATGTTTAGTTTGCATTTCTAGAACATTTCTCTGACCTACACTCACCAGCAAAAACAATAAAAAGACTCAGGAGAAAGTTCAAAATGTTTTTGTGCAACACAATTGCATATATTCATTCCCTTAATTCCATCACTTCTTTCCTCAAGGGCCCACACTTTCATCTCTAACCAAAGGATTATCTTCTTTCTAACCTGTCCTTAAACCCATTACTCTCAACACTGACTAACCACCTTAATCTACTTTGATTTCTTAGGATTGTTGTTTTTACATAAGGTGTTGGTTTTCTTGTTGGAAAGGACCTACAAAACCCGCAACTTTCAAGTTCAAATACCATCAATTCAGTAATGAACTTGAAACTGAACAATAGACTAATCTTATTCACATAAAAAGGATAAAAGGGTAAAACAGCTTATAAATTACTATCATAATCTCAAATCATTAGTTGTGGTTAGTAATTTAAAACAGGAACTTTATCTATTTTAATCTTGAAGAATTTCAGAAGAAACCATGGTTTCCTGTTATAGGGTGTTGTCCAAGACTGCTTAAGAGAAGCCTATAAAAATAATCTTTCTGGTCCTATTTGAAAAGAAATGCTTGGAGCTTTTCCCATTAAGAAAGGAAATGGGCTTGTCTGAGGTGCAAAACCTTCATATTCTTCAAAGAATACAAACAACCAAACAACTTAAAACTTTTTTGGGGGAGAGAAGGGAAGTGCGTCTAACAAGGGATGACTGGATTTTTATCTTAATGCCATTAAGTAGACTTAAATATGCAGTCTGACTAATATTTGTTTAACTCAAGCTTCACTGGAGTAATTAGTTTAATATATAGCACAGTTAGATGACAAAGCAGCAGGAATGTTCTGTTTTAAATACAACAATGAAATTAAACTTTCCCAAATAACTCCTAATCTTTAAAGATAAAGCTGCTATCTGGGTTTACGCTAGCGGAATACAAAATGGTTTCCTGAGATATTCTGGTCAGTAACTATGTGTTATAAAGGAGCTGCTAGACAAGAGCCATTTTTTATTTTAAATTACCCCAGCCAGTCACCTCTCTGCATTCTGAGGTTTCTCCTCTTACTATTTATTCTCTTATTTTAAATGCTATGGGTGGTTTTCAATGTTCTGGTGCTGCTCTTCAGCAAGAGAGGATGCTGCAGGCAGTAATGGAAGGTGACTCCATGTTTGAAAAGTAGCCACCACTCTTATGGTCCTAGAGAAATCTGCTGCTCCAGCACAAAAGAACTGATCCATTTTCACAGATGTCTGAGGCAGACAGGATGAAAGAGTTTTGCCTTTCATCAAAGTGTGCATACATAAAAGCTACATGGGCAAGATCAGAATCAACACGTAACAGGGGTCTTACGAACTTTCCTCCCCAGTTCAACTTTTTTTTTTCTTAATGAAGAGGGAAAACATATACTTTCTTCCAGCCCAATACATTCCAACCCAATACATTCATAACACTGCATAGATGAAATCAAATCTTCAACTAAACAACCCCCACAGAAAAAAAAAAGAAACAGGAAAACCTCAGCAGCAGAAGATTACCTCTGTAGGGTGTAAAATGACTAAAAGAAAAGCTAATGAGTACCCAGGAAGAGGGCCAGCCATAGCTGAGAAGTATAATCTGGAACTTGGAATCAGGGGCACTTTTACTGCCAAACATATGTCACGAGCTGTTCCAGTGACTGTCTGTCTGTTCTTCTGTAGGAGCCAGCTAAAAAAGGCAGTCAGGTCCCTGCAAACATTCCTCCAGTTCTGACCTAGAGACTGCAAAGGGATTACTCCATTTGTATGAAGATTGTGCTCGCAGCAGTTATGAAAAACTGCAGCAATGAAATTCTAATCTGCTGAGGTATTTATAGCTGAAACATGGCTCGCAAATAAGAATTCCAAAACAAAAGATTCTTGCAAGCAAGGACAATTTCATACATTTCATATGATTTCATAAAGACATAGCACCATAAAAATGAATCGTAAAACCAATGACAAAGACAACCAATTAGTTCATCTCCTTCATTTCCTGCTACACCAAATTCTTTCTCAAGAGTATATTTAAAAACACATTCCAGTTCTTAACAAAATTAGTTAACCCTGCAACATAGGGTTGCAACACAGACAGAATAAGGGGATTCTTGCACAGAAATAGCTCAACATCAAGAAAATAAGAAAAAAAAATAAAGATCTTGCATGTCATGGATCTCTATGTGCTATGAAATCCCAAAATGCACAATTCTGGGATACTGCAGCTGCCAGGAAGTCTGTTCAGGTTACAGAGCCAGCCCATTTCACAAGGTTATGAGAAGCATGACAGAGGACACCAAAGCTTTAAAGGACTTCAAGAGGACTCCAGTGAATATGGGGGGATAGATTTTTCAAAAAGCAATCATTGAAAATTCTATGTTCTAATCAAATGATCAGACTTCTGCACCTACCCTTAACCCATAACACCTAGTACATATTCTATCACTAAACAGCTCTTTGAACAAACATACAGAAAGGGTATGGACAAATTTTCGTGGACTTAGGCTGGATATAAGAAAGAAGTTCTTTACGGTGAGGGTGGCGAGACACTGGAACAGGTTGCCCAGAGAGGTTGTGGATGCCCACTCTCTGGAGGTGTTTAAGGCCAGGCTGGATGAGGATTGAACAACCTGGTCTAGTGGGAGGTGTCCCTGCCCATGGCAGGGGGGTTGGAACTAGATGATCTTTAAGGTCCCTTCCAACTCAAACAATTCTATGATTCTATGAAATCCCTGCATTGTTTATTGGCCCTTCCCAATCTCCTGATCCACAGAGACTACAAAGCCACCTCTACAACCCAGTCTTTATATTCTTCCACCCTTTTTGTGTCACTGTCTTCTCTGAGAATAAAACAAGGATCTAACTCCACGTATATTTAATCATTTCATCTGTAAGGATTTTACTCCTCTTTTTTGTATTGCTCCTACCTCTCTTGCATTGCTACACATGAAAGGATTACTTAAGAAATGGATGGGACACGCGTGTTTGTTCACTTAAGGTAACGCACCACTAACATCCCCACCTTAGTCTCCAAGCATGAAGCTTATTAACCTTTGTGTGACTTCCTAGAGGTGCCCCTGAACTTTTGGCAGAACCCATGAGATTAATGAAACATGGTTTGTACTGCACAGCTCCTTCCTTTGGCAAGAGCTGAGAAGGAAAAGGCCTGGTTCTGCCTGAATTTGAGTCAACAGGAACTTAATTGCCCAGAAGGGTGGGTGGAGGCCACATCCCTGAGGACATTTAAGGCCAGGTTTGATGATCTGATCTAGTTAAAGATGTCACAAAATCATAGAATGGTTTGGGTTGGAAGGGACCTTAAAGATCATCTATTTCCAACCCCTCTGCCACAGGCAGGGATACCTCTCACTAGATCAGGTTGCTCAGTGCCTGGCCCTTAAACACCTCCAGAGAGGGGGCATCCACAACATCTCTGGGACACCTGTTCCAGTGTTTCTCTAACCTCACTGTAAAGAACTTCTTTCTTATATCTAGCCTGAGAGCTTAGACTAGATGACCTTTAAAGGTCCTCTCCAACCCAAACCATTCTATGATTCCATGAACTGCTTCATTGAAAGGGAAAAATCATATTGCCAGATATCTTCTTAGTGTATTTTTGACGTTGGTCTCATGCATCTATATTGAATTTCCTCCATGCACAGAAATTCTTTGGCATATTCCTGAAATCCTCTAAACAAAGTAGCTCTAACATTTTGGCTTTTATCATGACATAGCAAAGCCAGAAGACAGGCAGCTAAAAGAAGTTAAAGGTATTTACAAAAGAGGTACGTCTGGGATATTTCTGTTGTCAGCTTTCATTTAAATCCCTTGGTGCTGTTCAATAGAGAGCATTCCAGCATGTGAAAAATACATACAGGATATGAATGTTTTTGCTAAGCGTGTAAAGGGTTCACGCTCTCTTCTCAACAAGAACATTTTTGCCGTCTTTCATGTTGTAAATCTTATTATGTAAAACAGACCGTTGTGTTAAATAAATGATGGTGCATGATCCTGCAAGAAGCTTAGTATCCCTAAGTCCTTTTTAAAGCCAACAGGAGGAAAGGGCACTCAGCATCAAGAAATTTTTACCATGAATTTGTGCAAGGCAGTTACTGAATGAAAAACCTTCAGAGGGAATAAAAATTCATGTCAATGTATCTTGCCCATAACACAAGTTTGCATACTTGGGAAAAAAATCTGCATTCAGGAAAAAGTGCACAGACCTCTCAATTGCTCCGGAGATGTCCAAGCTAACAGGAAGACCACTGCTCTTTAAAACCAATGCAGCAAGAAACCAGCACACCATTAGTTCTGCACTGTAATCCTCAGAGACCCAATGAGGACTCATATGCATGCAGAATTTCACTCATTGCCAGAAGGAGCTCAGAGGTTAGCATCATTCAGCTTCATCAATGGTCATTGAATGCTAGTGGCTGAGCTTCCACTGGTGTATAGACAATAAGGGGCCATAAGAAAAAGCAAAGAGAGAAAAGTGATGGATTGATTTCACTCTCACTGATGCTGAGCTTAGATTACCAGCTGTTGCACGGTCATCTTCCTTCAAGACTTGTGTGGTCTCCTCAGAGTCTGCAACTTGGAAAGGCAGAACAACAGTTAATCCTCTACATTTTGTTCTACAAAAAAGGCACAACTACAGCAAGTTGGTCTATTAGGAGCTGGAGGGGAGATACCAATTCATTTTTACTGTTCCCATAGAGCCAGCACTGATAATGGCTGTCCCCTTTCTTCTGCAGGGTAAGCTAGTGGCCTAACATGGGAAGACCACTTCAACAAACTACCAACTAGTCCATTTCTTTCTTTCTTGTAACAGGACCCCAGACACTTGCTAAAAGGATAAATATTGTGGATCTTCAACTTCCAATCTGGGCCACAGCAGGAGACCATGACCCTGCTGTATTTACCCTGCTCCATGGAAACGATGTATGCCAAGCAGATACTTATTTTTAGTGGTCACTTGGCATAAAAATGATCACACCATGTTTATTTGCATTTTTAGCTTAATTACCTCTGGCCTCCTGTTATACTTGAGAGAGTTCTAATAAGATGTTAAGAGTGAAGCAGTTCCCTGCATACATTGCCTCAGGTTAGTTCAATGCCCCATTAGCCCGTCTAATGCCTTCACATCTTCAACCCTCTTTGTTTGAGGCCTAAAGTCAATATAAAGAAAAGCACAAAGGCTAAGGGAATAGAACTTGTCTTCCTGGACCTTACCTATTCAGTCATGCATGTTTTAGCTATCAATAACATTGTTGGTCAGAGTTAAAAACTCAACAAAATTAAGATATTAATGGATACCACCTACCTAGAAAGAAAAAGAGCTGGAAAAAAAAATCATAGTTGCTTCTAGGGAAAACAAACTCAAAACTTAATCCATCACTTAACTTAGGAGAGTACCTCTCTCCATGCTATTTTTACTAGGCGGTAGTAATTCTTACACAGCAGCTTCATCACACTGCTTCTCAGATACAAGAAAGGTTTTTTCATTCCCTTTGGTAAGAGATTCCTTTCTGGTTCTACTCTGGTAACAGATCCTGTTCTATGGTGCTTATGACCAAGACTAAGCTGCTTATAACTGATATTTCCCACAGAGAATCACAGCAGGAATTGATTTTGTTCCTCAACCATTCTGATACCTCTGTGAAATAATTTATAATCCCTACAACCTTCTCACCTTTCACTGTATAGAGCAAGAGGGAATAGCAGAAAAAATGACATGCTTAATGCTCACTGTCCTACTGTTCAGCAATGAGTAACAACTTCTGACTCAGCTCAGGAATGAACAAGGAGGAGACTCTTTGCTCTGCAGCAGTCAGAGGACTAGAACAACCTTGCTATCAATCATTTACAAGGCAAAAAGTCAGAACTGTGGTCTTATTGCTGTCCTTCTGCAAGGTTTAAGATGCTATTGCTTTGTCCTTCACCTGGATGTGGGAAGATATGTCAAGATAGGAAGAAGCCCAGGCCTCAGTATTATGGTTTGTGACTTGGCTTGTTAATATAAACATGTACTACTGCTGCCAGTCAAAGCCCGTGTCCTGCTGCATTCAAGCAGCTCTAGGGTAACACTGATGGTCTTCAAAAAATCAGCAGGGACATCAGCTCCATCTCTACATTTAAGGATGGTATCTGTGCAACAGCCCAAAACCTGAACAGTGAGAGGTTTCCATGCTCTGCAAACCCAGCTCTGAGACAGGAGAGACAGAGGTATGTGGTTGTGAGAAACATGTTGGCAGGGAACTATTTCTAAACACAAGATCCAGTGGTACAGGTATTCTCTATATTCTGACAAGGGTAGTGAGTGACACCACCCAACTTCCCAAAGTACAATATAAGTATCTGTACATCCCCTTTTTTACAAGTTCCCTCAATTTCAAACAAATTTTAAAGTAACTATGATCAAAAACTTGAAAGTGCATTTCCGAACTTAGATGGCTTGCTCTGCTTTCAACACGTCTTTCCAGAGAATTCAGCTCTTTTCCTGAGACATTATTAAGAATCAAAACAAGAAGGGACATGGCAGCCCCATTTTCTTTCACACATTTTGAAACAAAATCATTTTCAAAGTTACATATTTAAGTACCACTTTCATTAACTGCTGCTGTCAAGAGATTTATAGATTAGCAATTCGTTATTTATTCTGGTAGGTGAAAAATAACAATCAAGATGCATTTAACAATCAAGACACATTTATTCAAAGCATCTTTGCACCCTAGGGTGTGACCTTCACAGTAAGAGGCACCTCTAACTCAATATGATTTGGGTGTGAGAAAGAAACAGACCAAATAAAACCAAAACATCCCAATTAACCAAATCACCAGCAGCATGACTCCACCCTAGCAAATAAGTATATTTTATATTACAATCACCCACAAAGAAATAAACCACTCAAATCATACTGAAGTTTAAAAACACATAGAATCATAGAATCATAGAATAGTTTGGGTTGGAAGGGACCTTAAAGATCATCGAGTTCCAACCCCCCTGCCATAGGCAGGGACACCTCCCACTAGACCAGGCTGCCCAGTGCCCTGTCCAGCCTAGTCTTGAACACCTCCAGAGAGGGGGCATCCACAACCTCCCTGGGCAACCTGTTCCAGTGCTTCACCACCATATTTTATTTATATCACTCCTGATCATCTCTCCAATCCTGCAGCCTCAGATACATCCCCCACAACTACTGCAAATTTCTCTTGAGTAATTTATGATGAAACCTAGAAAACACGGACTATTTTGCCTCATGCAAAGTACCTCATTCTCATAGTAGTGTTTGGGTAAATGAAACGTGCACAACTCTCTTGAAATAAAAAATTGTACTAGAAAAGTATCCATATTCGTTTTTAATTCCCCATTTGTTCTGACTCAGAAGCAGAGAGAATGATGTACTAAGATTAAATCTTCCCAGATTGAAATTCATAATGTCATTCAACTGTTTTTTTGAGTGTTTTTGAATTCAAAAACACATAACATGTTGAAAATACACACTAGTAACATTACCTGATGTGTTTACTAGAAAATAAGGCAAAAATAACTCTTAGTAGCAATTACTCAAAGGAAAACTAAGTGAGGCATTAAAAGATCCACTCAGAATACAAAATATTTTAAAGTTTCTCTTTCTTAAACCAGTTCTGCTAGATATTTTTGTAGTACTACCAGCAATACAACAGAACTTCAAATGTGGCCAAAGAAAAATACTGGTGTTTTTCTGACAAATAAAGGGAAAAGGGCTATACAGTAGACATTACACAAATTGAGGTGAAGATGGTAAAATACTATGGTTTTTTGCAATTTGTAGCACAGAGGGGCTTTAAGTATAACACAAAAATCACCAGTTTAAATTGATGAATATAAAGCAGCAGACTTGTTGAGGCTGGCAGAATGGGCATAGATGAACTAAGAGCCAAAATCTGTTTATACCCTGGGAGTTGGTCAGATATTTATGCTAATATGGAACAACCTTGGGTATTTGAATGTCACAGAGACCCAGGATGTGCATGGACAGTTGAGGTTTTGGATAACTGAGGTAATTTTCAGAGTAATTAACTAATGTCAGGGGACACGACCGTGTTCCAAATAGGAGAGAAGGTTAGATAATCGAATGCTGCTGTCTTGCCACTTATCTTACTGAATACTGTAAAGGTTTTTATTGAAAAGCTTTTACTGAAAAGGAGTTCAAGATCAAATGAGCAGAGAGACCATTAATTTCACATGTGAAAAAGCACTGCTACAAGGTATTTTGTGCCAAACCACATGCTGCTTGCCTGCCAGACAACAGGAAAGTGGTTTGTGCCTTGAGAAGTGAATTCCTCCGTCTGAAGAATTTAAAACTCACCTCATCCCTTCAGCAGCAGAAGCTACAGCAGCACCCATCCAGCTCCGCAAGTCCCAGGGTAAGAGCCCACCAGATTTACTTTTCATCTCCAAACTCAAACCTCCCTGTGATGCCTCAATTGCAAGTGCATCCTTCAAGAACACCCTGCAGAATCTGGAATTTGCCAGTCAAGGACTGCTAATGCCATTTAGAATAACAAAAGCCTTCCAGGAACAAGCTGGTTGATACAGCTTTGCTAACAGGCAGGAAGTATAGAGTTACCTCAGTATCTGCTCTAAGTACACAAATTCATCCTGGACCGTGCGTGTTGCTGCAACTGCCAGCATGGCCTCGAGACCAAAATGCTCTCAGTAATTTTTCCAATCCAATGGTCTGTGTTGAAAGAAGTGTGGGTGCCTCCTGGGTCATGTTCTTGCAGTGGAGAAGACATTCCCATCCATGTCTTTACACACGTGAAATGTTTTCTGTAGTTTCCAGTTCACTTACATGGCACAGGCTGAATGCTGCTGTCTTGCAGCCTTCCCTCTCTCTCTATTTGGGTTCAGTTACCTTTCTTGTTTATTATATCTGAAACATTTGTAATAATAGCAGCATTACAGCACCAACACCATTGTGCCTATTTTATAAGGCAATAATCCACTTCCCTCCTTGAGATAAACTACTAGGGGGAACAAGAGCTGGCTTATTGGCTTGTAAAACAGTGTGATGATAGTAATATTGTCTAAATTAATGCCATTTAACGCTTTATACCACAGTTCCAGAGGTCCCACCTCAAGTACTAATAATGCATTTTGCTTTTTAACATGCTGTATGGGAAAAGACTGACTCCTGTCATCCAGGGATTGCATCAGTAAAACATAACTAATTGGTGCAATCTGCAAGAGCAAAATAAGAGACCTTGATTGTTCCCAAGGATGGTTCAGTTACTTCACCCTCCTACCCAGTCCTAACCTCTTGTCTGCCCTTCCAAATACAATCTTTTCTGCTCTTTACATTATTCATTTCAGAACAGTATGAGGAGCTAAAAATGTAACTTCTTCATATACCTTTTCTGTGCTAAAAAGTATATGTATTGCCTCTTCTGAGCTACCTTGTTCTCATTCATATATTCTGTCCCATTTATCAATGTAAGAAATTGAAGCCTTACAAAGAAATCACCAAAATAATTTTTAAAAAATAAATTAAAAAAAAAAGACAACAAAACAGGCCCTGTATTGCTAAGACACAGTAAACAAGCCCCTGGCTGATAAATTTGCTTATGACAATATTGGAAGTAATTTGATTCAAATTCCAGCAAAGTCAATTTTGAATTATAGCAGTCAGGGACAGAGAATAGCTGTTGTTCTTTGCTGTTAACCCCATAAAAGCTCCTTTTTTGAACCATAGCACAAGTCCAAGATATTTCCCTGGCGGTGCAGCTTAAACCAGTGATCAGTATAAGTGAAGCATGATAAATAACTACTGCACTACTGGCCCATCAGCTGAAGTCTGCACAGGTTCTAGCTGTGGAAACAGAAAGGTCATTCATTACTCAGTGTGAACAAACAGACGGCACATTTGTGATAAATAATAGCTATTACAGGGCTACAAACAACACTGAAGCTTTCTGCTCCATAGTTGTGCATGACTTCCTCTGTACTCTCTTAAAATAAAATTATTTAAAATTGACCTCCACGATAAAGACCCCCATATGGCTGTGGATTAAACTCATAAACCTAAGTATGAATATAAAGAGATGTGTCTGCATATATATAGAATCATAGAATGGTTTGGGTTGGGAGGGACCTTAAAGATCATCTAGTTCCAACCCCCCAACCATGGGCAGGGACACCTCCCACTAGACCAAGATGCTCAATCCTTCATCCAGCCTGGCCTTAAACACCTCCTGAGGGGGAGCATCCACAATCTCTTTGGGCACAGTTAGGAAATTTTCTTATATCTATCATGAATCTCTTCCAATTTACATCCGTTACTCCAAGTACTGCTATCACATATCCTATTAAAGCCAAGCATATTTTCCAAAACATTTATGTGGTTGTGGTAAGCAGGGCACAAAGTACTTTGTCTCATCTACTACAAAATACACAAAATGCAAGTGCCATGATTGCCTTAATTTTACTTCCCTCATTAGTCATGATGAGGGTTAGGATTGTAATAGAAACAGTAATTAATAAGCAAACTCCTGGTCAGGCAGCTCCTAAGTTGTCAGTTCTTGGTGGTTGGTTGAAAAAAAAACATACATCAAGCAAACAAATAGCCTCTATCCCTGCCACCACGACCAGAAGGTCAGGTTATACCCAGCATAGTTTTCACTTGCTGGTCAATCTTCTAAATAAAACATCACTTAATATTAGCTCAAAACTGATAAGTACAGCAGGTGCAGAGTCGCTCTGACAGAGAATGGACAGATCACCCTAACTCTCAGCTCTCACTGTATGAGCAACTGCAAAAGTCACAATCTAAGAAGCCTCATCACACTCAGAAACACCGTACTTTCCCTAGTATTCTAGTAAAATAAAGGAATTATTTGAGACTTTTTTGTGAAAGAAGTCATTGTCATAGAAAGTCAATATTAATTTTCTACTTTACTACCTTTGTCTAGTATGGAGAAAGCACGAGCATCTGCAGTGCCTGCTACCTGCTCTCCCTTGCTACAGCAAAGAGAGAGAGAGAAACTCCCCTTTAATTATACCAATTAAATTCACAAAACTGATAGCTGTACTGTCTCCCTGAACACTTTGCTGCACTTTAGCTATCTGTGCTACAGCCTGAGCCTTCTGCAGTAACACACAAGGCACAGGATATATAACTTTTTTCAAGCCACACTAAAAATCTGGAAGAATTCTTGGAAGTGTTTGGAATGAAATCGTTTTCTCTCACCAACATACCTGGTCAAACATGTTCAATTTCACAATGCAGCTTGTACTTAAAGCAGCAGTAAATATAATTTAGCAATTTCTGCTGGCCTCCAGCCCTGCATTTCTGCTTGTCTGGGTTGAGGATGATTTGCCCTGCTCACGTGGAGCATCTCCAACCACACGCGAGCAGGGGAAATTAACTGGTCACTGCATGAAAGCAAGGACATGAACGCTTGAGTGCATGAATCTGATCACAGGAAGAGAGTCCAGGCAGCTCTGTGCTCCAATATTCAGCAGGAAATTAACTCTCCTGTGTTTCCATCCCAGGTCTCTGCTGAATATGCAGCAGTAGCAATTAACTTTTACAGAGGTGGGAAGGGAGGAGGAAAGGGTGAAAGTTCTGAACTTTCACCAAACTTACACCATTAATCACAATCTGTAAATTCAGATGAAGAGCCCAGAGAAGCAAATGATTCCCTGCAAATTTCAATTCTTCATTTACATGGCAAACAGAAAACACAGGTCGTAACTCACAGCAACTGGAGTGCAAACTATCAAATTAGCCCAACAGAGTATGTCATTGTGCAGCTTCAGAAACAAACAACAGCCAGTAACGAAGCCTCCTGAAAGTCAGAGATATTCAACTGAGCATATTACAGAATGTGCTGGGATGAGTGTGGTGATTACTGGGAGTAATGACATGAATAGCAGAATGATATAGAGCATTTATTTCAACCATGGAAATCAAGGAAGCCTGCAGCAATTCAAATTTTAGGCTTTAGAGCTAAAGGCAAAACAAATACTATAAAAAAGAAATCCTAACACAAAGAAAACTAGAGCTACTCTATTCTTGATTTTTTTTTGTAATAATAAAGCACATGGTTTTGATGTCTAACTGATGAAAAGTCTTTCCAAAATTTTAGGGGTGAGAGCTGTCACCTTGAAACATATTCTGCAATCACACTGACTGCAATAAGCCTCAGGCAGGAAAATGCAGGGAGCAGACTGGCAAAGTGGACCTTGGGATAGGGCACTCATTCACATTAAGATAATTTTAAACCACTCCCAAAGGGCAAAGAGCAGCCAAAATGGATTCTGTGTGGGAGTAAATTACACGTGTACAAAGGATCAAAACAATGCCAGTGCTGTGCATGCAAAGTGACACATTTCCTATTCAGAAATAAATTACTTTAATCTGTACCTTGCTTAAAATTCCTCATAAGAGGCCTTTTTTTTTGTTTTGTAGACATATTTCTGCACACTTAATGAGCGCATTCCCTCGGTTTTCAAATCTTCTCTAAAAGAGGGGAGCTGAGACATCCATTTAAAGTTTGATCCCTTATGGTTCTCTGGAATTAAATAATACTATTCTAGAAAACTCCGTTTCAGTTGCTTTTCAGGATATTGCTGAGCAATACAGCCAGAAGCATGTTTTCAGATTCCAAAATACTCATCTCATACCAAATTTATACATACCTTAAGTCTTGTGAAGTTTCCCAACTGTGCCAGAGAGATTGTGGATGCCCCCTCTCTGGAGGTGTTTAAGGCACCGAGCAACCTGGTCTAGTGGGAGGTGTCCCTGTCCATGGCAGGGGTGTTGGAACTACATGGTCTTTAAGGTCCCTTCCAACTCAAACCATTCTATGATTCTAAGATTTATTTTCAATACAGATTAATGTCTCGGCCATGCTCTCCTTTAAAACGAACTGTTAAACATGAATCTTCATTACATTAATTTATTCAGTTAGCTCAGATTTTAGTTCACAGCAGGAACAAAACTGAGAGGACTCAGATAAACCCTTCTAAGTATGAACTTCAACTGCATATGACCAGCTGAGTTCAAGGGGATTTATGAACCCCCAAATACTTCTTTAGTCACAGAGCTAAGGATGAGTCCATTTACCCACTTCAAAAGTCAAGGCCAGAATTCCCCATCGAGGCACAGATAATACAATACAATAAGGTTCTGTGTTATTACTCTGATCTTAACAGTACAGCTACAGTGGTGCTAGTGTATAGTGCAAAAAGTAATGGAGTGACACAAAAAAAACCCTGGGACATCCAAAATTGGAAAGCAATTTTGCCCAACAAAGGTGTATGCCATGAAATTTAAGTAGCTTATCTTTGCTTATTCTCAAATCCTCCTTCATTCAACAATCAAAATACAAAAAAAAATTGTTTGCCATTAGTGGGGGTGGTTTATTTCATGAGTTAAATAAATTACACTGTGAAGAACAGGACCTAACCAGGAGTAGGCATACTACCAGCTTCTAATGGCAGTCTGAATAAGCTCCCACACTTCCCTTTCAGTCCAAGTGTCTTGGTACTCTCCTTTTGGAGTTTGTTCACAGATTTCCTTTAAAAAAAAAAAAAAAAGCCTGAGGATTTAAAAAGTTTTCTATCTGAGTCATCTCTACATGATTTAGGTGAGTCTTTCATTTCCAGTCCTTTTTAGAAATGAAAACTCCCTAACGGAACGTGGTTACATCTGGAGTGAAATTTGCTGTTTGATCAACTAGAGATGTAGAATAGGGAGGTCTGACAATGGCAAATTGACTTTCTGCTCGGGGTAACTGGAAGTTCAAATCAGCACTGAAAGAAGCTGGAATGAGGTGCAGAAAGTATGGTCTACTGGTTAAAGCAGGTGCCCAGGAGACAGGGCTGCAACACTCAATTCCCATCCTTGCCAATGACTCACTCACTAAACCCAGTTCCACAAAGCACTTGCAAATACTCAGGATGTGGATAAAATCCTTGTGCTCCCTAAAGATCTTCACCAGCTCCAAGGCTGGATGACTTGCATTTGATTTAACTTCTCTCTACCTCAGCCTGCGGTGTGTGCAGTAATTCATTTAATCTGTAATATGATTTGAGATCCCTGAATAAATATGCAATTCTCATAAATATTAATACTTTATTATTAAATAAGTACTTCTTGCTTGTAACTGACCTAGTAAGTTCTGAAATATCTGTTGCTGACATCAGTGGGGAAATTTTTTAATTTACATGAAAACCTGTTAGCAAGTTCAAAAAGGTATGAAAAATCTGCCGCTTTGCTCTTTTTACAGCAAATTTTACTAGACTGATGCAAAACCCAGAAACATCCATTTTCCATGCTGCACTTTTCCCTCAAACACCCTTGAATCTAGTGCTAAAAAACCCAAGATGCAGACACAATTCTGGCTATCCAGACCACTAACAAATGTGATGAATCACCAAATTTGTCAGTGCTTCTTGCTCTGCCCAGCACCCCATGATGTCCCAGGAATAAAAGAGTAGATGAAATACCCTGACAGAACCTTTCATTCTTCCCACTTCATGCAGAACAACATTTGAGCAGTAGCTGTGAGGGCTGCTGGATACACAAACCACACTTAATAAAAAAGCTTCTGACCTCCCTGCACTCCTACCATTAGAATACTCTTAATTAGCTGCAGCCTGGGAATGGTTGGAGATTCCTAAAATAGTCAGCTAATGAAGACTGACAAGCATCAAAGTGTAACAGCAAGGAGCAAATGAACATGGCAGCCAGCTTGGGATTAACACATTGCACGTGGCCAGGACTGCTGTCAAAGCTCCAACACTTATCCAAGCTATACAATCCCCCATAAAAGTAGAGCAAACAAAAGAAAACCCACCCCACAATTAAGCTGATTCCTAAATTACTTTTCCAACATTAAGAGTTTACGTATAATGACTCAGTGGATACAATGAAATCACTTACAGCATCCATGTGTTTACATAAGAGTCACTCTCCAAAGCCTGTTTATTGCCAGAGGTAACCAAGAACCTTTATCTCAGTATCTCTGACAAGAGGCAGCATATTTAACCAGTACTAATGTAATCTACTATCATAAAGAGAAAAGCAAATAAATAAATTACAACCATTAAAAAAATATCCAGGGTCATATTGTTCAAAACCTCACACTGAGATTATTACAATTCAAGACATGACAGAGGACAAAAAGAAATATATAATTTCAAAGCACTGCAACTGCAAAGTGTGTTAGCAACAGACGCAGTAGATGAGAGAAAAAAAGTCTCTGTTATTAATCAGAATTCATATTTAAGAAACAGTGGTTGTTAAGTAACTCCTCTGAATCCTAATCACAACCAGGAAGGTACCAATTATTCTGACTTTCTGTTACTGTTCATTAATATCAGGCTGAAATCTGACTTGCTGGGGGTGGTGGTGGGTGCAGGAAGTCAACTTTGAGGGGGTTGCTCTTCTTTCTTTTTTACACTGCATCTGTACGTGAACCAGACAAACCTACTAAGATCAGGTAATCAGCACACAAACAAGAATCCCCATTTGACTAATTGGAAGGTCAGGTAAACAGAGCTCCATTATTGTAATAACAAGACACATACTTCCTTGCAGACCTGCCATTATTTTAATGCATCTCTTGCCCTGACAACAAATAAAATCTCTATTGAAATGAAAGAAAAATTACAATACCATTCCTTCCATATTCCTTTATGAAAGGTTTTCTCCCCTCAAACATTGACCTAATGCTTAATTAAAGCTACACAGAACAGCAGAGAAAGATCTAAAGCTCCAAGCCACTGATGACAAGGAACTGTTAGATCTGATTTGCAGTATAATGATATTCCCTTACTGGCACAGGAAAAAACAAACACATACATAGGAGCTGTAATAATGGTCAAGGTGTGTTAACGCATTTTGGGCAACACTTTTTGGTTTTGATTTTAAGCCTCTGCCATTTTGGAAGGCAGCCAAAGTGTAATTCTGTCCCTCTTGATTGACAAAGCCTGCTATACCTTTAATTAAATCTCTGACTGTACACAATCTTTTTCAGTAGGAAAGAGAAATTAAAAATTAATTTGCTGGAGGAAGAACTCCTTCCACTTACAGACAAACAGTGTAATATTTTAAAAATAAATATATATATATATATCATGATTACTTAGACTGCATGTATGGCATTTCCAGAATAAGACTAATCAGTGTTACGGTGTGCATCACACTGCTCTATTTGCATTTTTTCCTGGAAGGCTTCCAAAGAAAGAGGAAAATCAGCTTAAGAGGAGACAAAATGCCACAAACACACCATGAGGAAGACAACCAGCAGAAAAAAATCATACAACTGTAGCCTGCTAAACCCTTTCTCCATACTACAAACTGTGCCTCTCTGATTATTCTTATGAGAGTGCCATTGGTCATTAGACAGATGATCTTAGCCTGCAGAGAACATGCAACAGGTACAGCCACATCCCTCACAGCTATTGAGGAAGAAGATGAGCAGAATCCTAGCTCACACTGGCCATCAGTTCACAAAATACTCACTTCTTCCCTCCTGGAGATGCAGTCATGGAGAAGTTCACCAATAATACTGGACAGAGGAGCTTCCTAAAGGGATGTGATCTGAGGGTCATTGTTTGCCCAGATGCTTGACAGACTGCAGTCATGGCTATAAACTGAACACTTCAGAAGAGATGAGGACTTTAGTAACTCCTTTCCATGCTTGTGACAGTCATATGAAACTAACAGAATACGTTTGATATTCCCTACCACATTCTGGAAATGCAATTGCCATATGTGTGCCAAATTCTGTGATCTTGAGGTTATGGAAGGATCTTATGAATGTTCATCCAGAAAATGGGGTAGGGAAGACAGTAGTCAATCCTTTCAAGTTTCACAGAAAAGCTAAAGAAATACCACCCAAAAAGTATCATAGAAGAACTCAAAAGAAAAATCGGAGGATTTTTTTTCCTTCTTCTCAATATTGTGATTTCTAATTCCAGTTTCCTTTTCAAGGATTAGAACTGAGAGAACCACCAGAATATGAAAACTTCCAGCTTCAGTGGAGGGATGGGCAAGATACAAAGAGGAGGGGAAATCTTCAGGCATCTTTTATCTTTTTACCTTTATTTTGGGAGTATCAAGTCTGCAAAATCCTTCTTCTTATACGAGTACCCAAGGGAGTCAAAATCTAAGGACAGAGGAGAATCTTGTGCTACCTAAATTGTCTCTGAAGAGAAGAAACCTTGTCTAAAGCAGCAGTGAAGGTCACTAAGGAATCAGAATGAAGGCTCATACCTGTGTCTCTATTACTGGTCCTTTGTTAAAAGCAGAAGAAAGAAGTAATGTTTATTAACTATCCCTGCAACAAGCTTTGCTACTGCAGCTCATTAATGCAGGATCTGGGAGATTTTACACAGAACCAAACTGCTGCAGACAAGTGGACAGGAGACTTTGATGGAATTTCTTCCTTGTCCTTATCTGTCCTAGAATCTTCTCAGCTAGGAACTGAGGAAATGTCTGATGCAGCTGCTCTCTTGAACCAAGAGCTTTGGTACAGGATTCTCCAGCTTCTCTAAGCTTATAAATATCAAGTTATATATTCAGCTGCTATAACCAAGACAATCCTCTGGTAAACTGTGATTTTATCTAACTATCCTAGATTTTGATGTGTTTATTGCCCTGCAGTTAACTGTGAAACTTAGTACTTGACAGCTGAGCAGAGAAAGCAACCTTACATTCCTATTTTGGGATGGATAGAAAAGGCCATAGGTCAGTGAAAAGTTGATTACAAACTGTCTTATAATGACATAAAATACAAAAAAAATTAAGAGTTCAACAAAATCTTCAGTCTTAAGATTCTGAACAACAGTAGAAAAATTCACTCATCAACTACATTCACCCTAGGAACTCACAGTGCTATAATCCTTTATTCATCCTGAGGAATATTTTTTTTTCCCTTAGATGACTGACAAATTCTTTTATTTCCAGATATTATGCTAAATTACTATTTTAATTCTTTGAGAAATCTGAGACACTTTCATTTTCATCTTCAATGTACAGCAAAGACAGCTGTTTGTACTACTTTATACGCAATACACATGAAGAAATTAAAAACAGGAAACCAACATTAAAACCCAATCCATATAAAGGAGACACAGAACCTATTTTTTTGCTCTCTAACACACACTTACTAGTAACTACTGAACCACTCTCATTCACTGAGATCCTGTGCTAAGCCTACCTGAGCTGATGCCACCAAATTCCACAGCAAAGTAACACTTTTCCACCATTCACCCATGAATTCAAAATTATTTTCATCCTACCAACACTGATCACTCATCTCCTTACAAGCACCTTTCATGAGAAGGGGGTTACCAGCGTGGTGCTGAAGTTCTGACCATCATCCACTTAGGTTACACAGAATTAACAGATTCCACCATCTTACAGAGAAACCTGAAATCCATATACTGCAAGAGCAGAACCCTTTGGCATTCAGAACAGTTTGAAGGCAGCAGAAGGCTGTATTCACATCATTCTCTAGTAAATGTTGTGTCAGATGTTGCCTAAAACCTAACAATATGCACTTGTAGATCCTGCTTCCTTGAGGAACCTGCTGTCACATTTTCCAAATGATCTAATGGTCCACATCAGCCCAATATACATAACAAATTCCAAGTCTACTCTCTGGGGTGAATAAACTCATCTACTGGATCCTGCATTGATTTACAAACTACAGGACAACCCAAATGTGGAAAGGCTGCCGACAGGTCCGTTTTGGCAAACATTTTTTTTTGCCGTCCTTTCTCCATGCTGGCAGCTGTCATCATTGAATGTTGCCTCCCAAAAGATGTCTAAATAGATAATGTATCAATCTAATAAGCAGCAATGACAAATGCTAACTTGTTTCATTATGAAATTAATAAGTGCATTTGTAAACTTTAACACGCATCCTTTCACCACGTCCAAGCTATTTGTGGCAAGTTCAAAACAGAGCATGAGATGCACTGGCTGAAAGAACAAAAAGGAGAGAGACAATGAGCTCCAACACTCAAGTCTCCCCCTGTTACCACTGAAGCTAATATCAGGGCAATAAAGGAAACATTCAAGATTTCACACCTCTCATCTTCCAAACAATTATGCCCATGCATAAATGCAGCCAAAACAACTGACCTGAGCAAAGTTATACACTTGAGCAATTGTAGGATCAAGCTCCTAGCTAGCAACCTGACAAGATGAGATTTATGTACTAGCCTTCAATATTTCTCTCCCTCCCTTCTACTTCTCTTCTACAATATTTAAAGAATAAAAGTATGTCTTCTTCCACTCAACAGCCAATCACTGCAATGACCTGTTACAAGCAAGGAGATTCTTTATACAGCTAAAGCTGCCTTTTTTTCAAAGGGCTGGCAGATTTTGATTTTTGAAATCAAACAATTAGTATTTTACCAGAAGTTCTTCATGAGCAGGAAGGCAGCCAGAGGGTCACTTAATTATTTATCTGACAGAGGTCTTTTAAGGTGACTCCTGGAATATCTGAGCATCTCACTTTGAGAAGATATTGATTAAGACAAAGTCATTAACAAGTGAGTGCAGAACTTGCAGGAAAAACCTTGGCAGGTCTGTGGGGCATCCTCAGCCAATGAAAACAGTCTAAAGACTATTTTAAAATATACATAAGCAAAACTATTTATTTTTAAAACATTATAAAAATATTCTATTCCTTTTTTTGCCCAAAAACTGTGACATAAAGAAAATTATGCCTCTATGTCTACACCCACTGCCGAGTATTATATATTACACTTTTAATCACCTTGAATGTTTTGATATTTTCCTAGGTGTGTGAGCGGGTAATGATTTTTTTCCCCCAGAATTTACAGACAGGAGTCTCCTTTTTACTTTCTTCAAGGTATTGGTGAATTAAATCAAGAGTAGCTTCAAAGATAAGCCCTAGATTTAAGCTTGGATACTGTTTTTCAAATTGAAAAACATGGTTTCTCTGAAGCTGAAAAAAATCTTTTATGTGTAGCACCACTAAAAACAAAAGTTAAGAGTTGAAGCAAGGAAAAAAAAATTCCAAAGCAGTAAAAACACAAGGCTTGCATCCAGTAAGGTATTTAAACACTTAATTTGTATTTACACATCAGTTGCTGAAACGCACAAGGGATTTAGATTTCCAGGGACCAACTGGGAAAAGGGTACCAGCACTCTCCAGTGAATACATCAATTTCATACACATTCTAGAAAATGTTACATTGAGTTTTGTACAAATTAAGAGTTAAGAGTGGGCTACTTTGTATAAATCCTAACTTGTGAACATATCCTTATTTCTTCACCTATCAAGTCCATGGTGTTACTGTGCTCCTTCGCTGGTGAACATGACCTTGACTACTGGTCACGAAAAACCCAAAGGAATAATACAGGATTTCTATAAAGTGTTATGGGAACTTGACAGCAGGCCAGTTAGAGACAGAAGGGAAAGGGAGATGATGTAAAGGAGATACAGCTTTTCCATCCTCATGGTAAAGAGGCACTCAGACACACAAGTATTTTGGGACAACAAAGGCCCTGCTTCTTCAAGGATTTTGGAAGAGAGGGGAACCTCAGAGTTTAGTGAAGCAAAACAGATACCATCAAATCCCTCAAACTTAGCTTTTTTGCTTCTTTCATGCCAAATTCACCTCATCTGGCATATAACCTCCACCAGAAGAAACCTGCTGAGCTCCCTCCAGTCTGCCCCAGCAGCACCTGTAGATGAAGGACTTGATTCTTTGTGATCTATAACTCATCACAGCTCAGGTCAGGAGAAGCCTGTTTGTAACATAATTCTCTTCTGCTGTTCCTTGATTTCGTGTTGCAATTTCCTGTTAATCAGACCTCTTCCCTTCTTTGTTTTAAGCCTTTCCTATTTGAAATGGGGACAGGTAGTGGGTGTGCTATGCATAGGAACCATGTGGGGTACCCACCCATTAGTAAAGAGACTTTTCATCAAGAACAGATTGTAATTACTGTCATATTTTTGAAAGATCCTCCCTTTCCACCCCAACAGCTTCCTTTGCAGACAATGGGCATTAAAAAAAAATAAGATAATTCTCTCAAATTTGAAAATCTCTCATCACTGAAAAGTATTAACTGCCCATGCAGATGCTCCAGGACAGGGTGCACAATACTGCTTGTTACCATGTACCTCTTCATCATTTTGCTCTTGCTGTCAGTCAACCAATTTACCAGCACATCCTGCAGCCATCTGTTTTAAGAAGATGTATTACTGTCTCTTGACACACAGAGGCAGCACATATAAAGGTTAGAGGAGGAGACTGAAAGTCACCACTGCTGGGCTCCATCAGTTGTTTTCTTGCCACCTCATAGTGGTGGAGGGGTCAGGTATTTAAACCAGTGATTTTAAATTGTGGTTGGTGAAACATCAATTGCAGAAGGAGCATTTGCTGGTTGATGTTCTGAGAAATTGGCTGGCCAACTACTGCCAGCTCTCCTTGTTCCCACACACGTACGTGGGATTTATTGTCAAGGCAAAAGCAAAAAGGCATCAGATATTTTCCTAATTATAGTCCACATAAACAGCTACTATTGTTGTTTGAAAAGGTGTCATATAATGGCAAATGGTTAACCCCTGGAATATAGGGCTTTTGAAAGGACATAGTCATCAGGGAAAAGATGACAATTCTTCCTCTAAAATATTCCAAGCTTGTATTTATTTGTACAGAAAAAGGGTACATTTCTGACATGCCTAATAGGAGGCTATCATTCTTAATTGAGTTCTGGCTGCTTTATCCTTTGAAAACCACGGGGACTGCAGAAAGAAAACAAGTGTTTTGTGACCATAAATGCCTTCCAAAAGCCAAACTGGGAAATAATGCAAAGATTCGAGCGGGATTCTGCTGAGCTGATGTTACACGAGGGCTCATCTGCACTGATGTGTATCAGCAGTGCTCTATCGATTACACTGATTTTACCCAGCTAAAGGTTTGACCCACAGCCTCTGAGAAAGAGCTAGAGCTAAACAACCTCTAACTAACAATATGAAACAATAACTATCAAAGCAATAACTATCTTTAAGAAAATAAGAGGGATCAAAAACAATGACCACGCAGCAATAACAGAGCAGGGATAAACTAAGCCATAAAGACAAAGCCAAGCCCAAAAAAGCTCGAAGTGGGAAGAAAATGCAATATACTGAGAAAAGATCAGAAAACTCTGAGGGACTAAGGAAGAAAAAAGAAAGTGGATAGAAGTAAATGGCTAACACTGATCCTGAACCAACACAATTTCATCTAATGCTGAAGTCCAACATACATCTTCATTATGTTTCTCATTCAAAGCAGGAAATCAAGACTAAGGACCACAGTCTTCAAAATCCCTTTTGATACATATTTTAAATCCCCAAATTACTTTCCATCTATCAAGCTTTCTGCCAGTAAAAGCATCAGCCCTCACAGTTTACAGACAGATGCTTGCCATTTTAGGCTTTTGCCTGAGTAAAGTCACTCACTGCCTGTGCCTGCTAATGTCCCCAGCACAACTTATTCCTCGGGGAATCATCCAGTCCATAGCAGTGCTCAGGACTCGCACAAGCCAGGTTCCAGAATCTCAGTACCTACTTTGCAACAACAGCTTGAAGCTTAGCTATTACTTCCCTGCTGGTGCCTAATGGGGCCTGAGGAGCCGTGGAATATGAAGCAATTTGGAGATATATTTTTCTTATGCATATACAGGCTAGTTTATATACAGCCACAGCACAGACAAGATAGGAATGCAGCTTCACACTTGCATGTGAGATTGTCCTTGCTCCTGCTAACATAAATGCTATTAAACTACAGTGTTACCCAGTTCAAAAAAACCAAACAAACAGAAAAAAAAAACCCAAACAATGAAATAGCCCACCCTCAATCCCCTCCCCTGTCACTATCTATGCACTATTCACATTTAATCTTTCCATAATACAACAGAACTCCTTAAAACAGGTCTGTATGCAAAAATACCTTCTATCAGGACAGGGCCACATATCTTTGCCCCAAGCTGAGTAACTGAGTGTAGACAAGTTTAGTCCCATCTCTCAACAGAAAAAGGCCTATTGGTAAAATAAGCCTGTGTTCCATGCTCTGTCAGCATGAAATGACAGTGCCAGACACATTTGCTGACCATACAACTATATCTTAAAAAATTCTAAGATGAAACAGATTATCAAAGCAGCCTAATGTTCAAACATAAGTTATGTCCTGCTGTTTCTTCTCATTTGGCTTTAGTCTAATTTTAGTTCAACTGGGTTTCAGCATGACATCCTTTAATGGGCTGTATGGTACAGGAGATGTCCTGGCAGGCCAGAGCTGTGCCCAGCTAGCCCACTGTTATCTCTCCAGCAACAGAAGGAGTTATTTAGGAAGTACTGGATCAGGAACAGTGAAAAGTGCATCTGACAGTTCCCATTACCTCTTGTTCACAAGTCTGTTCTTTCAGATAGTACTCTCTCGAGGTGCGAACACAACTGCACAGAGCACTCAAGACACAGGCACACCAAGGTTTTATGAAGCAGGAATACAAAGTAAACATACAATAAGTCTTTCAGAGACCTCCTAGGCTGGCTATACTTCACTGTCAGGAGACCTTAATTACTATTACAATATGGCATTATTATGCTACAGTAATGTCTATCAGCTGGTGGCTTCTCTGCCACCTGATGAAGATTAGTAGCACAAAGAACAGGAACCACTTTAAGCCCATTGTAAGTACCATCTAAATCTTAAGAGGTCTCTGAGAACAGTTCTTTAACCATCCCACAGGACAGTGATGGTCTATATTCTGCCCACGAGCCAGATATTGAGGCAATACCATTAAGGATCATAGAAGCTCTAAAGGCGCTGTTCCGGTCCATGGTCTCAATGATCTGGCATTAGAGAGTTCCCAGACAGACCTTAATATGAGCCTTTAATGAGCAAGTCACAGGTTGTTGTGTCATATCCTACTCGGGGACACTTTAGTTCACGGATCACTTCAGTGAAAGGCAGTAAAGGCAACTCTTCAGAACTTCTATCAACCAGCCATCCATGCACGAACACCAGCTCCTTTAACCCTTACAGAAAAAACTTAAAATCCACACTGTTCATGCTGTCCCTTTTTTGCTGGAAGAAAAGAATCTGCATTAAAATTAATCATCCCTTCTCCCCATCCTCCTTTAGCCACCAATAAATGACAAGAATGTAAAAATACAACTTAGCAAGGTGTTATTTACTTTAGGAAAAATGAAACATTAAGGCTTTATAGGAAAGAAAATTATCTGTTACCTGTCATGGCTCCCAAACACATTTACAGCAGTGACTTTTCATCCTTTGTTTCAAAAAAAATATAAACAAACAAGAAAAACACCCCACAAAAGTAAAAGAATCCTGCTTTTTAGAAAAATCCATTAGGAACCTAAAGTATTATCTACCACTTTGCTACTCTCACCCTATTCAAACTGCCAACAAGAAATTCACAAGATTGTTTTTCAGTTGCTTATTTATTTTCTCCCTGTGTTGATGACAAGAGACAAATGCCTTCAACTAGATTTGACATTTCTAATGTCTCATTCCTGATGGAAGACTGCAGGAGTTCACACCAGCCCATTTAGAGGTGTTACACTTGCCCAACATGCCTGGGATGTGAAGATTGCCCTGACAGGTGGGACATCATCCTCTACCACTGAGGCAACAATTCTTCACCATTGTGGGGATCCTTCTGGAAGATCAGAGAGGCATTGGGAGAGCACCATGCTTGAGATGATAAAAGTCCAGCTCCTGACTACGTATCAGTTCTCCCTGTGTTGCAGTCACAGGTTAGTTTTGTTTACAGGTGAAGTGGAAATGGAGAAATCAAAGGCTCCACCTAACACAACCATGCACAGTTCCCACTGGAGACTGGACTCCGAATTTTCATTCCTCACAGTAAAAGGGAGAAGAAATTTCCTTATTCTAAGGGTTTCTTTCACTAAGGGTCACTTCCAGTGATCTCTTCCTGGTTAGGCTGGAATTAGCATCTCATGTTGACCAAGGGCATACATCTGTCACCTATTGACACCCATCCATGAGTATTATGAACCTTAAGTAATTATTTATACAACTTGTCTAAACCCAGGATGGACATCTGTTAACCATTTAAGAACAAATGAACAAACAGGAACATGACAGCCCCTTACATCTGGCCTCTGCTAAGGAAACCAAAACATCAAGCCATCCATAATCCCATACAAAGTCTCCCTCTGGCTTGAAGCAAGAGAGTGTATGTCATTCTAGTGGTCACCAGAATCTGAAAAGGACATTTTCACAAGACTGCTCTTTTTATTTGCATTCTCTCTCTTCTGTGTAAGGAAATAGCTTTTTGAGAGAGGGGAATGGGTCTGTTTATATGAATCCAGAAGATAAACCCCCAGAGATTACTATAATTTGAAACACTGTTTCTAAATTAGCTGACTCTATCCTTTTATACAAGAAATGCCATGTTCCCCTCGCTGTATACTAAATATAAGACATCCAAATAATTATTTTTAACATATTCATACAAATAATGCAATTCCATTCTAGTCTTGGTAATGGCATGAAAGCATGAAAACTTTCCCCCTCTCCTGCTGCTGCACAATTACAAGTGACAGGCAGTTGATCATTATTGCAACCAGCTGTCAAATACCACAATGAGTTTTCCCCCTATTTCTGAGTTAAAAGGGGTTATAAACTACAAAATTGTGCAAAATACAGAGTGAATTTAAAAAAAAAAAAATTAAAAAATCAATATCTATTTAGATAGCCTCTTAAGGAAGCTGACTTTTGATTAATTTTCCTGACTCTGGAGAAAACTGGTAACAGGAAGAGCGGAAGAACACTTGTATTTATAAATTGGATTGCCTAACAAGTTTGAAGATTTTCTTTTTTTCCAGCTCTCTTTTTGCATCTAAGCACTTCTCCTTTTGCAGAAGATCCTCTGCCATATGTTCCTGCAAAAGGTGCTCTTTTGAAAGGCAGAAAAAGTACATCATCTCCTAATTCAAGCAGTGGATTAGCTCTTACAGACTATCCTTTTTTTGTTCAGATAGCAGAAAGTTATGGTGTTTTCATCCTGGAAACGGCCACGTTAATGTAGCTTGCCATACACCTATAGGAATGGTACATAGAGACACAGGATTTTAAAGGACCCTCAGTATCTCCCACGTTCACTGACAAATTCCTCAAGATCAAAAAATTTATCAAAAATCCACCAACAAACAACAATAACAACACTACCTCAACAAAAATCCTCCGTGTAAGTTCACCTTTTGCCCTGAATATTTAGAAGCACACCAAGAAGGAGATACTAAACCCTGATCCCACCACAACCAACTCAGCCAACCACTAGTTCCTCTCTCTCCTCTTTCGATTCCACAGTTCAGGCCTTTGCTTGTGGTACAGAGATAAGGACAAAATGCTCCTTTTGAAGCAGAAAATTGTAAATGTGTGTAGAAGGTTCATTTAGCCAAATACAGGTTGAGTGTTTACCATTAATTCAGGCACTATGTCTACTTGACAGGAAATTCACTGGAATTTGTAGATAAATGGTAATTTTGATATCTTTTTCCCCCAGGTAAGTATTGGTGGCCCTCCTCAATCTTTTCTAATAGTCATGGGATCCAAACTAACCCTAACCTATAGTCTCTTCTCATACCTTTTCAAGGGAAAGCATGCTCAGTACTTAAAACCAAGGGGGCAAATCATCATTACTGAACCGATGGACAACAATTCACAGAACCCAATACACCTATTCTTTTAGGGTAACAAATGATAATGGAGAATTTGAACACTGCAAATACATGGTTTACCTAGCCAGGTAACACAGCTCAGAGAAGAAAGGGAGAGGGCAACCAATGAACCAATGACCAAGAAATCCTTGCCCACACAAACATCCATGCATGACTTTTTGGTTATCAAATTCAGAATAGATTGAACAGTGACCCATATTGAGCTGATATTTTGTGTGTGTCCATCTCTCATGCCTTGTTTGTGATTTTGCCCTTTCATACAATAAATGAAGTAATAATTTCCAGTCCTTAGGACACATTTTTCATTTGAGAACTAAGCCCTCTCAAAACAAATCAGGTATTTCCCCCTTTCCTAGAGCTTTAGAAACCCGTAAGGCATTAATCTGATGCACAGAACTAGCTGAAGGATGGAGAATATTGACAGTGGTAAAAGCTTAAACAATATAGTTTGCTTTAGTCTGAAGAGAATAATGGTTCATGACCTATCTACTCTTTCAGGTGCCTCACTCCTGAATTTTCCTCTACACTGTCTGTATAATACCCTGTCTCTTTCTCCCTTAGATATTTGTCAGTGCACAAATGCATTTCTACCCTATATAATCATGGCAGGCAGGGACAACATATTGATATACAGCACTACTTTAGACCAAGGTATGAATATTACATTAGCTGAGTTATCACTATAGGGTTCTGACCTTCAACTATCCAATTTTAAATTCATTCATTTTCAAACTATTAAACCCTTCTCCATCACATCACAGAAATCGACACTATGATGGGAAGTTTGCCTGACAATGTATAAGTCAAAACAAACTATGATGTATTAGTAGAATTTGTAAAAATATGTCTCTGCTATTAGAATTTGGAAGGACTCTGTAGCCTGTGGTCATGACCCTGAGTAATCAAGCAGAGAGAAGTGTCAGGTGCATGAGTGGTTCTTGTTCTTCCTATTCCACACCTGACCATGGATGAGAAAACCCTGATTCTCTGCCAAAGACACAAATCTGGGCACCGTTACCATTCCTTGCTCTCAGGAGAAATTCTCAGACAAAAGAACAAACTAGATTAAGAAAAGGGCAAAGAGAAAAAGTTAAATGCGTATTTTTCTCCCACTATATTACCAGCAAACATAGGGAGGATCAGGGAGCTGAGAAAAGTCTTCTTCCTCAGTTTACCCCCCTCAAATAGCAAGTTCCCAAGCTGGTAACATGTCTCAAGGTACACAGTTTCCCTCTAGGTCAAACTAGAACACTCTTTTGGCATTGAGCTAGAAATGGCTGGTTTATCTTCCTAGACTACAGTGCATGAATGTAAAATAAAAAAGCCAAACCATTGTAAGACCTTCCTCAGAACAGTCCCAACTGTCCCAACACTGTCATCAGCCATGTTAAAGTTAAAAAGAAGCAGCAGTATCACCATTTAGTATGAGGGGGGGATATGCTAATATAGCACTTTAGTACAGCTACACACCCCCTTGGCTTCTCAAGACCTCCTACTTGTGCCAGCCACCGAAGGTAATCGTTTAATACCAGCAGGCTGCTGCAGCAGTGAGCAGACATCCTTCACAGGCCATTCAGGAAATTTGCATGAACATTTAGGTGCCAGTTAGAGAGATTTTTTAGCAGTTTTTTTTAACATGCTTAAAACAGGCAGCATCTTCCACCCATCAAAAGTTTAAGGAGAGAAAGCCTAGTGAAAAAAAAAATCACTTAACACAAAGGAAGGTGTGGCATAAAAATGTCCTGACAAGCATAACATAAAATTCTTGCTTCTTTTTCATTTTCCAAATCTAGAGAATGCAACAAAGCGAATTACAGGGAGTAAGTCACAGCAGCTTTCTACTAAAGTCTTGAGATCTAATGACCATTTCCCTCCATTCAACAAACAGTGCCTGGAAAGACAGAAATATATCCACATGGGAACAGAAGCCATTATTTTATCACATCGATTACTGCTGAAACCTCTGAGCTCTAAACAAGTCTTCACTAAAGTCCTATTGGCATCCAGGTTAACAATTATCTTTTTACAAGTTCTGAAGCCATCCTGAAAGTAATGGCACCCCCTGGTTAACAGAGAGCTAACTGATGTAATAAAGACAGGCAACAAGATGCTGGGATTCTACTGTTAAAAGCAAATAAGTCAATCAGTTTAACTTGGTCCCGAGAAACAGCAGGAGAAAAAGACATTTTCAGGATTGATTGCCTTGTAAGGAAGGCATCACAAGCAACAGGAATGGAAAATCTTATGAAATCCTGGACAGCCCAACAAAAAAAGGAACCCAAAACAATAGAAGTGTCAGCGTAGTTTAATTATAAGGAGAGAGAATACAAACTTCAGAGGGGAATTTCCCTTTAAGAATTCAGGCTCCAGGCACAACAGGAGCTTGAGGTGTAAGGTTTAGGTGGGTGGCCATTTTAATCAACCTGCTTAGCATATATTTTGCATGTCTATATTAGCAATATGAATTCTTCCCAGCTCCTTTCTGAAAAGACGTCTTAAATGAAGCATTGTGAAGCATTGTCTCCTCGCAGTGTCTTCTCTCAAGAGTCAAAAGAATCAATCCTAAAAATGAAGAAAAAAACAAGCCTCTACTGAAAGCCTATCTATAAGCACAGGAACTTCAACTCAACTCAGAAAATAATTCTTGAACTTCAGTGTAAGACAAAAAAAATCTCTTGCTCAGCTGAGAATATATCAGCTTTCAACTCTACAAAACTATCTTCTTCTATCCACTCCTCACATTTTCAGGATGTCTTCCTTCCTCAGACAACGTGGCTTCTTCCAAATTTATTTTTTTCTAATAACCTTTTTCTAAAGGGTCTTAAATTATTCCAAGAAAAACACTGTCTGTTAAATGGCATCATTAGACTCACATGATTTCTTGTGGCGCATATGAAGTTTTTGGTCTCCTGCATCCTAAATGATCCTTATGGCACGAAAGGAATTGGCATAAACAGCTGCTTTATTTTGTGCTCTGATAACTGAGGAAAAACAGCCCTTGATGAAGAAGTCATCCTACACTTGGAAGAAAGTAAATGAGCAAGTAAGAAGTACATCAATAAAATTAGCAGATGGGGCATCTAATTTCCTCACCACTACACGTGTGGTCTGTCTGAAGGTGGATATCCCAGCAGGTATTTTCACAAGAGCTCTACCTTTTCTCATGGATGAATGTTAGATAAGTTTCTCCACCTGCTTTATTGCATTACCCACAAATATTCTGCAGATCAAGAAAGAAGCAGTAGAATGAGGAAACACAGATCCAGATTTCATCTGGTTTGGGTATTCAGATGCAGGTTGTGTTGACAGCAAGCCCCAAACTAACATCCAGACACACAGTCAACGAAAAGGGACCATAGCCAGATATTGGAGACCTAGCAAACAGCCTTGTGATGACAGCCATTTAGAGTCCAATGACATAGGTTGATAAAAGATCTGCCAGAAGTTTTCAGAGATTAATTAAAAACAACTGGGTAATCACTTCCTTGAGTCACTGCATTATACACTCAGTGCCAGTGAGCAAACAGGTAAAGGAAGGAAGTGAAAAGTGGGAGCACAGAGGAAAGAATATTATGAAGTTAAACCATTACTTTCTTAGGAATCTAGAAGTGACAGGTAGGGAAGAAAAAGCAGTGTTCTTTTTGCCTCTTCTGAGCACAGGGCACACACAAAATTAGGGGGACAGATCCAGATTTACCTGCAATATTCTGCTGCCAAGGAAGCATGTTTCTCAAACATCTAAACTTCCTTTCTGGCATGCTTTGGATCTGATCCAAGAGCCTGACACAGCCACTAGAAATGGTTATTGGATTAAATTCTTAGACAGCACAGAAAATAGCAGGCTAAAGAATCTTAGCAGACTTTCCAAGAGTATTCATTCATCTCTGGCTTGGGAAAAGCTTGTGAAGTGTCAGACTGAAGGAGAACTTTGCCAGGAAAATGCGTGTTTGAACCACAAGAGCGGCTGGCTCTAACAGTATTGCCCAGAGAGATAACAAACAGGTGCTGTAACAAAAAAAAAAAGGGAGTAAACAAAATAATAAAACAAAATCACTTACTGCTCTGTGAGTTTCTCCATCATGCGTAACAAAGCAACAACTGAGAGGAACTTCTGAAAGGCATAAATGTCAATTCAGCACCCTGCTCAGGCTGACCTTTATAAAAGAGTTTTTCATTTCCACAACCATTTTCTATAGAAATAGAGAACTCCTTTGAAAACCTCTTCCTGGAGAGGCACAAGCCCTGGGAAAAGAATAAGATGGCCTAATAACCCTAGTCATCATGAATTTCCAAACCAGCCCAGCTACTTGCAAAGTCTGACAGTGATTTGGGCAGAGGTAAAAATCAAGCTTCCCCCTTTGTGTCCATCTCCAGTTATCCCAGTGCCTGTATCCACCAGGCAGCTTGGCATGGCCAAGCAGAGTTGCACCATGGGAATAATCTGCTCCAGTCAGTCAGATTTCCCCACAATTGCTAGCAAAGGGTGAAATAAAACCAGCTTTGAAAATCCCCATGGCAACAGCTCCTTCTCTACCCAAACTTTTACTCCACTGGCAGCCCTAATGGGGCACAAAGCAGCAGCCTACACACAGAGGCAATTCGAAGCCTGGAGTCAGGTAGTATGACTTATTTCATAAAAAATGCACTAGGACTAGCCACTGACCATGGCTGGAGATGTAACCTTGAACTAAGGCACCTAATTGTTGATTCAGTATGGATCTGCTTTGTGCCCCTATCTTTGCAATAACGGACTAATCTCAAACGTTGGAAGTTTAAGGTTAGAGGGGACCTTTAAAAGGTCTCCAAAGAGAACCGAGTTCATGACTACTTGTGGCCACAGACATTACAGTAATTTCTTTAAGTAGAGGAATATTAATCCAAGGAGCTTGACAATTTCCATTTAAGTAATGACATTCTGTTCACCTAAAACTTTTAGTGAAGTTTAATATTCTTCACTTCATGTACTGATCTGTTTCGTGCTGTTCTAAAGTGTTGTTAAACACTTGTTTCATTTCACTGTGGAGTTGGCTGACCAAATCTCAGCTGTACATGGTGTGAACTCCATATAGTGCAGCATCATTACTCTCAGAGAATCCTAGGTAGTTGAAAAATAGCGCAATTTTATTTTCTTTTTTCTTTAGAGCAACAACAGCCAATTATTTCTATCCCTGGAAGTAATACAATAAAAAAAAAAATAATTATGCCATGCCGTGTTTAATTGAATTTTAAAATGGAAAAAAGCCACTGCAGAAATTCCTCCTGTACTGGTAACGAAGTTACCTGGGTTGAATCAATAATTTTTAAACAAGTTTGAAGAGGATTACATTAGTATTCTTATTTATTTCATGCACAATTTGATGCTATTGCTCTGACATTATTAGGAGCATATATGCAATGTAATTCACATGAATAGTTTTACAGAATTATTGACAAGAATTAAATCTCATGATTGCTCAAGTGACCGCAACATCTGAGCTCATGAGTTTATTCTATGTAAGTCAGATAAGAACCAAAATCCATACATATTTTTCCAAATTTAAATGCTTCTGTTCTGTAGCAAGAAACACCTCCAGAGACACGTACTTGGCTGAAAAAAAAAGGTGTCCTCAGCACAGTTAATAGCATCAGCATGAGCATCTAATCTCTGTATCATGCTAAATATTTTCTTCTTTGAAGTGATAAAAATCCAGCTGTCAAGCAATGCTTGATCTGACGTAACGCCTGAGGAAAGCTAATCAAAAAGAAGTCTTATAGGTTCCCCCTACTTAAATCCACCCACAAGTTAGAATTTTTATGAGGTAAAAGAAAAAAAAAAAAAGAAGACACTGCTGTCACAGCCCAGTGTTAATTGGCACAAAGGTTTGAGAATGCCTTAGTTTTACTGAACTGCTTTGATTTCAAGACTTCTGAGCTGAATTTTCTTGCTTCTTTATAATCCTGTCTTAACTATCACTGAGTTTGAAGTGAGAAAGGAGCTTAGAAAGATCTATATCAGTGTTCATTCATGTCAGACTACTGCGTTTTCATTGCAAACAAGGTTTGAAAAAAAATTGGGATTGAGGGCAGGAGTAGCAGGGGGAGAAGAGGAATGCTAATTGCCTGTTCAGCTCCTGTGGGAGTAACAGGTGATGATTAGCCATTGGCCATCAAGTCAATGGCCTCTTATTTTCTTCTCTGACGACTTCAAGACAAGGGAGAGAAAAAATTGCACAAATATTCTCATTATTTTGCTTTCTCTTCTCTGGTTTTCTACATCAATGGAAAAGGCAGTGTCCACTCAAGGCCTCTGCAGGACCATCTCCCAGGAATTTTCCAACTGCTGTGTGAAATTGGAACATTCACCATCCAGTTGTGAAATAAACTAAATACAGCTAAAGAGGCAGTTCTGGTTTACTTCCGTCCTCTAGTTTTGTTCTGATGGCCCTTTATCTCATGCTTCTAGCCTTACAGCATTTCATTTATTTGTGTTAAACACTCCTTTGCTGCTCGAGTCCCACAGCCATGCCAAGGTATACTTGGAAAGTCTGAAGATCCTCTGTTTTCATCAGGTGAAGATATTATTACCAAGATTGTAGAATATAAATAACTTCATATTTAAAAATAAAACTCAAGATTCAAAAGAAGTGGTACATTGTACCCAGGTTTGTGCTTCTGCCTCATATTAACTCGCTGTAGAAGAGATGATGAGACCTTAAGTCACCCTCCTGCTACAATATGACCAAGAGGAAATATCACTGGCTTGAGGACAACAGATGTTTTACATATTACCTGTAAAACTGACAGTGATGGATAAAGACCCATATTTCATACGTAGCGCTTAGTTTCAAGAGTCTGTTTTCACCTTTCACATTTTCAGTCACATATAGTCACTATACATTATAGTTTCCTCTGTGATTAAATTAACTAATGCCCCTTTGCCTCATCCTCACACCTATGTCTAATCAATGAAAGATTGAAGCCATCTTTAGGATTAACAGAATTTGTAATACTAATAAAATTCCAAAAAGTGGAATTTAATTTCTTCTTTTTTTAAACTTCATTGCCTGATGAAGAACTTCTAGTGATCACAATTCCTACCATTTCCTGTGTAGCTTGTTCATGTAGTTCGTTTCAATTTGATTTCATTTACACACCAAAAGGGATATATTTTCTTCCTCCTTACTTCCATGGAACTGTCTTTACTAACAAAAATGTAAGACCCCAATTCCACCAGCCTTGCTTATCATATTAGATACAAGGGTACTAAAATGGCTATTGGACAAAGACTTTAAACAAGGTACCTAATCACTATTATTTTCATTATATCATGCTCCACTAATACTTTTCTCCAAGTATTTACTCAAACTTATTTAAGCCATAAAGCCTCATAAAGATGGCCTATGTTTCACAACACACAGTACAAAAACTTTTATCTTATTTTACCTTTTTCTTCGTAAGTACTTGCAGAGCTTCCAGTGTCTAGTAAATATTATGGCTTGTCACAGATAACCAGCCATTCAACTAATTGGAGATTTCCATTAAGATTTCTCCAAAGTTCTGCCTTCCAGTAGCATTTATTTCTCCAAATTCATCTGCCTGAAAATGAAATCCTACACATCCTCTGCATCATCAATTTCTGTAGGAAATACTGCTATCATTTTGCATTAAGCAACCAAAAAAGCCTATGGAATTTATTTATACTACAAGGTTTTGAAAGTGCCTTCTTAAGCCATTGAAGACAAAACTCTCAATCTGTTTTACAACTGTGAAATATATATTCCTTTTTTACATCAATTTGCTTTGCTTTAATATCTATATTAAATAACAAAACCCAAGAGGGATCACTGGCTATTAAAAGAGAAACTGACTTTAAATTAATTTATAATGTACTTCCTAGATAAAAATGACAGTATTTAATTCTTCATCAGAGTATTAAACAGTGAAAAACTTAACTTCACATCCATACAAGTCACCTGTACAATAAGAAGGTGAGCACAACACTAAACAAACATGCTTTCATTGTCTGACTATCTGATGGATTCCACAAACCGTACCTGTGTCAATTCAATCAACACTAATTAATCTAACAGTCACTTTTTACTGAAATCCCTTTTCAGTATATTCAATGTAACCATTATTTCATAAATCAAAATCCTAGACTGCCTGTCCTGGAGGTCTGTATGTAAAACAATTCCACTTACACAAGTTGCCTGCAGGAGAGCCTTCCACCTTCATCTGTCCTTTTTCCTAAGTGAAGATGGACTCAATTTTTAACAGTTCAATCTCTATGCTGTTTAAGTCTGCACTCTAACAGTGAACCCTGCTGAGTTTTGACTCAGGTTTTTGGTTTTTTGCCCACCTACCCATAGTGGAGGGAGCAAAATCCTCCTGGAGCCCATCTTGCCACAGTCCCACAGCCCAGGCTACCGTAAAACAATCTCTATATCAGCACACACAGGTAGACTGCACAGGTTTAAATCACACCAGGAGGCAGACGAGACAGGTGGCTGCAAAAAATATAGGTTTCCAGGGAGTCAAAACCTGACTTTTTGGAACTGAACTTGTTTAAGAAATAAGCTTTTCCTGTCAACCTCAGGAAGGGAGCTCACATCTCTCTTTGAGAGAAATATCTCTTAGAGGCACTGACTGGTAGGACACCATCAGACTCTTTCCAGTATTTCAGTATAACACCATATAGAATCATAGAATAGTCTGGGTTGGAAGGGACCTCAAAGATCATCTAGTTCCAAACCCCCTGCCAGGTATTGATAAGCTACTATGAGCCTTCTCTTCACCAGGCTGAACAATCCCAACTACCTCAATCTGTCTTCATAAGGCTGTTGCTCTATCCCTTTGATCATCTTCATTGCATTGATTAAAAATAATTTTCCCTTCATTTAGGGAGAAAATTGTCTTTGCATCAAGATAATGAGAACCAATGCCTGAAAATTCAGCAAAATATCCTTTTGTGAAAACAAGTTTTGGGGAGAAAGGGCACAATTAGTCAAAAAGGTGTTTGCAGGAGAGACTGAACAGTGTAGCTGGCTGGAGATCTCTGCCTTGTTATGGATATTTAAGGAAAAAACAAGTGTGGAGACAAGGAAGTGGATAACTGATGAGAATAGATAATGAGATCACAGTTTTTCACCCCTAGCTGAAGTCTGACCTAGGCTGAAAAGAAGCAGCAAGCAGAACTGTCATTTGCTGGGCAACAGAGGTCACCTCAGCTGACTCGGCTAAGCATCATCATCTCCAGAGAACATCAATAAGGCCCAGAAGGCTGGAAGGAAGTCTGACCTGTCTCTCTCAGATGGATAGGAAACCTCTGATTAGGAGAGGGGCTTTCTGGTGGGGTTAGGCAGGTGATGCTTAGATTGCATGTGTGTGGAGAAAGGATTCACATGCATTTTTTCTTGCTTCTTTTCACAAGTGCAGGCATCTGTGTGAGAGCTCCCTGTTTCATGACACTGCTGCTCACCCAGAGTGGGTAAATTCAGCCAACAGCACATTATCCTATTATTTATTCATGCAAATACTCAACTGCAAGGGGTCACATAAGTCATGATCCTCCAGAAATACATTATGAGACTGTGTCTACATAAGGCCATTGGCATTGGCTTTCACCAGACAAGCCAGAAGATGCTGATAAGGGTACAAGGGTCTTCCAGGGACAACAGGAAGACCGGTGGTTTGTTTTTTTTTTGAACTCCCAAACTACACAAAGCCTCAAGAGTGACTTAATGAATAGAGGGTTTCTCAGAGCCAAGCAGTGCCTCAAAAATGTTTTTAAATAAAGGCAATGCAAAATGCAAACCAACTGCAACATCTTAGATCAAAAAAAAAAAGAAGTTGCAAATGCAAAAAGTAATCCTGCCCTGCCTGCAGCACTGTCTCAGCTCAGAACTCCCACTTCCACAGAACCAACACTAACAGGCAGGGAGCATCCTCCTGCCCAATCCAAGGCTTCAATAAACACTGCATTGTGAGGATAACAGTATCTGCTCCAGCACCCTGGATGATCAGGATGATGATCAGGAAATACACAAACCACTTGCTGCCCTGGTGAATCAGGGCACTTCACACAGAAGTGGCCTGTTTCAGTAGAAGAGCATCTTGAAAGGGTTGATGCACATCAAACCCCATTTTCAATTCTAGTCTCAGCATTCTGGAGGGCACAAGGCTGACAATGGCTTTGTTTTCTCTGTTATAGTGATTGGGGACCAATAACCTAACACTTGATAGAAGTGCTACAAATAATTTATGTATCTTAAATGTTCCCTCAATGAAGTCAAAGCTAGACATAACAAATGCACGAGCCAATGTGAGCTCAGTGTAAATTTTGTGGCTAGGTCCTACTTGAATGTTTCATGATAAGAAACATTCATGATATTTTCCTTGTGGAAAAGTATACTGGAAACAGAAGTAATGGATGTGGCATTGTTGCTCTCTCTCTGGGTTAATCAGGCCCAATTTGATACAAAATGAATCATCTAGGACTGTAGCAATAAAGTCTCACATGGAGGCTGCATCTTTGCTTGGTGTAGGTCCAGGCAACCACACTGTCAGGTTGCTGAAAAACCACAGGAAAGAAACAGAAATAGTCATCTCCCCTACCCAAGCGCCTCAGGCATTCTCTTCATCACACCAAACAAGGAGACCCAACATCTCCCCTCAGAACTTTGCTGGATTTAGTGCAGGTACAAGACATTTTTCTGTGCTCTTTGAGTCGTGCAGCAGCTAAGAGTTTCATTACAATAACACAGCAAATTTCTATCATGATTAGCTTTATTTGCTCTAAGTTCTCGTTCCCACAAGGCACACCAGATACTAAAATAGATAAGACTGGTCTAAAATAAAACATTAACTCTTATTGACTGAATAATTTTCTCATCGACAGTGGAACAAATGCAAACTGCATAAAGTTAAACAGTAATGACTTTCCTGTGAAACTTCTAGTAAATGAATATTGGTGCTGTTAATTGCTATTAATTTTAGCTTAGCTATAATTTGTGGTGTAGGCACAGTCGTCGTATGCATCAAAAGACGCATCAAACTCAGACATGCTCTGTTTCCTATTAATGTCATCTCTGGTAGAGCTGGGGGCACACACAGACCAGAGGCATCTGTTACCCACTGAACAGGGCACTGCAGGCTGCTCAGCTCAGGCAGCCAGAGCAGAGGGGTAGGCTGCTGAGATAAAAAAACAAATTTCAGTCTCACTGTGCCTCTTATCCCCTTTCAGCTCCAGTGAGGATACCAGAACGCCCTTGCCTTTGCATGTTGGGAATGCCAGGGGGCCAGGACTGCTCTCAGTTATACTGGTAAGAAAATATTTAGAAGCAGAGGAGAGAGTATTCATGCCTCCTTCCTTTATTCTGGAGGTGAGCAGGACTAGACATAGGCTAGTCCCAGCCCTACACTGTAATTTAAAATCAATATAATCACAGTGAACTTTGTCACCTCTGCTTCAGCTTAGTAGGTTTTTCATTCGGGTCCCTTGCCATTTTTCTCCCTGAAAATAAGTTCTTCGGTTTCTAGTCTGCCTTGAAATGAAATAAAGCCATCCTTGGCTTCAATGTAGCACAAAAGCAGTCTCTCAAGACATGCAAGATACAAAGTAAACTTCCATCATCTGCACATTGCTACTTTCAAACACAATGATTTACATTAAATATTTAGAACTCAAATATTTATACCCAGTCAATTAAATTGAGCATTACTTATCCTCCATGGAAATCCTACCCTCCCTGCACAGAAGAAAGGACCAAAGTACATTTCCTATACTAACTAATAACACAGAAACACCTAAGGCTATAAAGAAATCCTTTCCACCAGATGGAAACACCTTGGGAAGCAAATATATATAGAATAAAAGAATATACAAAGATCTTGCTGCTAGCCAATGTAATCAAATTACTGTCACTGCCCCAAGGATCTTACAGTGTAAGCTCCAAGAGACAAGAAAATTTGAGAAAAGAAGACTGAATAGTGCATAGGTTCTTTAGACCTTTCACAGATGTCCCTTCACTCTGGAACATGGGCAATAGGTAAGTCTATCAGACTACAAAGTAAAATCCCCAAAAAGTTAACAGCAAGTGGTACCATTAGTCCTACCACTGCTGTAGGTCCTACAGGGAGGATTCACAGCAAGCATTTTGCATGGTAGAAATCACCAGCTACACTTTGTTAATTGTGTTATCATGCACACTAATTCATACATCTCTTCTACAGCAAAACCTTTTTATTACAGGATTTCAAAAACCAATACTTGAATTTTAAACTTTAATATGAACTTACATTTTAAAACATTAAATTATCCAGCGAAGCGGACGTGAATGTGAAAAAAGGCCATTTCCTCCCATCATTTCATTAAATTTGAAAGTACTTATTTATTTTAATAAGTCGAGATGTCCATATGCCAGGAAATTAACATCAAAGAATGTTAAATATGCCCAGTATCACTTAAAAGCCCATGGAGTATTATGTATTTTCAAAAATAGTATAACTCAGCAAAACTACTTTCCCGGCAGTTACTTTTTATTATAGTTTTCAATAGTACTTAGAGGGGAAAAAACTCACACTTTTCCAGTTTGGTGACCAGGAGGTCATGTGGGATAGTGTCAAATGCTTTGCACAAGTTCAGGCAGATGATGCCAGTTGCTTTTCCTTTGTCTACTGCTGCTCCATCACAGAAGGCCACCAAATTGATTAGGCATGACTTGCCCCTAGTGAAGCCATGCTGGTTACTTCCAATCACCTCAGTATCATCCTCCATGTGTTTTTGTAACCCCTTCAGGAGGATCTGCTCCACGATCTTGTCAGGCACAGAGGCGAGACTGACTGGCCTGTAGCTTCCTGGATCTTTTTTTTCCTTCTTGAAAATGAGTATTCCCCCTTTACCAGTCAGTAGGAACTTCACTAGTCTGCCACAACCTTTCAAATAGGATGGTCACTGGTTTGGCAACTTCATCTGCCAGTTCCCTAAGGACCCGCAGATAGATCTCATCGGGTCCCATGGATTTGTTCTTCAGGTAGTCTCAAACTTGATCTTCACTCACAGTGGGCAGGCAGATCTTCTTTCTCCCAGCTTATGCCCTTACTTTTTAAGACTTGAGAGGCCTTGACAGTGAAGACTGAGGCAAAGAAGTTATTGAGCACCTCAGCCTTCTCCAAATCCCCCATGACCAGCTTTCCAGTCTCCTTTTAACAAGGAGACTCACATCTTCCCTAGCATTCCTTTTGTCACCTACATACTTGTAAAAGTTCTTCTTGTTCCTCTTTCTGCCCCTGGCTAGCTTTAATTCTACCTGGGCTTCAGCTTTCCTAACCTGAACCCCCCTGATGAAACTGCATGGAGTTCCTTGTAGAAGAGGGACTTAACTGGGCTGTACTCTGAAAGGCTAATCATAAGACCCTGCAATTGTGAGTAGGGGCCCATAGTGGATTAGCCTAATTTCTTAAGAAAATAGGCTTACACGTTTGAGCCTCCTATTGCATCTGGGTGCCCTCCCATCACTTTCAAACCCTTCCATGGGACAAACCTGAGAGAAGTTGTTTATGTTACAGATGCAGAATAGCCACATTTTTTGTGAAACAGAAGTGTCAACATGGTGAACAGCAGCAGGAAGCACTCCTGAAAACCACAAAAGCAGCTCTAAGTTTCTTAGGCAATGGAGAATTTCCACAGCATTATGAAGCACAGAGCTATGTGATTCTGATCTTGACTCTTGGAACCTACTCCAGCTCATAGCCTTTACCTCATTACACCCGGCTTCAGCCATCCAAGCATTAAAAACCAAGACATCTCTCAGACGGCTTGTACAAATTTCAGGGTAGAGGTAACTTTTCTGTGTTTGAACTGAGAGCAATTAAGTCCTGCAGACATCTGGGGAGCCCTTGGGCAATAAAAACAGGGACTGAACTACATACTCTGAACCCTTCTTGACAAAAGTCACATCCAACTCTCTCTGCAAACTTACCTTCACATAGCAATTCCCCATTCTCAGAGATCAGCATATGATAATACTGTATCATGCAGATAAGTGTCTCAATTTCAAGTCTCCAGCAACAGAAATATAAATTAAAAACAGGATCTGAAATGCAACAGAAGCTTATAAGCTGGAATCTATCTAAAAAGTTCATGTCACCTCGGGTTAGGAGCAGACTAGCCCCTGGCATGCAAAATACCCCATAACCCAAGGGGCCAGAAGGTATCAGCAGCAGCTGGAGACACACCATTACACCTCAAGAGCAAAAAAGAGGACATACAACTGAACATGAGGTGATCTAAGCTCTCCATGACTTCACTGCCACCACAAGCTCAGGGTAAATCCAGGGCCAGATGGTATGAAATACAGCAAAGGAGTCCTGTGAGGTCCTGATCCAGCAGGGTGCAAAAGCACCAGATAAGCAGAATTTTAAGGGACCTTTGTGACCTCAGCTCTAGCTGTGAGTGTATTATGGGCAAGTTGAGAAACAGACAGCAGGCATTTGTTTTACTCTTCCACATAAGAAAAGCAACAGAAATTGCAGTCCACATGCCAACACTGATCACCTTCAGGCATTCCATGCAGAGTCGTTTCCTCTTTTGTTCATTTCCCAGGAAATTTATATACTAAGACAGTTGAGAAAGTCTCGGAAGTGAGTCAGAAATAAAGATCCCCATGTAAAACAGCTCCTCCTGAGTTTTCTGGCAGCTAGACAAACTTAGATGTTGGCCTGAATGCTCTAATTACAGCAAGGGGAAAAAAAAAAAAAGCCCTACAGGCCAGCTGCAGAGGCTTCAGTTCAGCCACATGTGGGTCATCTGTGACATGGCACCCATCTCTCCGTACCCTCCTGGTCTTCACAGCTGAGATCACATCACCTTACACCTTACAGCAGCTTCTCTAGGATACATGAGCCCATGGACACCTGCCTGCAAGGCTGTGATCCTACAGCAGCCTAGTACAAACATGCAGAAAGTGGCAAAAGGGCAAACATAACGGAGGAAGGGTTTGCTCCTGCCTTGGGTAGAACAGACTGGCTTAGGTGAAACTCAGTAGTATGTTTAGAAGACAGCAGGCAGAATCTTTGTTGAGATTGAGAAAGACAGAAAGCCTGCCAGTCATGGCAGCACAGACTACTTTGGAAAAAGTCAGTCACCTACATATTTTTAAAGCAGTTGCATGTCTCAAAGGTAACTTTCCCCACTGAGGGCTGAACCATCAGGGTTCAGGACTTCCTCAGCCAGCAACATCCATCAGTTTGTTCTACTGTAGTTCAAGTTGAAATCTTCATGTCCCCTGCAACATGGGCATCCTAATTCTTTATGGGTGAAATCAGCCATCTCACTAACTGTCCTGAAAATATTTATCAGCCCACAATCCTACTCACTCACCTCACAAATGAGCAATCTCAGGAGATGGGAGTGGGTGGGAACACTTAGGAAATATTCATTCAGGGTTCAATTCAATTAAACCCACTTGCTGTTTCAGCTCTCCAAAAACAGAAGCTTAGTACTTAGATTCTCAGTAAGGCTTGACATTACTTTCATACTGCAGAGCAACATACCTCTTCAATAAATCATTCCAACGCCAATAGCCTCCCTCAGGCAGGAAGGCTACAGAGATGACCCATAAGAGTTCAGATGAGAGTTAAAAACATTTTCAGAAAATCATTCAAGTGCTGTTTAAAGATGTAATTTATATGCACAGCTCTGCACTCCATTGCAGGATTTCATATTTATTTAATTTGATGGTTAAAAAGTGTGCCCATCCAACTCTTTGGGCATATGCAGTCTTTAATAAAAAAAAACTTCGTAATTTAGAGCCAAGTGTCCAGTGTATTGAATAGGAAAAGAATGTCTTCTTACTCAAGCTCAGCATGGTCTCTACCCAGCTGGAAAAATATCTGAGAGCACTAAAGCAAACCAAGAGCTTCAACAAGACAGCTGGCACAAGAAGTAGTTTAGTTTGCTGCTGAAGAATTAAGTTCCATAGTTGGGTCCCCTCCAGAAAGGCCTTCTGTTAGCTTAGGATCTTCACAACACCTGTGCTATTGACATGGTGTCCCCCAAGAAGATGTAGTCTCCAAGGCAACCAAGATGTCTTCAATTAGCCTTTGAAGCAGTGCACAGCACTGGGGCCAAGTTTCCAACTCTGCTGTATGCCCCATGGGGTGTATCAAAGAAGTCATTTAAACTGCTTCATCCTTCACTTCCCACCATGTAAACACATCTACCTCAGACATACTACAAGAGTTAACTCCCACAACTGCCTGGTGGTCATACTGCCAGGCCATGTAAAGGCCACCTCAGAATATACAAAGATGACTCCTCTTAATTCTTCTTTTCTCTAATAGTCAGGTGACATCCAACATAGAAGAAGTGCATGGCACCTCTACCCACCTAGGGCAAAGGGTAGGAATGCCCTGCCAGAAGCCCATTGTCCCCTGCACAAGGAAACCCAGTGGGGCAGATGAACTTCTCTTGCCAGAAGGGGCTGCTTTTTCAAGGATGTTATTTAAAATACTGAAAATCTTTTACACCAAGTTCTGAAAGATGGAGACACGTACAAGGAAATGGGAGAGATGGGGCAATTCCCAGGCAAGACATACTGAAAAGATTATTATCTTCTGAACACCAACTGGAATAACACAAATCAACCATCTGACATAGCAAAAATAATAGAAATACTTCCACATCTACTGCATGAACTGCAATCCTGACCTTGCTCGGCCCCTTTACACAAAGGCTCCACTTAGATCTTACAACTAGAATTCTGACTCATTTCTTGATTATTTCATGCTCAGGCTATTGCAATAATGTTTGTGCCAAGATACTACTTATCCACACACAAGGCTATTCTGTATCCTTGATGTTTGCATACTTTCCCCCCATTGTTATTTTCCTATATGCTTTCAGTTACATATGAATCCAAGTTCAGTGAATTACTACAATTGTTCAAGAACCTCCAGGCAACAGCAGACTCCAACCTTCTGTGTAGTCTCCAGTCCATTTGCTGAGCTCCTATCACAGCTGCCACCTAAATACTGCATCTTTCTTCTGCATGCTTAAAATATCAATGTTTCATATGGCTTTATGTCTAAAGAAGAGCTTGAAATATTTTACACTGTTTCCTGTTTCAATGCCCAACAAACAGCTAAATGAATGTCTTGCTGCTCTTCAGCTCACCTGCAGTTTCAGGCAACAGTGCACTGGTTGTTGCCATTCCAGGGGTTTTCTATAAACATCCTGATGTTCACGGTTAAAGAAAATGCAACTAAAACCAGAGTATACACCTATAGAAGTCGCTTCCCCCAACCCTGCCTCCCCAGCAGAAACATCTCTTTGTGCTTCCTCATTTCAGCATAGATAGCCACAACACTGCAAAGGAAAAACACTTTGATGTAGAATCAGAACAACTGGATCTGAAGCCCTGAAGATTTCACCTAGCATCTGCTGCATTTACTTTGTACTTTTATGCTGTGGTAGGGAAAAACTTCACAGAAGAATGAAAGCAAAGGGAATGTTTGGTTCTTTGCATCTCATACTTAAACTCCTCAAAGCTGTTCATCTGCCAATGGCCTACCCATTGGAAACAAGAAAAAAATAAAACCAGAGTACCCAAAAAACCCAGAGTACTCAAAAAACCCAGAGACTAGGTTTAATGCATTTAAGTAATGAAAAACAATCAACTTTGAGAGAGAATCTTGCCAAAGTGAGAAAAAACCAAAAAAATTTCAGCATAACTGCATCCAACATTTAAAAATCTAGCCAAATATTTCTTTATACAAAGGGTATCAGGACAGACTATGACAGCACTTGGAATAAGCTGTAAGCATGGCAGACAAGAAAAGGTGGCAAGAAAAACCAGTATTAATGGTATTCAATAAGGAAACTGTGTCTGTGTCTAAGTAGAAACTAAATTGCTATCTGAGGTTTTTCTTAGCAGATTATTTAGAAACTTGCCAATAGACAAACAAAGTAAGTGACAAGACTCTCAATCAGAGCTGTGTTCCCCAGCAATATGGCTTAGTAAAAATGATAGACTCCTTGGGCTGCTTCTGGCAAAGCTGGCTCTCCTTAGAGAGTTGCTAATGTTAAATAATCAACACAAACACGTGATTGCAAATTCCTTATTCACAGTAGCTTATGGCTAGGAAGAGATAAGCCTGTTCACAGGGATAGCAGCCTAAGAGCTCACTTCATAACAAAAACAAAAGGTAGTATTTTGTAGTCGTTATTTAACAATGCAGAATATCTACAGAAAGATTAAAAGCATTCTTCTTGACATACTCCTAGTAAAAGTACATTTTGATATAGATTCTGGAGAGAAGTACATGTGTGAGGTACATTTGCCTTGCTCACGGACATGGAGGCTCATGACCCAGTACCATCAGAATACAAACAATCAAAATACACACAGGGTATTTCCTGTTTATTTTAGAAACACAGTGCAATATAGTGCTTGCTTGAGCTGTGCACATTTAAAGTCAGGGTTCTGGCATAGACAACAGCAGCAAACTCTCAAGCTATGGTTTTCCATGTCTCTCCCATTAAAGAGTGCAGCATTGATTTCTCTAACAACTGTTACTCTAATAAGATTGCACATGGAAACGATGTATCACAGCTGGCTTCAGCAGGGTTCAGTGAAGGCTGCCATTCCTCTGAAGAATGGAGATAAAAATATTCAAAGCTCAGTTTTCTGATCAGATATGAATAGGAATATTTTTCCTAGTTCTCTCAGACAAGATCTTCTTTAAAAATACAGCTTTAAAGGTAAGGAAGGGAGAAAGTCAGAACTAGTTTATTCTGACCATCTTGTATCTAACAGAGCTGAGTACTCTTACAGGGGGAGTGATAACCCTGCACGTGGTATATGCCAGAGTTTTGGTCAATACCAAGATTTATTATTCTGAGGAACAGAAAAAGTGAAATACTGACCACAGCAAATAGGCCATTAGTTACTCCTCAGTTCAATAAGTCTTGATTCTTTCCTTACTATGTGCTGATTATTTCCTGTCCAATTCACATTAGCAGCTTATTTAATGAGAACAATCTAAGCAAAGAGAGAGAAATTCACACATTTACAAAGGACATCACTAAGTTACATTTCATCACAGTTAACACCATTTGCTGTTCTTTCAGGAAATAACCTTTACTGATCTTTCCTGTTTTAATACCAGCAATTGCTTTTGAGAAGAACGCTCAACTCTTACTCTTACCACCAATGATGTTTTAAATAATAGCTCCTTAAAGGACGGCAATAACTGCCTAAGTGTTGTCGGGCAAAGCATTCACACACTGTCAGTGCTCACTAGCATGAAAATGTGGCCACAGTTCCTGTGCTTAATGGACACTTTTCCCCACTCACAGGGTCATCCCTGCTCCAGCAAAGCCTGCTCTTCTATTAACTTCTACTAATGCTCATGGCAGTTGCACAGAATCTTGGAGAGAAAGGGCTCAAAATTTTAGACAGGAAAAAAACATCAGTAAGAATAGACATCAAGAACACAAGTGTCACAAGTAGCACTAATAATTCACAGAGAAAATGAGAAATCAAAGGCATATACATGAAAGAAATGGCTCAAAACCACCATAAGATCAAAGAAAAATAGCAACTGCATGCATTTTCTACGTAGGCTTCTCTCTACAAAGTCATAGTTAACCAAAAAAGTAAAAAGAACATGCATAGATCCTTGTCCAGTGTCTCCTTTTTTGTTTTCAGAGAAGCCCAAATGGTTTTGATGACTTAAAATAGAGAGTTCCTTAAATGAGTCAGGTAAAAATACTAAGGCTGATCAGCAGAACAGCTACTCTGAGAGTGGGGTACATCAGCCCTCCCAGTGCCAGCTCAACTGGGAAACTCCAAAGACAAAAACAACATTGCCTACAACATCCTGCTCCAGGATGGTGCAACCTCCCATTCCATACCCATTGATCACACATCTCAATGCTGGGAATAATGAGAATCCCTTATATCTGAAGGAGTTTCTCAATTTGACTAATGGAGGAAGAAGTATTTCCCTATAGCCACTCCTGGTTATCCACTATCTCATGCAATGATTGTCACATTAGTTTCACGTAACAGTTTTTCAGAAAAACAGACATGAGTAGGTATAAGCCCTTTGGAGCTGCTGTCACTTAAGATACAAGCATCCGCGTCAGCATCTTACACTAAAATCTCCTCTTAAAGTCCTGACCCTCTCACTACACACTTTTTTTGGCTACTCCAAGGCAAAATAGGGTCTGCCCGGGTCACCAGCAAAGTATTCTCCGCACTGACAAATGCAACACTTGACATTGAGAAACATCTTCAAATGTCTGCAACATAATGCTCTGTGAAGTAGAGTACATTACACAAGGGAGGACAAGTTGAAAGCCCTGTATCTCTTTAACATTTCCAAAGCGTATTTATGTATTTATGTCAACTTAGGCAAGTTTTTGCTTGGTTGGTAGGTTGTTTTTTTACCAGCTTATATATTTATGAAAAATGTTTCTACATTGATGACAAAGCACCTGAACTACTATCTGGCATTACTATGGGCATACTGAATTCTGTGGCAGTGGTGTTATTGTAAAAAGACAAGACTGCACTGAAGCACATTCAGGATCCACAACTATTTCTTGCCTTGACTTTTCTGTAATTATTCCACACTCCTGTTCCACTGCAAGTAATGGGGACAGTTGCGATTTTTGGAAGTCTCTGTCAAAATATAAGACATGATCATGGAATAAATACTTTGCCAAAACACATACAAATACACACATGCAGAGAAATCCCCTCAGAAATGTAGTCTGAGCTTCCAGAAAAATCCTAAAAACAACATCTATGAGATCTCAATCTCTGTTCAGTCTAGCAGTTCCTATTTAAAGACAAGTCAGTCTTCTGTTTTCAGTCTTTGCTCACTTCTGAATTTGGTTTAAAGAGCTGCTAGCATAGACTTAACAAAGTTTCTTCTGAAAAACTGATTGTGTTTCCTTCTGTCTTTTTGACAGAGCACATTTAAAATAAGCCATCATTTAATTATCTAGTCTTTATTTTTGTGGGTTTTATTTCTAAACTGGAATAAATGGTACAGTCGGAATTGTATCTGTAGAAAACAGGCTTATTTTTAAAGCTTAAAAATCCTTCACAATCAAACAGTGAAAGGAGATCTCTGTAGTGCAGGCTCTGTGGCTTTGTCTAGGGCACAGGCAGTTTGAGGCAGGGCTCTAAAGTTCACAGGGTCCTGTCACAGGGACACTTAGGTATGCAGGTGCCTTACACAAAAGTCACAGACCCGAGGGTGTCTGAAACCTGAGCAATATCTGAAGTTTATCCTGTCTAAACTCTCATGCCCTAGAGAGGAAAGATAACCAGGGTAGTACATGATAGTGCCATAGAGAGCTCATGAAATCAGAAAAATTCCTGATCTCCAGAGCTTAGATCAGGTCCTGGACCATTCACCTCCACAACAGCATGGAGCAGCAGAATTTTTCCTACAGGCTACAGAGAAATTACTGTAAAAGCAAAGCACAGGATAGATATATCCTCTGGAAGATAAAGACTTGAGGGCTCGGCAATATGTCTGTGTCCTTTTCCCACCCCCAGGCAGGAAAACCACAACTGCCTGGCTGCCTTCAGACCTCTCCACCCCCGACTCTGGATTTATTACACAACACTGATGCCCCAAAATATAAAAGCTCTGCAAGCAGGCAGGCAGTCATAAATGTAGAGAAGCCTCTCTTGCTATAAATGAGTACAGCTCAACTGAAACCAATATAAAGCCACAGTTCAGTTTAACATCAGCCCAGCAAAGACACAGGCTGGGATCAATATTGGGGTTCTATAGACAGCTCTCCCACTGATGGCTGGCATAAATTGCCCTGGTCTTATTTACTCCAAGTGGCAAATTCCCTCTGAAGAAACTTCAGAGGATTGATCAACACACATGTCAGTGTAGCTTTCTTCCCTGCTACAATTGCTGGGGCTGGGCCAGCAGATGCTGTACAACTAACTGGAGAGGAACTTGTCCAACCATCTTGAGGATAGGGATGGGAAGCAGCTTATCAAATAATGCCTATAATACAGCTTAGAAACCACTGACATGGACTAATTGCTTACTGTGGAGTAGTCTCTACTCTCTGTGTGCTCATTTGATGTGAACTTCCTAGTCATGTCCAAAACCCCTCCCGCAGGGCAAATGTTGTTAGCACATAAACTGCTTCACCAAGCCCTGCTCAGAGTTCCTGGGAAATATTCTGGGGAATAGAAAAGCAAGGAGAAAAAAAAATAGATAACATGATCATTCTCCTCACTGTGCTCAGCTAGAAACAAACATCTGTCTGGCATCTGAGCTCTGCCACCCACCATTTATTCTCATCTTGAACCTAAATGCAGCAGCTAGGCATTTTCATTACCTCTGGTCCTCCCACTGAGCAAATATAGACAAATGCACAGGTAAGAGAGGGTGAACTGGCTGAAAAATCCCACGTGGAGCTGTAAGGAACCAAGGAGGGTAAGAGAGAAACTCCCACATATGAAAGGCAATGAAAAAGCTGCCAGCAGAAAGATCATATATCTAACAGAGCACTGGGCGCCTTTCCCCACCTAATTACTCATCTTAATTTCCTCCTTTCTCAGGCAGATGCTAGCAATACAGAGACACCTATAAGATACAGCACCAACCCCGGATAATTCCTATAGAAATAACTACATCTCTTCCATGTCTCCACTTGCCTTCATTTTCCCCTCTCAGATACAAACGAAAATCACTGTCTGCATCTTTGCATTCGCACTTTGCTCATAGCACTGGCCCCTCCTGTGGTTCCCCAGGCACTCAGTGAGGGACTTGGCAAGGCAGAGCTGCTCCTCCCTTAAGGCAGAAACCTCTGCATGGCTCAGGAGGGCATCAGATCTCCATCCATTGCAGGATGGGCTTACTCAGGTGCGGCACACACACAACCTATAAAGCCAGGTCACAGAGTACCTAAACCCCACATTCACACCTGTATTTCACAACACAAAAACTGTGGTGAAGACCCATTTGGAATACTTGTTCCCAAACCACATTCTCCCTGGAATGACATTTCAAGTTATGCTGTTCTGACAGTAGTGTATGTACAAACTACCCTGCGAAAATAAAATTATATCCTCTTCTGGTTTCTTGACAAATGCTGGTAAACATATCCTTTCTACCTTTTCCATCTCCCAATTTTCCTCCTTTTATCAGCAGTAGCAACAAAAAGGTTCTAATTAGGTAGCACTAATCAGACAGAGAGTGATTGACATCTGAGAAGTCACTGCCCATTCGCTGAAAAACAGATTGGCTATTTTCCTCATGAAAGCAGGAGATTTATCAATAGACAAAAGGATGCAAAACCCCAGAATGTAAGGTGTAATTACACATCAGGACTATGTATTATACTTTGATAAAAATCTAAAAAGGATTTGTGGGTGGTAAAAGGTTTTTCGGAGGGGTGAACTAGTGATATTACTCATAAAGACAGAACAATAGCGTCATAAAAATAGAATTAGGAAAACTGCCTACGTATAAACTGGTGTGTGGTGGGTTGGTGATTTTTTTTAGCTCTTTTGGTTGGAGGATGTCCCTGTGTGTTTTTTGTTTTGAGGCTTTGGGGCTCCCCTCTTCCCTTTTTATGTTTAAAGATCAGGATTGGCTAAAAAAATAATAATTTAAAAACCCACCAAAAACCCCACACTGAACTTAAAACCCAGTAGCTCAAGCTATCAGTTTTGATACATACGCAACAAAATAATTCCACTACTGTTTCACCTTATTCTTGAAAACATTTTCATTTAACTACCTGCAATGAATAATCCAAATACGTTTTTCAGTAACAAAAACCAAATCAACCCTTCAAGTGGAACTTCATTTGTAATATTTCACACATGACAGCAGATAGCAATAAGCCATTCATTCAAACACAAAAATTTTTCCTCTGTTTGGTTATTTCGACTCTTTACATGTTCACAGGCTTAAAATGTAAAAAAATACAATATGGTAGAGTATCTTGTGGCAATATTTGCCAAGCTGATAATCTCAAAGTTTAACAAAAAGCGGTCATTAGTCCTACATTACTAAAACGTTTAGATTTATTTTCCTTGTGTGACCTCATTTACAAATGAGGTAGCTTGTACTTTGAGATCTAATAGAGAAAACTTGCAACATCTGGTATTTTGTGTATTAATGGAAAAAATGTCTAAGCTTACCCACAATCATTCATTCCCAATGAAATTTATGGTCTATATTAAAAAAAAGAGGAGTTGGCAGTCAAAAAAACTAATGTTTGCCTGTTTACCTAGTATCAGCACTAACTTCCTAGAAAGTACTTTTTTCCATCCAGCTAAAACCAGGCCTGCACAGCATTCTTCTTGGATGAGCAACAACTGCTAGAAACACATCTCATATATTCCAAAAAAAACTCAGGTTCGTAATGATGCTTGAAATCTTCATAGACTTCCTAGATATTTGATATTTTTCAACAGAGTCAACACAGCTATTAAAATTATTTCAAGTTGCTGTCTTTTTTTTTTTTAAAGAAAACTTCAAATACAGACCAGTACTTCAAACCATCAAACCATACATCAAAGGCATCATTCTGAAGTATAATTTGATTTCTATCACTTCAAATATTGTGCAGACACATCAGGTTTTCCATGTCTAAGAGCAGTGGGACAAACAAAATGCCCTCCCAACATCCCACCTTCTTAGCATCACTGCTGCACTGATAGTACATACTGATGACAGTGAGGCTAACACAAAAATAGTATTAATAAAAAAAATTAGTGAAATTTCTAGGTTTTATTTTAATCTGGATGCACATAGGGATGCTTAAGGTCTTCCTTCCATTCCATAGTCTTCCCGAACAAGGTAAACAAAAGGTGAGAGTGGAAATGTACTGATTGGACAAGAGTTTTTGGGAGTTTGCCTTTTTTAAATGTGTGTTAAGAAACTAAAGAAAGATTGAAAGAAGGAACAGAGTAATAACACCAGTCCTGCAAGTAAAGAGCAGCAATGCAGGATAGGAGAGAATGAGCACAGAAGGAATCTGTGAGGAAGTCAGCAAAAGAAAATTAAAATTGTAAAATTAATTTAAATCATTCCTGGGCATAGCAATGACAAAAAGCAAGTCATCAGTTTGATTTTGGAGGAATTTCATGTTTCAGTCCTCTGAAGAAGTCAACTCACCCGAGTATGCCCAGTAAGGATCCCCCGAAGCCTTCCGCCTCCGTATCTGCACAGAACTACCATGTCTGTTTTCATGCAGAGAGCCAACATAACCTTCAGTCAGAGCTGGGAAGAGAAGAAGCAGGAATCATTAAGAAAGTTGTATTTATTTACTCCCTGCTGTTTGCAGTTAAGAGCCTAAATCTTTGCTGAGCAGAGATTATAAACTTGGCAATACTTTAAAAGGAAAAAAATTAACGGGTCAGTCTCTATGGGTGAGGAACAAGCCTTTCTAAAGATGGTTCACAGAAGTCAGGACTCAACTGATGCCATGATTGACTCCAGTAATTGCCATAAGGAAGCTCAGATACACACAAGCAGACAAGTACTTTAGGAGTAATGGATGCAAACTGTAAGAGGGGAGAGATATAAGCTGGATTTAAGAAAGAAGTTCTTTACTGTGAAGGTGGTGAGACACTGGAACAGGCTGCCCAGAGAGGTTATGTAAGCCCCCTCAGTCCCTGGAGGTGTTTAAGGCCAGGGTGGATGAGACATTGAGCAAGCTGATCTAGTGAGAGGTGTCCCTGACCATGGTGGGGGGCTGGAACTAGATGCTCTTTAAGGTCCCTTCCAACCCAAACCATTCTATGATTCTACAAGCTATGCCACATGACCAAACTTTATGTTTAGACCTAATTTTGCTAGTGACTATCAAATTACTAGTTGTAATTCAATGCAAAAATTATCAAGGACCTTAAAATAATACAGTATTAAATAGATGCAGTCATGATAAAGAGCATAACACTGACATATGCTTGAATCTATATCTCAAAATCCCATGTAGACTTGTATCATCCAAGACCAAATTAATCTCCTTCATGCATGGATGTAAATTGGAGGGGTGTAGATTTAGACTTGACATAAGAAAGAAATTCTTTACAGTGAAGGTGGTGAAACACTAGAACAGGTTGCCCAGAGAAGTTGTGGATGCCCCCTCTCTGGAG